>OX345636.1:38916190-39516190 GCA_947044365.1 Petrosia ficiformis | reverse complement strand
AATGTTTGCTAAAAAGAAGCTCCAGAAAAATTATGGAGAAAATGAATCCCTATGACACACCCAATTATACAGTTTATTTGCCACTTTTCGTACCTTTAAAGTTTGTGTAGAACTTTATGTAGAACAGCTATTAGTTACCATTCTAGATTCTATGTAAACTACAACAAGCAGCCTTATTACTACTGGTCTCTGCAGCTCAATTGCATTTTTGGTTATGTTAACGCCCATCATTTGACCAAGACACCCTGAATGATGCAAGTTCCTTAACTACATATACAATGTGGATGTGATCACGATAGAAGGCAATCATGAGGATGGCTCTGTGAGCCATATATATAATGATTGCATATTGAGTGGCCAATATATAGGCCCAAATCCAATTTTAGTTCTACTTTTGCAGGCAATAGTGTGATCATGCACTATATAACTATGCAGTGTTGTAATAATTACACAAATGTCATTTATCTATAACCACGACAGTTTTAGTAGCCACTTATAATAGAATAATCTGAATGGATAACTTGTCTGACTATGTGGACATTCGACCAGACAAACTAAGTTTTTGTCCGGAACATGTCCAATAGTTGAATGTTATTAATTTTTGTAGTGCGAACCACTTTTGTGTAAATCAGATGCTCACTATTAAATACTCTCAACTTGAGTGATTAAAAAAGCAAGCCAATGACATTTGGCTGTAAAATTATACATATATTTTATTGGTTTCAACATGCAAGTATTTGATATGCATACCAATATAGTAAATATATACTCGGTTATGACATGACATATCAAGACATAAAGTGCCAGGACATATGACATGAAACATTTCCATATCGTGGCACCACTACTGTGCATAAGACTCACATGAGCTTCAGTGAACACTGTATCACCAACTATAATCCCAATAACACTCTCTCCATCACCAATAAAAACTCTACTAGATACATCAACTGAACGAGATAGTTCAACAATAGGTAAATCAGTATCAAACTCTTGAAAAGGTAGTTCAACTGGTGATGATGTTGGTGATGGTGATGGTGATACTTCAACATTTAGTGATGGTGATGGTGATACTTCAACATCTGGTGATGGTGATGGTGATACTTCAGCATCTGGTGATGGTAGTGGTAATGTTAATGGTGATACTTCAACATCTCGTGATGGTGATGGTGATGACAACAGTGATACTTCAACATCTGGTGATGGTGATGGTAATGGTGATACTTCAACATCTTGTGATGGTGATGGTAATCGTGATACTTCAACATCTGGTGATGGTGATGGTAATCGTGATACTTCAACATCTGGTGATGGTGATGGTGATACTTCAACATCTCGTGATAATGATGGTGATGGTGATGGTGACCGTGATACTTCAACATCTGGTGATGGTGATGGTGATGGTGATAGTTCAACATCTGGTGATGGTGATGGTAATATTTCAACATCTGGTGATGGTGATGGTGGTACTTCAACATCTCGTGATGGTAATACATCAACATCTGTTGATGGTGATGGTGATGGTAATGATGGTGATACTTCAACATCTGGTGATGGCGATGGTGATGATGATACTTCAACATCTGGTGATGGTGTTGGTAATATTTCAACATCTGGTGATGGTGATGATGGTGATGCATCAACATCTGGTGATGGTGATAGTTCAACATCTCGTGATGGTGATGGTGATACTTCAACATCTCGTGATGGTAATACTTCAACATCTGGTGATGGTGATGGTGATGATGATACTTCAACATCTGGTGATGGTGATGGTAATATTTCAACATCTGGTGATGGTGATGGTGATGCGTCAACATCTGGTGATGGTGATACGTCAACATCTAGTGATGGTGATGGTGATGGTGATGTGAATACTTCAACATCTCGTGATGGTGATGGTGATACTTCAATATCTGATGATGGTAATGGTGATGGTGATACTTCAACATCTCGTGATGGTGATGGTGATGATGATGGTGATGGTGGTACTTCAACATCTGGTGATGGTGATGGTGATGGTGATACTTCAACATCTGGTGATAGTGATGGTGATACTTCAACATCTCGTGATGGTGATGGTGATGGTGATACTTCAACATCTTGTGATGGTGATGATGATGGTGATGGTAATACTTCAATATCTGGTGATGGTGATGCTTGAATATTTTGTGTTGTAGAAGGCAAGAAAGAGAATTCCACAGAAGAAGGCAGGAAAGAGAAAGATGATGAAACTTCAAATCCTATGTAAAGAAAAAACAATAGGTCCTATATAAATGTCTGCTTTGACTCTCAAAGGACTATCCCTATGATTGTTTTATGATGGAGTTAATGTGAAATTATCACAATAATAAACAGAAGCAAAAAGATACTTAGATATTACAAAGTTAAGGCTTTTCTGTCACACTATGCATGTACATGTGTGCATGTTAGTTTGTTTGTTTGTTTGTGTGTGTGTGTGTGTGTGTGTGTGTGTGTATGTGTGTATGTGGGTGTGTATGTGTACATGTGTGTGTTCAATTTATGAATCCATCAATCATTCTTCACACAATCAATTAAAAATTGATACATCATAAACTTACCTAATGAACATTGTACTATCAAGTCCATTGTATGATTTAGACACTCTTCATCTTTAGTGAAATCAAATTCACATGACTCTTCAAAAGTAGTGAATTCCAGAGAACATGATAAGTTAGTAATGACTTGAGATGATGAACTAATAAAGTACTCATCAGGAGGTAAGAACACTCCATCTGCTTAATGAAAGTAAGATCTATCTTTACTTTATCTAAACGTATATGTCATCGACTTGTTTTACATAGCATAGTGTTATCTGTCATAACTTCTCCTGTATTATACTTTAAAACTACATCAATTAAGTTAGCTGTAGTGAAAACACTCAATCAATTTATCCATAAAAGCAGCGAGGCATGTGTTTGAAAAGCATACTTCTAGCATTCTCTACATCTGACAGTTTACACTTTAATATAACTGCATGTACGGCTTTCACTTTTATAGCAAATATGATTTATGTGTTAAACGAATATGTGAGCATTTTGAAAAGATCCTATTTTCTCTGTAATGAGCATTCCTACTATTTAATCTTCAATTTTTCAACCATTGTAACTAACCTGCATAATTTAACCCACAAACACAAGCAACTTTAGCTTGATTTTGTACACCAGGATCCTCAAAATCAATACCATCAGCACACACACTAGTCCATGTACCATTAATACACACTTCATATACTCCAGTCACTGTTGATGAGTAGCTGTCATATATTTCATATAATAGACGAATATCTCCGTCTGTACACTCCAGAGCTATAAGGAATGCAATTATAATTATTATCATAATTATTATAGTTATATACAATACAAAGAGAAATATAATCTAGTGATGTATTGATAAGAGCTTTTACTAATATTCCAATAAACATTATATTGATACCAACACTGATCTGATATTACATTTACCTGTTCCTCTGGTTTTGATAAATTCTTGAAACGCAAGTAGTGTTATTATGAATATCATAAAAGCAATTAATGATCATACAATCATATGAAATGACATTACTGCTATTATAATATTGATTGCATCTTTCCTAATAACCTATGCTGATACTTGAAATAATTGCTGATAATGACTGATAATGATTACTAATCTGATTATTGGTGCATCACTAATATAACTGCATTGAACGTATTTTTAGTGTGATTGAATTTATTGAAAGGGATATGTGGCTTTGGAAGACCAAAACAATGTTTCTGCTTAAAAATTATCAGTCAACACAATTATTATTACTCTATTACAAAAATTGGGTTTCAGGGTTTTATACAGTGGGGTTGGACAGAGGGAATTGTTTAGGGCTTAAACTGAAATATATTTTGTGCAGAAAATGACTAAATTAAAAATCGGATAGATGGATACTTTAAGCTACGAACTATAAACATTAATTTAAGTAAAGAACACTACTACTATGAGCAGTCTGGCAAAATTTAAATTACTGAAAGTATTTCATGCAAACTAAGTTGCAATATACATAAAAATACTAATAACAATATGTATCCAGGAATATGAACATGTGTATACAAATTACATGACGTATTCTTAATTATAAACTTACGTGGACTGCACCTAACAGATGCGTCTTCAAAATGATTACAATTGTGATTACCGATACCATTGTGAGGACATTCTAATAATTCTGATTCAGATCCAGTACAGAACACATCATCCAACCAAATTGGACCAGTTCCTTGTCCAAAGAAAGCAAATGATAAAGCCATTCCTGTAATAGAATTAATTTCATTGTTTCATAATTCATGTAAACAAGTCAGACAATTTTTAAACATGGTCAAATCAGTTTGAACAAATGTGTTACTGAATCAATGAAAAAAGGGGGAGTACTCAAATATGAACAGTAATTATCCTACTATATATAGGTTAGAAACTTGGTAATGTAGAATTCAGTAATTATATTCATATATTCTCTCTATCATTGAAATTTTTTAGTAACACTTTCACAAACAATGATAACAGAAACACTTCATGGAGAAAGCTTCTATTGTTATTCTCATAACATTTAAAGTCTCAAATGATTTTAAAATTGTGTTGAAGCAAACAAGTTATTTTTGCATTATACTATATGAGTTATACATTTGTATATAGTGACTTTTGTAGTTGAATTATGTCATAATACAGTATCTGTTTTAAACTAACATCTTGTCAGTCAGCCATTTATTACATCAAAAGAAATCTCGGACAAAAGGAAATTACTTAGTTAATATAGGGTAAGAAATGAATAACACATGAAGTTTGTGTATTATAATATAACATGCCCTTATAAAAACTATATACCTATCACCTCATCACTACAATTGTAATCAACATTGTATATTAACTTACCACCCAAATATCCTGTTTGTCTACAAACAACTTCAGCATCATTGTCATCCCAAAAGTCATCGCACACTGTGCCATACGTTCCATCAATACATATCTCCACTCTACCCTCTAAACTAGTTGATCCATCAACCAGTTGAATATCACCATATGAACAAGGGACTAGAAGATGGAAAGGAAGTAACACTTATTGATTGCTAATGTGTGTACACACAGTTTAAACATACATATTACACGTCCTCAGAATGCCTTCAAAAAACTAGATTATCTACCTTTAGGTACATGTATTTATATCATTCACCCTACTTCTGGCTCTAAACGTTTGAGCAGAGTTTTACTGCAGTTAACAAACACCAACAGAATGTACTACTAAAACACAAATCATGCAATAATGCTGTGTACACCTATGTTCATTGAGCTATTGACTAGTAAGAGAAATTCATACTACCCCATCAAGTAATAAATAGTTGAGTTAGGCTCAGTAGATGATGCTTTCCAAACTGGTTATAATGCATTACTAAATTAAACTCTATATTAAAATGAGATATTTTGGAGTATCCTACAATGTTAACATTCAATATGTGAGTACCCACAGTAAACAGAATTCACTAACTTACCTAAATGACCTATCCTGCAAACAATAAATAATATGAAACTTACTTCTACCAATCAGTAAACATAAATTATTTACATACAGGTAAGAGTATAAGTACAACTCAAATCATCATATAATATTAATTTTACCTGAAACACTGCACCTAACAGAAGCATCTTCAGAATGATCACAATTGTGATTACCAATACCATTGTGAGGACATTCTAATAATTCTGATTCAGATCCAGTACAGGACACATCATCCAACCAAATTGGACCAGTTCCTTCTCCAAAGCGAGCAAATGATAAAGCTATTCCTGTAATAGATGTTACACACTTTAGATAATTTTTGTAGCATGCATGTAAAACCTTTTTTAAAGCATGTTCCTATCAAATGTGTATTAAATGAATACTAGAACTACAAAACACAAAAATCGCATAGTTTTTCAACACATACATATTATGACTTGCTGGATTCCCATTGTATACTATAGTTATATTAAGTGTGTAAAATCTTTCCTTAATAGATGAGAATATTAAATGATTACATAAAATTAATAATAATAATTTTAAAATAATCAATCACGCAAGATAATTTATATTGACTTGCCCCCTAAATATCCTGTCTGTCGACAAACAACTTCAGCATCATCATCATCCCAAGAGTCATCACACACTGTACCATATGTTCCATTAATACATATCTCCACTCTACCCTCTGAACTGTTCATTCCATTAACTAGCCGAATATCACCAAATGAACAAGGAACTATAGGAGATAAGAAAGCAAGTAACACATTATTGAATACTCACATAATTTATTTAGTGGAGCAAATATCAAATGTGGAGGAGATAGGTGAAACATAGATATAGTGTATGCATCTTTTATATCTTCTTATGTCCATAGGGCCAAGAGTGCTTTAAAACCAGACAATGCTCTATTTCAATGCTGTATTTAGTTTTAAAGCCATCTTGCGACTTGGCCCTCTGGATCATAAAACAGTTTAACCATTTCAGGGAAGATGATCGGTACGGGCAGTGAACACTTGTTCAGATAGGTATGCTCGAACATTTTGTACAGCCCAAACAAGGGCAAGCACCCCTTTTCTGCTATCACAATAACATTGCTCTGATTTAGTAATAATTCAGCTGGCAAGTGCAATGACTCTGTTAGTGCCATTCATCAATTTTGTAAAAGGACAGCACCTAAACCATCATTCCTGGCACTGGTATCTAATATGAATCCAGATGTGATGAAATGATAAGCCAACACAGGAAAAGACGTCAGATATAGTTAAAGTGTAAAGAAAGAAGCCTATTCACTTTGATCAGTATAATTCCAGCTGTGTTGTTTCCTGGTAAGATGATGTAAAGGGGGTGCTATCTGTGCAAATCTTCTAATAAATGTATGTTAGTAGGAAGCCAGACAAAAAAAACCCAACTATTTTAGAACTGGTTGATTTACAATGTCTGATACTACTGGATGATTAAATTCCTATCCCATGATACAATATAGCTGAGGTATACACATTTTTAAACATTAGGTGATACTTGGATGGTTTATCTTCAGTCCTACCTGACAATTGTCACCTACTCCTATGTAGCACAGAAAGTACAATTTCCTTCGATTGTTGGAAAGTACAGGGTGTGTTACATAAGCCAAATGGCATGAATTTGAACAGGTAAAGGGTAAATAGCATAGCTATTGCAGTCTTATTTTTATGAGGAGGGTCCATTTTAACCTGTCAATATCCACTGGCTAAATGTAATGTGGAGAAGCAGCATGACTCTTGAATGCACCTTTATATTTACAAGACTGCAATGTCTTCAAGAAATCAATTTACTGCTGGTTAGTGTTCAGGGTTGTTACATATGTATGTTCGTATGTTAAATATGTATATATCCCTGTATCTGTGGATGTACATATGCATATATAATAACTCACATACCTACACAAGTCGTCAGATCATCACTCAGCTGATAACCGCTAAAACATTCACAAAAATAACTTCCATTGGTATTAGTACATATATGATTACAACCATTCTGGGAGCCTTCTGTTGAACCATCAGCAGAACCATCAATGGATTCATTAGCACACTCATCAATATCTGTTGAAAGATATTGATTTATGTATTTATGTGTGTATGTATATAAGTATCACAGAGCAATGTAGTATACTTGTATGTATGGATGATCAAGGTTTATATAAACTGTAGGGCCATCCCTATGCATTGCTTTGAAAGGACAAATGATCTACACACACACATGAATATATGTATGTATAACTATGTACGTACATATATATGTATGTATGTATGTATGTATGTATCTATATATGTATGTATGTATGTATGTATGTATGTATGTATGTAAGTATGTATGTATGTATGTTTTTATATATTTAGCTGTGCGGGTTGCTGGATGCTTAATTTGCATTTATGATAATGCCATGAATACCTATATTCAGTATACTGGTATGCCGCCAGATGTGGATATCCCAAAATGCTATATGATGCTTTTTAAGACCAATCAGAAAATGTCTATGCACAAGCTGTCACAAGGCATACATATTCTGATTAATGAACAGTAATGAGCATTGTTTCTCAAGATTACAATGATTGACAGTTTCTGACATTGCAAGTAAATTGATACAGAAGAATCCTCTTTGAGATAATTATGCTTACTGGTAATAGCAACTACAACGATTTAAATTTTGTCATGACAATACGATTTTTCAATTTGTTGAATATTACTATTCCAAACTTATATCCAGTTCTACAACATTAGTACTATGGTTGGTATTACTATCATGATAATAATAACAAGCCTACGTAGTATACAGCAAAATTGTAATACTGAATGTGAATTTTAACAAGGGTTTTGTTAAAATTGACATTGAGTATTTAAATAGCCAATGAGATTAAAGATCTTGAAGAATATATCCCAAAAAATCTATACAAATATTTTATGGTGACAATTAAATCATGAATATGAACGTACCAAATCTTTGTATTAATTAATGGAACGACAATAAAGTAATAAAAGAATGTACTGCTATTCATTGCAATATTAAAAGTAAATTAAAAATATTCTGTTGAAAAATTAGATATTCTACTGAATTGCTCCTATATAGAATATTGTGTCATGATATTATTTTAGTCAATCACAAAACCTCATGGCTCATGATGTGCTGAGTGCCAGAATAGGGGACTTGGCCATGGTAAAAATGCGCTGAACAACAGAGTGGATAAAATAGCCCATCAGAAATGAATGAAGAAATAAGAGTGTTTTGTTGAATGCAAACAATGATCCCAAGCTCCCGTAGAATATAAAAACAAAACGTTCCCTGCCATCATTCAGTCGGTTTACTAACACACAAACCACACTATATGCATATGAATATTCTGTTGAATTTGTATTATAATATGTGGTACTTCTACAATAATATTGTGTCAGAATATTTGAATCAATCACAGAGCGTCACACCTCATATGGTATGCTAAAGTGCTAGAATAGGAACTGAAAACAAGACTAGCTGAACTAGCTAATTAGAAACGAAGGACAATGCAACCAATGATCTCAAACTACCATAGAAATTAACAAAAGCCCTTCTCACTACTGTTTCTACTCTAAGAGCTTTCAGTTTAACACACGCTTACTAATACATATGACAATGGCCCATGTAAAATGTAAAGAATAATAAACAAGATTGGGATGGTGTCTTAATAACAAAATTAAATTAGACACTTTAACATAACAGCCCTACAGAAGTATACATGGAGTAAAAGTGAAACATAAAGAAGCTATGCTTTTGTAGGGTTGTCATATGGAATAGTTAGTTTAATTTTGTTGCTAAGATGCCATCACAATCTTTTTTCTGTGCTCTTTTTGGTTTTGACATTCCTACATGCTCTTTTATTTTTAACAAATGTATTTTATTATGGCCATTCCTATAATTGCTGTTCACGGGGTTTAATGTAAATATAATATTCTTGTGTCACTTACGCGAGTATGCGTTGTATACGTAGTTAAGAAAGTTGCGTCATTCCCGGGGGGCTCGGTCAATTGAAAGGCGTGGCGCGTAAAAGAATGCGCGCTTGAGCTCTACAGACCAGCAGGAAGAAAGCTAAGTTGCTTATGTAGAAACTGGAACTAATAGCTAGCTATTCTGCCTGAAATATATTTCTGAAGTTCTACAAGGTCCTTTAAAAGGTAAGGAGAGTAGATAATGAAAATAATAACTATAATAGACTGTTGTGTTTCAGGCATGATAAAGTCAGCCATGAATCCTGGACACCACAAAGCAATCATAGGGATACTTTTTTTTCTATATACACTTGTTATTCTTATTTCTAATATTGTATTACAAAAACGTTTGAAGCATATACACAATTATGAGGCTCGTTCTGTATGAAAATAATTTGCTTTCATGCATGTTTTATCCCTCTATAATTATACTGTAATGATAATACTTAATTTATAATTAATAGTACATTAATTATAATATTTATTGAAGTAATTAGCATTGCATGGAGTTTTGATGCCTATCAAAACTGACAGGCAAGTCCGTCCTTTGTGTGTTTCAGTATCTAATTATGTATGATGACTATTCTCTTTCACTTATAACATTGACATTGTCTGCAGGAGTGGTGTCCAGAAGAGTGGACACTATAAGAAGCAAATATAGTAAAACTTCAGTATTATAATTATCAATTTTATTAATAAGTTCATTATTAATTTCACTAGGAATTTTTGCACACAGAATAAAAGTATTCATTAATAGATCAAGAAATAAAACACTACAACAATACTTCAATGGAATTTAACTAACTAGTTTGATAGCTCAAGAAACGTAAAAATGTGTTTTTATGAAAAGAGCCATTGTTTCTGGGCCATCCCTACATAGAAAGTACTACCGTACCTGCTAATATGACTTTACCAAATTTACTACTCCCTGGTTCTATACTTTAACAGAGATCTCTGGCCATCTAGAAAATATTGCTATATAGACATTAAAACACTCAATATCGAAAAATATGTGTGCGTTTTAACTTATGTGTGGAAGAGATTTCACATTGCATTTTCAAATGTATGGGTGATCACTTTGTTTTCGGGCCATCCATACCTACAGAGTACTAACATACTCTCTAATATGGATGCAACATCTACCAGCATATATAACAAACGTATAAGGACACTCACAAACAATTAAGTACATCTATATACATTAGAGTTGCTATATATACATTAGAGTTACTTGTGGTAAAACCAGAACCCATAGTAGTATTGGAATTTACAAACTCCAAAGTTTTGTCATCATATCACTCCTGGGTATGTTGACTATTCAAAAATACAATTGCTTTCCACGTTCAAAAAGAAAGTTCTTATTGCATTTTCAAAGAGCTGGAAACACATTTCGATTTTAGAAAATTAACTTGGATACTTGTTTATATGGGATCTAAAGCTATTATTATACATAAAATTATGTAAGCATATTTTACATACCTAAACATGTCTTCAAGTCATCACTTAATTGATATCCTATGGTACATTCACAAACAAAACTTCCAATAGTGTTTATACATATCTGATTACAATCATTTAATGAGTTGTTGGTGGCAATACCTGTGAAAGTAAGAAATTTTGTATGTACATATAGTTATATTTATAAACATTGATGTTACTATATACTCGAACTTACCATTTCTTCCTGATTCTGGTTGCTGAACACCTCCATTAACTTGATAAACAAACACTCCTGGACATCCAACATTACTCTCTTGATCAATATTAAAGATGCTACTAGTAAGTGATCCATTCACACTGATGAAATCAACACCATTCCCTGCATTAAGTCCTACTTGTGCTCTACGGGATAAGTATGAATTTATCTCTCCATCACCATACAAGAAGAACACAAATGAGTTTATACCATCCGTTGCTAGAATGCACTGAAACGTAACTGTCTGTGAAAAGAAACAACAATATGACACAGCATGACTGTCAACACATATTATATCTATAATTATTATATTTGTATATAACTTTACTGGAGAATTTGAAGAGCAGCAATATCCAACATGATCCCATGTTGCTATAAGAACTTCTGTAGCTGAGAATGTTGTTAGTTCAGGAAAAGCACTTGCTACTTCCTCTCTGATTCTCTCAATAATATCACTGTCTGTAGTCAATCTATACCACAGAGAACCAAAATATTCTGTATACAAATCAGCCCAGAATGGAGCTATTAGTGGAGTACTAATAGGAAACGGTTGTGGTGAAAAGTCTGAAAACCCACTATTAAAGGAGAGATCACCATTGTTGTTCAACTATATGTAAAGATAAAGAATGATTACCTGTTCAAGAAAATATTGTACATGCTAGTCAATATATTTGTTAAAGGTGATCTTCATGAAAGTTACTTAATTTGCAACTTACAAACACTGTTGTATAAGTTGTGTTATAGAACACAAATCCAGTACTCAGTAGAATTGCCCGTGAGCCATCATCACTTAAGTTGGATAAAATATCTTCTTCAGCATCATTACCAAAGGGATAGAACCTGTTGTTTATGCTACTAGAGCATTCAATGCTTAAACCGCACTCGTTGATATCTAAGATAAATACAAGATTCCGTATCTTTGAATTTATGTATGTATGTAGTTATCTGAAGGTATGTATATACATATAATTATATATATATATTTGTATGTATGTATGTATGTATGTATGTATATGTATGTATTTATGTATCCATACATGCGTGTGTGTGTGTATGTACAACTATATGTATGCATATATATACATTTATTTATGCAAAAACAATTATACATATACATATGATACATTCACATTTATATACTTTGTATGTATGTATGCATGTCAGAGAGGTTTTGATATGTTTTGAAGTATGAGCCAAATTGGCTCAACAATGGTTAGTGTGTGCGCCCTTTGGGATACATCTTGAGCCAATTAACAAAGAGACAATGTAATCATAATTAACTGCACCATCTGGCCCAGAAATAGAACTGTGCAGTGCCAAATAAGAACTGTTTGGGTCAATGGTGCATGATATGAGCTTGTCAAAAACACTGATACATGTACATATGTATGTACCTGAACAAGTCATCAAGTCACTACCCAATTCAAAACCAATGTCACATTCACAAACGAAACTTCCAATAGTATTTGTACATGTTTGATCACAATAATTTAGAGAACACTCGTCAACATCTGTCAAAAAAGATGATGATAATTATAATGTATCTATAAACATAATAAATTAGAGTATATACACATAGAAAGAACATTGGTACATAAGAAATGCAGTGTACTCAAGTGCTGTATTTGTCTTAAAATCATGCCAGTGTGCTATATATATATATATATATATATATATACAACCCTAACTGGAGCTTCAAGTGTTGCTAGTGAGTTGCCTTATAGCTGCCTAATATTGAATAGAATGCCCTGAATTTCACAAGGAGCTTGCATGTCTAGATTTGTAACTTTTTTATCCATGGTTATTGTACATCCCATTCAAAATCACTACTAACTGTTCATTGAAAATAAAAAGAAATCTATTCAAGATGGGCTAACATACTTAGCAACAGACCATACTAAGTTCATTAGGCAAAGAAAGTTGTAGAGAACTAAACATGTGATACTGAGACAATAGTTTGCCAGATAGAGATGATCCTCAAGAAATAATGAAATAATATTCAAAAGCACTGCCTGTGCATGTATGTCATGAAATCAGTGTACTACAGCTTAATTGGCCCTGCTGTGAGCATTCCATCCGCCTTTCCCACCATCCCTCATACAGACGTCTACCAAATAAACATATACTAACTCATTTTACATAAAAGCTCAATTTTATAAATGTAAATATAATCAGTTTAATTACATATATGAATGTTTAAATGTAAGTATACATGTATGTTACAATAGGCCATTCAACAATCTAAACAAGTCATGAATTGAAACAGGTATACAGGTATGTAAATTACTTGCATACCTACACAGGTCATCAAGTCATCATTCAACTGATAACCACTGAAACATTCACAAATAAAACTTCCATTAGTATTTGTACATATTTGACTACAACTGTTTAAGGATCCATTGGTTGAACTGCCTCCACTGGAGCCATAATCACTGAAACCGACAGCACACTCATCAATATCTGTAAAAAAAAGGTAATTATGTACTGTATAGCAGGATATTTTCGTGGTGTCTAATTTTTGTGTTATGATTAATATTTGGGTCAAAATTTCATTTTTCGATCGATATTGCTCAAACTCCACATATGACAATAAAGTTACATGAGTTAAATATTCGTGAAATGGCTCTGTAGCACGAAAAAAAAAAAATTAGACCCCCAAAAACTATCTCGCTATATGGTATAATACATGCACACACTGTTTTTATGTATGTAAACCTTTTCGGTGTGTTTAGAAATACAATTATCACAAATGTATTTAAATGTGACATAATGTTATTATACAAACCTGAGCAAGTCATCAAGTCATCACCTAATTCATATCCATTATTACATTCACAAAGAAAACTTCCGATAGTGTTTGTACATATCTGATTACAACCATTTAAGAAGTCATTAGCACACTCATTGATATCTGATATAATGACAAATTGTATGTATAAAATCAACTTGATTCAAATTATCAAATGTGCCCAATTATATGCATGTGAGTATAGTGCATAATTTTGTGAGGATGCACATATAATAATATAGTCTTGTGAAAAAAAAAGCAAGCTTGATTTCAATTTTGTGAGAGAGAACTATTGAAAATAACTGGCTGATGGTGATAACCCATTGAGATTAACTAAGATTAATTCATAGATATTATACGATAAAACTATATAAAGATTTCAAGATTTGCCATCATAGTAAATCAACTCAAAGAAACCCCAAACTACCAAGTAAACTACCACGAAACTGGTATTTCTAAAACACTACCATGAATTCATTTGATAGTAATCGGTTACAGGATATGAGAGGCTTTAGGACATCATATGTAAAGCAATGATTAAATCTTGAATGCATTTGCCATTTATTTTACATGTGTATCATCTCAATAAATAATTATCTTTGTCTTGGAACTGTTGTGATCCTACCTAATGAACATTGTACAATCAAATCCATTGTATGATCCAGACACTCCTCATTATTAGTAAAATCAAATTCACATGATTCCTGAAAACTAGTGAAGTTCAGAGAACATGATACATTAGTGATGACCTCAGATGATAAGCTGTTAAAGTTCTCCGTGGCAGGAAAAAACTCTCCACCTTTCAAATTCAAATAATCATAATATAACTATAGGTTTTAGTGATGATATTAGTATCACAGAATTCAATTTTTACTTGAGTATGCTAAATTATGTCAGTCTGTACATTCAACTTCTGCTATGCTCTTGACTTTTACAGCCGTACTATATAGCCCCGACAGTAAATTAACATCAAACACATCTTGCAGTCTATTGTCTATGTACTCTTGTCAATATTCTCAATTCATCAAGTCTTCAACTATGTAAAACACACACCTGTATATCCTAACCCATCACAAGCAATTTCTGCTTGAGCTTGTACCATAGGATCATCAAACTCCACACTATCACTACATATACTAGTCCAGCTACCATTGATACACACTTCCAATACACCAGTCACTGTCAATCTGTCACCAAAAACTTGAGAGACTAGACGAATTTCTCCTTCAAAACACACTACAATGTTATCATAAAATTATAATAATATTTATAATAACACTGTAAAAAAAATAATGAAGCTTCATCCTTCAAACTGCCTATAACACAAATATTAATTTTAAGTATTTTCAGTTTTTCTTCCAGAGTGGAATTCAAACAGGGTGCTTCATGATTATGGTTTATGTTTTAATTGTAGAAATAGTTATACTGTTATTTATAGCAACTACTATTTCATGCTATTAATAATTCAAAGCTTTAACTATTGTGACTATAATGTTTTACGATCCTTCTTGACATGGAATACTGGGCCAATAGGTGAAGGAAGATGTATTGTAATAATATTATGGTGGCAATAAGTCCTGCTCAAAAATGATTTCATTTTGTTTTAATATAGTGTAAAATTAGCTCTAGAATGCTACATCATACATCCCAATCAAGATAAAGTCAAAGCCACAAGAAGCTAGCAAACTCTTGAAGATATTTATCTTCATTTGAAAAAACAAACAATGAAAGAATTTTTCTTATCTGCAATAAATTTCTTTTAGCCAATACATAGAAGTTGCCAATGGAAAAGTAAGATATTAGTGAAGCTTTTGATGCCTATAACTAATTATTTTGACTTGTATTACAAAATATTATTTTAATCCATAAGCCTGGTGAACTCATACCCCATCACTGCATAATTGTTTTGGAAATTACTACTAATAATTATATCAAAGTGAGCCAGTCATGCAAACAAGGGCTGGGAAAATTGAATTCACATACCTACACAAGTCATGAAGTCATCACTCAACTGATAACCATGAAAACATTCACAATAAAAACTTCCATTAGTATTTGTACATATCTGATTACAAACATTCTGGGAACCTTCTGCTGAACCATCATCAGAAACATCACTGGAGTCATTAGCACACTCATCAATATCTGTTGAAAGACACAATATTATGCTTATGCTTATGTGTGCATGCATGTATTTATGTATAACAGATGTATAGTATACTCTCGTGTATGGATGATCCAGATTTTTACGGCCTGCTGGGCCATCCCTGCAAATTGCTATCAAACGGCAATTGATTTACACACACACATAAATGTATAATTGTATATATGTATGATCTAGGTGCTAACACCTCCTCATGGCACTTCCCTGAGTTACAGGACAATAGTAATTGATATGGAAATTATTGCATTCCTAGATTGATAGGGTAGACCCTCATAATTGAGATTTAATGACGTTCTTCATATACTCTTTTCCCAGGTCTAAGTTTCTTCAAGCATGTCTTCACTGAGAGCTTCAGTGTCAACATTAAGCCATTCCATTCTTCCCTAACCAAGGAAGCACATCAATTGATCCCTTTGGTGCTGTGGCATGTTTAAGGACTGGAAAAAGTACATCCTTAGTTCACAACACAGTGACACTTAAAGGGAGGCAAACCAGCATGACCACAGTTAGGAAAGCCATGCCAATGGAACATCATTAGCCAATACACCAGCTCAATGAGCACTTGTGTAATGAGTCAAGATGAGGCAAAGCCTCATTCTGTGATTATTTGGGCTACACCTGGAGAGAATTTCCAGCTACTGATTTCTGATACTAATGGAAGCTATTTGATTGGATAGGTTGGGAGAGATCCAACATGAAGTATGTCAGTATACCGAGTATAGGTATTCATGTCATTGGGTAAATGAATGACAGTGGCAATAAACTACAGTCTTTCACCACCAAAACCAATTTCAAGCATATAACACTATTCACCAAATGATGGTGAAGCCTTGCTAATGAAATGCAACGTTTGGCTGACAGAAATTATCAGAAAGGCTTCGATGTGATGTGTGAATAACTAGCTAAATGGTGGTGCACCTGTACACATCTCATCCAGACTCTTGCTGGTATTTCATAATTCCCAGATGCATTTCCTTTTTTTAATTTGTTGAGGTAGACTAGATCGTGAATAGTGTCATTTTGTAGGCACTCCCAAACAATTGACTGGCCTATATGTTTGCACTACAATTTACCAGTGATGACCTTTTTCTCAGTTTATGATCAATAGGTTGCCTCAGACATTCTCTGACATCTTAAGGAAATTGTTGATACATACATAAATGGGATCTAATGTTTTTATACATAAAATTATGTACGCATATTTTACATACCTACACATGTCTTCAAGTCATCACTCAATTGATATCCTACATTACATTCACAAACAAAACTTCCAATAGTGTTTATACATATCTGACTACAACCATTTGATGAGTTGTTGTTGGCTATACCTGTGAAAATAAGAAAATTTCTAAATTTTGTTCATGTATGTAGGTATAGTTATGTCATATACATTGACATTAAGTGGTAGAACTTACCATATCTTCCTGATTCTGGTTGTTGAACACCTCCATTAACTTGAAAAACAAACACTCCTGGACATCCAACATTACTCTCTTGATCGATATTAAAGATGCTATTAGTAAGTGATCCATTCACACTGATAAAATCAACACCATTGCCTGCATTAAGTCCTACTTGTGCTCTATATCCTGAGTATGAATTTATTTCTCCATCACCATACAAGAAGAACACAAATGAGTTTATACCATCTGTTGCTAGAATGCACTGAAATGTAACTGTCTGTGAACAGAAAAATGAAGCAAAAAAAAACAAAAAAAACAATAATGTAGCATAGTGTGACAGATACAAAGTGTAACATATTTGTAGAGTTGCACCTATACTAGAATAGAGATCTGAATAGGTGTCTATATTGAAGATATAGGCAAGGTATAAGTATAGGCATCTGCATTGCCTATACATTGCCTATACATTGCCTATACAGCTTACACAATATTCCTCAGGCTTTGCAGATACATTATTGTCAAACTGCACAAGTACAATCTGAAGATATGTGAAACTAAGGCTGAATATGCCTGTAACTACATGTACTTTGGGCTGAATGTAGAGTAATTAACATTATACCATGTGTGAAAAGTTGTAAACTAGATAAATACAACTATATATTTCACACAGACAATGTCGGATTGGATCTGCATATAGGCAATTTGGTTTATGAAAAATACGCATATAGGCATATAGGCAAATTGATGTATAGGTGAAACACTACATATTTGTATAATCATACTGGAGAATCTTCATCACAGCAATATCCAACATGATCCCAAGTTGCTATAAGAACTTCTGTAGCTGAGAAAGTTGTTAGTTCAGGAAAAGCACTTGATACTTCCTCTCTTATTCTCTGAATAACATCACTGTCTGTAGTTACTCTATACCACAGAGAACCAAAATATCCTGTATATAAATCAGTCCAGAATGGAGCTATTAGTGGAGTACTAATAGGAAACGAATCTGGTGACCAGTCTGAAAATCCATTATTAAAGGAGAGATCACCATTGTTGTTCAACTATATGTAAAGATAAAGCATGATACTAGAACATGTTATACATGCTAGTGAATCTATTTGTCAAAGGTGATATTGATGAAAGTTGCTTCATTTACAACTTACAAACACTGTTGTATAAGTTGTGTCATAGAACACAAATCCAGTAGTCAGTACAATTGCCCTTGAGCCATCATCACTTAAGAAGGATAGAATATCTCCTTCAGCATCATTACCAAAGGGATAGAAGTTGGTGTTTATGTTACTAGAGCATTCAATGCTTAAACCACACTCGTTGATATCTAAGAAAAATATGATTCGTATCTTTGTATTTATATATGCATGTATGTATTTATGTATGTATGTATAAATATATATATAGTTATAGATGTATTAATTTACGTATATATGTAAGTATGTATCTTTGTATGTATGTATGTATGTATGTATGTATGTATATACAAATGTTGCATGTATATTTATGTATGAATGTACGTATGCATATATCCATGTGTGTGTGTATGTACATATCTATGCACATATACACATATATTTATGCAAACACAATTATAGATATACATATGGTACATGCACTTTTATGTACATGTGTATGTATGATGTGTATTTATGCATGCATGTCTATAATATTATGTATGTATGCATTTACATATGTATGTACCTGTACAAGTCATCAAGTCACTACCCAATTCAAAACCAATGTCACATTCACAAACAAAGCTTCCAATAGTATTTGTACATGTTTGATCACAGTAATTTAGAGAACACTCATCAATATCTGTCCAAAAAGATAATGATAATGATATTGTATCTACAAACACAATAAATTATTAGAGTATATATACATTGGAAGAGCATTGGTATATGAGAAATGCAATAGTCAGCATTTGTCTTAAGATCATGCTAGTGTGCTATATAAAAGAAATAATTTTAAAACATTCTAAAAAATGAAAGATTATGTAGGGATATCAAAAACCAAAAAAAAGCCCGGGAACAAGATTGGGATGGTGCTTTGCTTTGGCAACAAACTGAAATACCACTTCCACATAACAACTGTATATAAGTATAGCAAAACTGGCATAATGTTCATATAATAATTATTATTCACTATTATTATTCCTCTTTTTCATAAAAATACATTTCTACGTTTCTGGAGCTATTAAAGTAGTTTAGCTGCCTAATATTAAATGAGATGGTCCAATTTTCACAAGGTGTTTGCATGTCTGGATTTGTAACATTTTTATTAGTGGTTATAGTATATCACATTCAGATTCACTAATAACTGTGCATTGGCAAATCTATTCAAGATGGGTCACCATAGGAACAGAACTCTGAGAAAACATTAACCACAAGGCCTATGAATGTTGTAGAGATCTAAACATGTCATACTGAGACAATAGATTGCCAGATAGCAGAGAGCTTGAAGACATCATATAGGATGAAATAATATTCAAAAGCACTGCCTGTGCATGTATGTCATGAAATCAGTGTACTACATCTTAATTGGCCCTGCTGTGAGCATTACATCCACCTTTCCCGCCATCCCTCATACAGATGTCCTAATAAACATACTCGTTTAACTCATTTTGCATAAAAGTTCAATTTTATAAATGTAAATATAATCAGTTTAATCACATACATGAATGTTTAAATGTAAGTATACATGTATGTTACAATAGGCCTTTCAATTATCTAAACAAGTCATGAATTGAAACATGTACAGGTATGTATTATATACTTGCATACCTACACAGGTCATCAAGTCATCATTCAACTGATAACCACTGAAACATTCACAAATAAAACTTCCATTAGTATTTGTACATATTTGACTACAACTGTTTAAGGATCCATTGGTTGAACCACCTTCACTGGAGCCATCTGAAGAATAATCAGTGAAGCCAACAGTACACTCATCAATATCTGTAAAAAGAAGTAATTATGTATTACACTTGTACACACTTTTTATGTATGTAAACATTTTCTGTTAGTCAGGAAATTTACAATTATCACAAATGTACTTATATGTGACATAATGTTATTATACAAACCTGAGCAAGTCATCAAGTCATCACCTAATTCATATCCACTATTACATTCACAAAGAAAACTTCCAATAGTGTTTGTACATATCTGATTACAACCATTTAAGGAGTCATTGGCACACTCATTGATATCTGATATAATGACAAATTGTATGTATAAAATCCCCTAGATTCAAATTATGAAATTATATATATATATATATATATATTACATTACAATTATATGTATGTGAGTATAGGGCATAATTACGTGAGCATGCACACATAATTATACTCTTGTGAGAAAAAAAGCAAGCAGAAATACGCTTGACTTGAAAATAACTGGCAATTTCTGCTTGAGCTTGTACCATAGGATCATCAAACTCCACACTATTACTACATATACTAGTCCAGCTACCATTGACACATACTTCTAATACACCAGTCACAGTGAATCTGTTGCCTAAAACTTGAGAGACTAGGCGAAATTCTCCTTCAGAGCACACTAAAAGGTTATCATTATAAATACATAATTATATTTAGTAATTGTATTCAATACATGAATAAAGTTACTAATAATAACACTGTGAAAAGAGTAATAAAGCTTAATCCTTTATCAAACTGCCTAAAACACAAATATTAGTATTTTCACTGTGTTTCTCCCAGAGTGGAATTCAAACAGGGTGCTTGATGATTATGGTATGTTGCAATTGTAGAAATAGTTACACTGTAATTTATAGCAACTACTATTTCATACTATTAATGATGTAAAGCTTTAATTATTGTGACTATAATCTTGTACAATCCTCCTTGACATGTAATACTGGGCCAATAGTTGAAGGAAGACATTGGGTACTAATAAACTAATGACAGTGGGTACTAATAAACTAATGACAGTAGGTACTAATAAACTAATGACAGTGGGTACTAATAAACTGATGACAGTGGTACTATTAAACTAATCGGTATTGCTTATCATAGTATATAATATTATAATTATTATAACAATGTATTTATACACAAATTTTATTACTATGCCTATGATTCAAACGCAACAAACACCTTCGTTTTGCAGTAACAACTCCATGTTCTGAGGGCAAAAAATGTGTGGGCGTAATTAAATTCCACGTGACTCAATCACATATGAAAATTGCATCCAATTTGAGATCAAATCTCTGCAGTCCTTGAGACTCTCTTCTTTCATAGTATGTGACAATATAATCGTAGATCACAATTTTTGCATAAATGTGACTGGAATGGTGCTAAAATTATTGTGATAGTTAGCAAACAAAAAAAGGGTTTCTTTGGAAAAAATTTATTATGAAGATGAAGATTTTGTTTGGTCACTCACCAGTTCTCCACGTTAAAAATAAACTTTGTCCTCCTGTATGGTGTTGGTAGTTATAAAAATACTAGATATATGTGTACTAAGACTTATATCTGTGATATTAGCAACGATTTCAGCTCATGACTTGCAATTGAAATGGTACGGGCAGCCATTTTTTCCCGTGCCATTCCTACATGAAGAGTATTACCACACTCTCTGATTTATGTTGATAAAATGTTTTTTTAATTAAATTTGAAGTGTGACTTCTTCAGAGAAAACCAGTCTTATGGATTAAGGCTTCCCAAATGATTTTTTTTTGTTTTACCTGTATAGAATATTAATTTAGCTCTACAACGATACATCATACAGATAAAGACAAAGCCACAAGAAGCCAGTAAAGTCTATAAGGTTCATTCTGAGAAGAACACAATTAAATAATTGTTCTTCACTGCAATAAAATGGTATTCGCCAATGTAACCTATTACATGTATGTACAAAATTTTCATTGATTATTATTCCATATATAAGCCTGGTTTTCTCAGAGTCGATCACAATCATTTTGCATGATTAATTTGGAAATTAGCTACAAATCAATTAAAGTGACAAGAATGACCTGGGAAAACTAAATTCACTTACCTACACAAGGCAATGAAATATTTTTGATTGCTTAGATATAAAATAATGTTTATTGTTCTACTATTTTGTACAAAAAACCAACAAATTTGGTATCACTATCTCTTCCTAAATGTCTTGATGTCTTTAACAAAATGTAGGAACAGCAAATGTAGAATCAAAATTGTCAGAAAAGGTCCCATTTTGCAAATTCAGCCACATGTATGTATTGTGTTTCATAAACATATCCATAACCTACCAAATGAACATTGTAATATCAAGTCTATTGTATGATTCAGACATTCTTCGTCTTCAGTGAAATCAAATTCACATGATTCTTCAAACGTAGTGAATTCCAGAGAACATGATAAGTTGCTAATGACTTGAGATGATGAACTAATGAAGTACTTATCAGGAGGTAAGAACACTCCATCTGTTGAATGAAAGTAAGATTTATCCACACTCTGTCTACAAGTAAATGTCATTCACTTGTTTTGCATAGCTTCTCCTGTATTACACTTTAATTAATAATTGCATTAATTAAGTTAGCAGGAGTGAAAACATTCAATCAATTCCATAAAAGCAGCAAGGCATGTGTTTGAGAAGCACACTTAAGTGCTCTATTATAATTGTCTAGGTTCCATTTTACACCAATTTATAGAAAATATGACTAAGGTGTTGAACAGTACTTCAGCATTTTCAAAAGTTCATATTTTACTCTGTAATGAGTATTCCAAATATTTAATCATCCATTTGTCAACCATTGTAACTAACCTGCATAATTTAACCCACAAACACAAGCAACTTTAGCTTGATCTTGTACATCAGGATCCTCAAAATCAATACCATCAGCACACACACTAGTCCATGTACTATTGATACACACTTCATATACTCCAGTCACTGTTGATGAGTAGCTGTCATATATTTCATCAAATAGACGAATATCTCCATCCATGCATTCTGCAGCTATAAGGAATTTTATTATGATTATAGTTATATACAATACAATATAAAGAGTTTGCTAATACACTGTTGGAGAAAATGGAAAGAGTCTACAGGTTTGCCAGTAAACACATGAAGTTAATGAAACAAAACTATAACAGAAGAGCTACTCCTCATTCTTGATTCTTGCCTGGTGATATTGCATGGTTGTATAATCCACAGAGATGAAAAAGGCTCTCCTCAAAATTACAAAGGTCATGCCAGGGTCCTTAAATGGTAGCGAAGAAAAATCAATGATCTGATTTATAGAATGGAATTGGGACATCGAACCAAACCAAACTGAAGTGTGACAATTAGGAACAAGGTATAACTTGTTTGTAACTATATTACAGTGATATGTGTTTGTTGTAATTTGAGTTTCCAATTTGCTTTCCGGGCTGTCTAGCCCTTTTGTCTCTTGTTGTTAGTATACAAGTATAAGCACATTTTAAGGACAGTAGTCCTCATATTGATTTATTTATCTGAAGAGATTCTTTGCACCAAAGTGCACCTCAACAAAGTACATTATTATTGTATTAGAAAAATAGTAACTCTACCTATCAGGGTTTCATAGTGGGGGAGGGGGTACTATTTAATTGGGGATTTCCCCTTTAACACATGTAGAAGCAACCTCAGTGGGCCTAAATTAAAATATATTTCCTGAATGCATACCCCCGGAGCAGATCAGAAGCAGTATGCTTCATGATTGATTCTTTCCCCTCCCTAACAAAAACTTCTTTACAAAATGCTACAATAACTAAATGAAAATATTACTGACAAGTTGACAAGATCATTTCTAGAAAGTTTATTTCAGAAACATCAATCGTAGCTCTACACAACATTTTGGCTTTTTGTACAGCCTTCTTCAAAGTGTGAAGCTCCTTTTCTTCTTTTTAAAATAAGCCTTCTGGAAAACATCAATAAATTTGCAACTCAAAGGGACTAAGATTGTGAATGGCTGTCGTTATAGAAGTACTCACAAAAGAAAATGACTAAATGAAAAATCGTATTAATGGGCACTTTTACTTACTTTTAACAAACTGTAAATGTTAGCAACACTACAGCTATAAACACTCTAGCATGTATTCCATGTACACTAAATTGTAATATTCAATGAACATAATAATAAACACAAAAACACTAATAATGATATGTTTCCAGGAATATGAACATGTTACATACAAATTAAATGACATTTTGTTAATAATAAACTTACGTGGACTGCACCTAACAGAAGCATCTTCCGAATGAATACAATTGTGATTACCGATACCATTGTGAGGACATTCTAATAATTCTGATTCAGATCCAGTACAGAACACATTATCCAACCAAATTGGACCAGTTCCTTGTCCAAAGAAAGCAAATGATAAAGCTGTTCCTGTAATAGAATTAATTTCATTCTTTCATAATTCACGTTAACATGTCAGACAGTTTTTAAACATGGTGAAATCAGTTTGAAAGATTGTGTTACTGAATCAAAAAAGAGGGAAGTACTCAAATATGAACAGTTACTATCATACTATACATAAGTTAGATACCTGGTAATGTAGAGTTCAGTAATTATTGTCATATATCATTGAATTTAAATCCCAACACCTCTTTCAAAAACCAATGTTGCCTAAACCACCTCATAGAGAAAACTTCTAATGTTATTCTCACAACATTATAAGTATCAAATGAGTAAAACATTTTGTTAAAGCTGTTTTTGCATTGTATGAGATGAGTTTTACCTTTCTATACACTTTTGTAATTGAATCATGTCATAATACACTATTATTCAAATTGCTTAGCTAAATTTATTTTCAGAGTCTACCATTTTTTATATCAAAAACATAATTAGAAAAACAAAACTTAATTAATATTCGATGCCAGGGAAAGAACTGAATAACTCATGAAGTTTGTCTGTTATATTATAATATTACATGCTCTTATAATAAGTATATACCTAAAACCTCATCACAAAAATTGTAATCAACATTGTATATTAACCTACCACCCAAATATCCTGTCTGTCTACAAACAACTTCAGCATCATTGTCATCCCAAAAGTCATCACACACTGTACCATATGTTCCATCAATACATATCTCCACTCTACCCTCTAAACTAGTTGATCCATCAACTAACCGAACATCACCATATGAACAAGGGACTAGAAGATGAAAAACCATGTAATACATCATTAAATACTGAGTGTATAGCTGAGTACATTTCACACATATAATTAAACTTTCTCAGAATACATTCTTAATATGAATTCAACAAACGAGATTATCTGTTAACCACCTTGGCTGGAAAAGTATTTTTATTTGTACTATAGTTTTTATTATCCACACTACTTCTGGCTCTGGCAATTTGAGCAGAGTTTTACTACAGTTAACAAACACCAATAGAATGTACTAATAAAACACAAATTGTGCAATAATGCTATGTATACACCTATGTTCATTGAGCTATTGACTAGTAAAAGAAATTCATACTAACCATCAAGTACTAAGTAATTGAGCTGGGCTCAGTAGATGATGCTTTCCAAACTGATTGTAATGCATTACTAAATTAAACTCCATATTAAAATGAGATATTTTGGAGCATCCTACAATGTTAACATTCATAGGTGAGAAGCCACAGTAAACAGAATTCACTAACTTACCTAAATTACCTATCCTGCAAACAATAATGAATATGAAACTTACTTCTACCAATCAGTAAACATAAATTATATATATACAGGTCAATTTGTATTATATAATGAACATTTATGGACACTAAGAGTATAAGTACAACAACTCAAATCATCACGTAATATTAATTTTACCTGAAACACTGCACCTAACAGAAGCATCTTCAGAATGATCACAATTATGATTACCAATACCATTGTGAGGACATTCTAATAATTCTGATTCAGATCCAATACACGACACATCATCCAACCAAATTGGACCACTTCCTTCTCCAAAGCGGGCAAATGATAAAGCTGTTCCTGTAATAGCACACTTTAGGTAATTTTTGCAGAATGCATGTAAAACTGTTTTTAAAAGCATGTGATATTAAATATGTATTAAATGACAAGGAATCACACTGAATAATTTATATTGACTTGCCACCAAAATATCCTGTCTGTCTACAAACAACTTCAGCATCATCATCATCCCAAGAGTCATCACACACTGTACCATATGTTCCATTAATACATATCTCCACTCTACCCTCTGAACTATTCATTCCATTAACTAGCCGAATATCACCAAATGAACAAGACACTAGAAGATAAGAAAGCATTATTGTTTGTATAATGATTGTTATTAGCAACATCTAACATGTAAGACTACTATAATTATACAAACACATCACTAAATATTAGTTGAGAGGGAAATACCATCAGATTTATTATGTTTATAATAATACATTTTCTTTGTTTGCCTAAATTAGCTGCTATTGAAGTCTACATTGAGTAAATGCTCTAGAAAACATTGTATGATATGCAATGAATACCAACTCATTTGACAACACACCTTAAGAGAATAACCAACTACATAAATGTTTCTACAATTACACAGTCCCTCGTTTTTAGTTGATTAACAAAAATTTCTTTAATATTTGTAATTATACATCACTGTCTTTTCTTACATGGACAGATTTCAGCAATATCAAAACAGCAATCATTAAACTGATAGCATATCCGATCACAGTAACAACCATTGACAAAGCAGTTACTAGTACAGCAGTCCTCAAACCCAGCATCAACACAAGAACCTATAATTATAGTGAATATAATGAAAGAAGATGGTATCAGGTAACCCAACACAACAATAAATATCTATTTGGTATGCATAATAGAGTGAAATGATTTGTGTGCACGTGTGTGTATACGTGCACATGTGTATGCGTGTGCATATATGCACGTATGAGTTGTGTCTTTGTGTGCTGTGTGTGCGTGAGTATGTGGGTGTGTGATTTAATAATAATTATAACATTACTCACCAGGTGAAGGTGATGGAAATGGTGTAACTGATGAAGATCCTGAAATAGAGCAACACAAAATTAAAATACATAATTGACTATAGATTTCATGTGCCATGCAGCAGTGTAGATTTAATATAGATAAATAAATGGATGGATAGATGGATAAATAGATCCATAGATAGAGGTATATAGTTAATCAGGTATAAATAGAAAGGTAAAACCATGTCTTACCAGATGACGGTGTGGCAGTAGGCATCAAAACAGATGAAGGCGAAACTGGAATTTACAAAAAAATAACATTTGGTTAATTAAACAATTTAATATAAATTAATGAATATGCCATAAATGTGTATTTGTGTACTAAAGAAATGTTTCAATACTCATCAATTTCACGGAAATGTGACTCAATTTGCAAAAAAGAGAGCCAACAAAATAATTTTATGTTGCTATTTTGTATAGGAAGCCAACAAAATTTGGTATTAGAAACTCAAAGTAGTCCTTTTGTCGTGATGTCTGGTACAAAATGTAGGAATTGCAAGTGATTACAAGTGTAGGATCAAAATTGCCAGAAAAAGTCCCATTTTGCAAATTCAGTCACATGTATGAATGTATTGTGTTTCATAAATATATCCATAACCTACCAAATGAACATTGTAATATCAAGTCCATTGTATGATTCAGACATTCTTCATCTTCAGTGAAATCAAATTCACATGATTCCTCAAACGTAGTGAAATCCAGAGAACATGATAAGTTACTAATGACTTGAGATGCTGAACTAATGAAGTATTCATCAGGAGGTAAGAACACTCCATCTGTTGAATGAAAGTAAGAGATCTATCCCTACTTTATTTAAAAGTATAGTGTTATCTGGGATACCTTCTCCTTATTACACTTCAATTATTGTAACTTATAACTACATTAATTAAGTTAGCTGGAGTGAAGATACTCAATCAATTTCTCCATAAAGGCAATGAGGCATGTGTTTAAAAATTAGCATTCTCTACATTTGACATAATACAACTGCATAGCTTCCATTTTTAAACCATTTGATAGGAAATACGACTGGTGTGTGGACCACTATAGCTATACTTAAACATATTCAAAAGGTCGTATTTTTTTCTTCTGTAATGAGCATTCCTACTATTTAGTAATCCATTTGTCAACCATTGTAGCTAACCTGCATAATTTAACCCACAAACACAAGCAACTTTAGCTTGATCTTGTATATCAGGATCCTCAAAATCAATACCATCAGCACACACACTAGTCCATGTACCATTAACGCACACTTCAAATACTCCAGTCGATGAGTAGCTGTCATATATTTCATAAAATAGACGAATATCTCCATCCATGCACTCTGCAGCTATAAGGAATGTTATTATTATAGTTATTATACAATATAATACAAAATATAAAGTTGTGATTCATTGATAACAGATTTTACAAAAATTCCAACAAACATATACTGATACGGATACTAATCCGATATTACATCTACCTGTTCCTTCTGGTTTCTGATTCTTTTGACAAAGATGAGTAATATCATACAAGCAATTAATGTGAAATGACATTATTTGTGCACTTAATATAATATCGGTTGCATCTTTGAGAAATAACCGATACTTGAAATAATTGCTGACCAATACAAATTACTAATCTGAGTATTAGTGCATCATGAATATAAAATACATTAAATGTATTTTCAATGTGACTTAATTTAGGGAAAAGGACATATAGCTTTTGAAGAACAAAACAATGTTTTCTGTGTAAAAATTATCAGTCAACATAACTATTATTGTATTGCAAAAATAGTAACTATACCTATCAGGTTTTCATACTGTGGGGGTGGATGTACACAAAACACTAGTTTTGTATGTAAAACAACTAATTTGTGTAATAATAAACTTACCTGCAACACTGCACCTAACAGATGCATCTTCAGAATGATCACAATTATGATTACCAATACCATTGTGAGGACATTCTAATAATTCTGATTCAGATCCAGTACAGGACACATCATCCAACCAAATTGGACCAGTTCCTTCTCCAAAGCGGGCAAATGATAAAGCTATTCCTGTAATAGATGTTACACACTTTAGATAATTTTTGTAGCATGCATGTAATACCATTTTTAAAGCATGTTCCTATCAAATGTGTATTAAATGAATACTACAACTACAAAACACAAAAATCGCATAGTTTTTCAACACATAGACTTGCTGGATTCCCATTAATAACAGTTTGTATACTATAGTTATATTAAGTGTGTAAAATCTTTCCTTAATAGATGAGAATATTAAATGATTACATAAAATTAATAATAATAATTTAATATAAAGAAAAATATCAATCACGCAAGATAATTTATATTGACTTGCCCCCTAAATATCCTGTCTGTCGACAAACAACTTCAGCATCATCGTCATCCCAAGAGTCATCACACACTGTACCATATGTTCCATTAATACATATCTCCACTCTACCCTCTGAACTATTCATTCCATTAACTAGCCGAATATCACCAAATGAACAAGGAACTATAGGAGATAAGAAAGCAAGTAACACATTATTGAATACTCACATAATTTATTTAGTGGAGCAAATATCAAATGTGGAGGAGATAGGTGAAACATAGATATAGTGTATGCATCTTTTATATCTTCTTAGGTCCATAGGGCCAAGAGTGCTTTAAAACCAGACAATGCTCTATTTCAATGCTGTATTTAGTTTTAAAGCCATCTTGCGACTTGGCCCTCTGGATCATAAAACAGTTTAACCATTTCAGAGAAGATGATCGGTACAGGCAGTGAACACTTGTTCAGATAGGTATGCTCGGACATTTTGTACAGCCCAAACAAGGGCAAGCACCCCTTTTCTGCTATCACAATAACGTTGCTCTGATTTGGTAATAATTCAGCTGGCAAATGCAATGACTCTGTCAGTGCCATTCATCAATTTTGTAAAAGGACAGCACCTAAACCATCATTCCTGGCACTGGTATCTAATATGAATCCAGATGTGATGAAATGATAAGCCAACACAGGAAAAGACGTCAGATAGAGTTTAAGTGTAAAGAAAGAAGCCTATTCACTTTGATCAGTATAATTCTAGCTGTGTTGTTTCCTGGTAAGATGATGTAAAGGGGGTGCTATCTGCGCAAATCTGCTAATAAATGTATGTTAGTAGGAAGCCAGACAAAACCCCCCAACTATTTTAGAACTGGTTGATTTACAATGTCTGATACTATTGGACGATTGACAATGTCTTATACTATTGCATGGGGTACATTCCTATCCCATGATACAATATAACTGAGGTATACACATTTTTAAACATTAGGTGATACTTGGATGGTCTATCTTCAGTCCTACCTGACAATTGTCACCTACTCCTATGTAGCACAGAAATTACAATTTCCTTCGATTGTTGGAAAGTACAGGGTGTGTTACATAGGCCAAATGGCATGAATTTGAACAGCTAAAGGCTAAATAGCATAGCTATTGCAGTCTTCTTTTTATGAGGAGGGTCCATTTTAACCTGTCAATATCCACTGGCTAAATGTAATGTGGAGAAGCAGCATGACTCTTGAATGCACCTTTATATTTACAAGACTTCAATGTCTTCAAGAAATCAATTTACTGCTGGTTAGTGTTCAGGGTTGTTACATATGTATGTTCGTATGTTAAATATGTATATATCCCTGTATCTGTGCATGTAAATATGCATATATAATAACTCACATACCTACACAAGTCATCAGGTCATCACTCAACTGATAACCGCTAAAACATTCACAAAAATAACTTCCATTGGTATTAGTACATATATGATTACAACCATTCTGGGAGCCTTCTGTTGAACCATCAGCAGAACCATCAATGGATTCATTAGCACACTCATCAATATCTGTTGAAAGATATAATCCTGCATTGATTTATGTATTTATGTGTGTATGTATATATGTATCCCAGAGCAATGTAGTATACTTATATGTATGGATGATCCAGGTTTATATAAACTGTAGGGCCATCCCTATGGATTGCTTTGAAAGGACAAATGATCTACACACACACATGAATATATGTATGTTTAACTATGTACATACATATATATGTATGTATTTATGCATGTATGTATGAATGTATGTATGTATGTATGTATGTATGTATGTAAGTGTATATGTATGTATGTATGTATGTATGTTTTTATATATTTAGCTGTGCAGGTTGCTGGATGTTTAACTTGTTGTTTGCATTTATTACTGTCATTCTTTTAACCAATGCCATGAATGCCTATATTCAGTATACTGCTATGCCAGATGTGGATACTCCAAAATGCTATATGATGCTTTTCAAGACCAATCAGAAAATGTCTATGCACAAGCTGTCACAAGGCATACATATTCTGATTAATGAACAGTAATGAGCATTGTTTCTCAAGATTACAATGATTGACAGTTTCTGACATCGCAAGTAAATTGATACAGAAGAATCCTCTTTGAGATAATTATGCTTACTGGTAATAGCAACTACAACGATTTAAATTTTGTCATGACAATACGATTTTTCAATTTGTTGAATATTACTATTCAAAACTTATATCCAGTTCTACAACATTAGTACTATGGTTGGTATTACTATCATGATAATAATAACAAGCCTACGTAGTATACAGCAATATTGTAATACTGAATGTAAATTTAACAAGGGTTTTGTTAAAATTGACATTGAGTATTTAAATAGCAAACGAGATTAAAGATCTTGAAGAATATATCCCAAAAAATCTATACAAATATTTTATGGTGACAATTAAATCATGAATAGTATTAACAGAACATACCAAATCTTTGTATTAATTAATGGAATGAAAATAAAATAATAAAAGAATGTACTGCTATTCACTGCAATATTTAAAGTAAATTAAACATATTCTGTTGAAAAATTAGATATTCTACTGAATTGGTCCTATATAGATATTGTGTTGTGATATTATTTTAGTCAATCACAAAACCTCATGCCTCAGGGTGTGCTGAGTGCCAGAATAGGGGACTTGGCCATGGTAAAAATGTGCTGAACAACAGAGTGGATAAAAAAGCCCATCAGAAATGAATGAAGAAATAAAAGTGTTTTGTTGAATGCAAACAATGATCCCAAGCTCTCGTAGAATCTAAAAACAAAACATTCCCTAGCATCTTTCAGTCAGTTAACTAACACACAAACCACACTATATGCGTATCGATATTCTCTTGAATTTCTACTATCTTTTTTTTGTGCTCTTTTTGGTTTTGACAGCCCTACAAGCCCTTTTATTTAAAATAAATGTATTTTATTTCTAATATTGTTTTACAAAAACGTTTGAAGCATATGCACAATTATGAAGTTGTTCTGTATGAAAATAAATCGCTTTCATGCATGTTTTATCCTTCTATAATTATACTGTAATGATAATACTTATTTTATAAGTAATAGTATATTAATTGTAATACTTATTGAAGTAATTAGCATTGCATGGAGTTTTGATGCCTATCAAAACTGACTGACAAGTCTGTCCTTTGTGTGTTTCAGTATCTAATTATAGATGATGACTATTCTCTTTCACTTATAACATTAACATTGTCTGCAGGAGTGTACTGTCCAGAAGAGTGGACACTATAAGAAGCAAATATCGTAAAACTTCAGTATTACAATTATTAATTTCACTAGAAATTTTTTCACACAGAATAAAAGTATTCATTAATAGGTCAAGAAATAGAACACTACAACAATAATTCAGTGGAATTTAATTAACTAGTTTGATAGCTCAATAAACGTAAAAATGAATTTTTATGGAATGAGCCATTGTTCTCTGGGGCCATCCCCACATAGAAAGTACTACCGCACTTGCTGATATGATTTTACCAGATTCACTACTCCCTGGTTCTCTACTTTAACAAAGATTTCTGGCCATCTATAAAGTATTGCTATATAGACATTAAAACACTCAATATCACAAAATATGTGTGTGTTTTTAACTTATGTGTAGAAGAGATTTCAGCTTGCATTTGGAAATGTATGGGCGATCACTTTGTTTTCAGGCCATCCATACCTACAGAGTACTACCATACTCTCTCATATGGATACAACATATACCAGCATATATAACAAATGTATAAGGACACTCACCAACTATTAAGCACATCTAGTAAAGTTTAACAACTACACATTAGAGTTACTTGTGGTAAAACCAGAACCCATAGTGGTATTAGAATTTACACTCTCCTTCTCTTTGTCATCATTTCACTCCTGGCTATGTCAACTATTCAAAATGCATTTGCTTTCCATGTTCAAAAAGAAAGCTCTTATTGCTTTTTCAAAGAGCTGGAAACACATTTAGATTTTAGAAAATTAACTTGGATACTTGTTTATATGGGATCTAATGTTCTTATTATAATTAAAATTATGTAAGCATATTTTATATACCTAAACACGTCTTCAAGTCATCACTTAATTGATATCCTATGTTACATTCACAAACAAAACTTCCAATAGTGTTTATACATAACTGACTACAATCATTTAATGAGTTGTTGGTGGCAATACCTGTGAAAATAAGAAATCTTGTATGTACATATAGTTATATTTATAAACATTGATGTTACTATATACTCGAACTTACCATTTCTTCTTGATTCTGGTTGCTGAACACCTCCATTAACTTGAAAAACAAACACTCCCGGACATCCCACATTACTCTCTTGATCAATATTAAAGATGCTACTAGTAAGTGATCCATTCACACTGATGAAATCAACACCATTCCCTGCATTAAGTCCTACTTGTGCTCTACGGGATAAGTATGAATTTATCTCTCCATCACCATACAAGAAGAACACAAATGAGTTTATACCATCTGTTGCTAGAATGCACTGAAAGGTAACTGTCTGCGAAAAGAAACAACAATATGACACAGCATGACTGTCAACACATATTATATCCATAATTATTATATGTGCATATAACTTTACTGGAGAATTTGAAGAGCAGCAATATCCAACATGATCCCATGTTGCTATAAGAACTTCTGTAGCTGAGAATGTTGTTAGTTCAGGAAAAGCACTTGCTACTTCCTCTCTGATTCTCTCAATAATATCACTATCTCTAGTTACTCTATACCATAGAGAACCAAAATATTCTGTATACAAATCAGCCCAGAATGGAGCTATTAGTGGAGTACTAATAGGAAACGGTTGTGGTGAAAAGTCTGAAAACCCACTATTAAAGGAGAGATCACCATTGTTGTTCAACTATATATAAAGTAAAGAATGATCACCTGTTCAAGAAAATATTATACATGCTAGTCAATATATTTGTTAAAGGCGATCTTCATGAAAGTTACTAAATTTGCAACTTACAAACACTGTTGTATAAGTTGTGCCATAGAACACATATCCAGTACTCAGTAGAATTGCCCGTGAACCATCATCACTTAAGTTGGATAAAATATCTTCTTCAGCATCATTACCAAAGAGATAGAACTTGTTGTTTATGCTACTAGAGCATTCAATGCTTAAACCGCACTCGTTGATATCTAAGATAAATATATGATTACGTATCTTTGAATTTATGAATGTATGTCTTTATGTATGTACACATGTAGTTATCTGAAGGTATGTATATATATATAATTATATACGTATATATATACGTATATCTGTATGTATGTATGTATGTATGTATGTATATATATGTATTTATGTATCCATACATGCACGTGTGTGTGTATGTACAACTATATATACATTTGATATAGAGGAAAGTTGATTAGGAGTAACCCTCCTAACGGTGTTATACATTTATTTATGCAAAAACAATTATAGATATACATATGATACATTCACATTTATATACTTTGTATGTATGTATGCATGTCAGAGAGGTTTTGATATGTTTTGAAGTATGAGCCAAATTGGCTCAACAATGGTTAGTGTGTGCGCCCTTGGGGATACATCTTGAGCCAATTAACAAAGAGACAATGTAATCATAATTAACTGCACCATCTGGCCCAGAAATAGAACTGTGCAGTGCCAAATAAGAACTGTTTGGGTCAATCGTGCATGATATGAGCTTGTCAAAAACACTGATACATGTACATATGTATGTACCTGAACAAGTCATCAAGTTACTACCCAATTCAAAACCAATGTCACATTCACAAACGAAACTTCCAATAGTATTTGTACATGTTTGATCACAATAATTTAGAGAACACTCGTCAACATCTGTCAAAAAAGATGATGATAATTATAATGTATCTATAAACACAATAAATTAGAGTATATGTTACATAGAAAGAACATTGGTACATGAGAAATGCAGTGTACTCAAGTGCTGTATTTGTCTTAAAATCATGTCAGTGTGGTATATATATATATATATACAACCCTAACTGGAGCTTCAACTGTTGCTAGTGAGTTGCCTTATAGCTGCCTAATATTGAATAGAATGACCCGAATTTCACAAGGAGCTTGCATGTCTAGATTTGTAACTTTTTTATCCATGGTTATTGTACATCCCATTCAAAATCACTACTAACTGTTCATTGAAAATAAAAAGAAATCTATTCAAGATGGGCTAACATACTTAGCAACAGACCATACTAAGTTCATTAGGCAAAAGAAAGTTGTAGAGAACTAAACATGTGATACTGTGACAATAGTTTGCCAGATAGAGATGATCCTCAAGAAATAATGAAATAATATTCAAAAGCACTGCCTGTGCATGTATGTCATGAAATCAGTGTACTACAGCTTAATTGGCCCTGCTGTGAGCATTCCATCCGCCTTTCCCACCATCCCTCATACAGACGTCTACCAAATAAACATATACTAACTCATTTTACATAAAAGCTCAATTTTATAAATGTAAATATAATCAGTTTAATTACACACATGAATGTTTAAATGTAAGTATACATGTGTGTTACAATAGGCCATTCAACAATCTAAACAAGTCATGAATTGAAACAGGTATACAGGTATGTAAATTACTTGCATACCTACACAGGTCATCAAGTCATCATTCAACTGATAACCACTGAAACATTCACAAATAAAACTTCCATTAGTATTTGTACATATTTGACTACAACTGTTTAAGGATCCATTGGTTGAACTGCCTCCACTGGAGTCATAATCACTGAAACCGACAGCACACTCATCAATATCTGTAAAAAAGGTAATTATGTACTGTATAGCGGGATATTTTCGTGGTGTCTAATTTTTGTGTTATGATTAATATTCGATTTATTCGGGTCAAAATTTCATTTTTCGATCAATATTGCTCAAACTCCACCCATGACAATAAATTCTGTAGACGAAAATTAGACCCCAAAAAACTATCTCGCTATATGGTATAATACATGCACACACTGTTTTTATGTATGTAAACCTTTTCGGTGTGTTTAGAAATACAATTATCACAAATGTATTTAAATGTGATATAATGTTATTATACAAACCTGAGCAAGTCATCAAGTCATCACCTAATTCATATCCATTATTACATTCACAAAGAAAACTTCCGATAGTGTTTGTACATATCTGATTACAACCATTTAAGAAGTCATTAGCACACTCATTGATATCTGATATAATGACAAATTGCATGTATAAAATCAACTTGATTCAAATATAGATATTATACAATAAAACTATATAAAGATTTCAAGATTTGGCATCATAGTAAATCAACTCAAGGAAACCCCAAACTACCAAGTAAACTACCACGAAACTGGTATTTCTAAAACACTACCATGAATTCATTTGATAGTAATCGGTTACAGGATATGAGAGGCTTTAGGACATCATATGTAAAGCAATGATTAAATCTTGAATGCATTTGCCATTTATTTTACATGTGTATCATCTCAATAAATAATTATCTTTGTCTTGGAACTGTTGTGATCCTACCTAATGAACATTGTACAATCAAATCCATTGTATGATCCAGACACTCCTCATTATTAGTAAAATCAAATTCACATGATTCCTGAAAACTAGTGAAGTTCAGAGAACATGATACATTAGTGATGACCTCAGATGATAAGCTGTTAAAGTTCTCCGTGGCAGGAAAAAACTCTCCACCTTTCAAATTCAAATAATCATAATATAACTATAGGTTTTAGTGATGATATTAGTATCACAGAATTCAATTTTTACTTGAGTATGCTAAAATTATGTCAGTCTGTACATTCAACTTCTGCTATGCTCTTGACTTTTACAGCCGTACTATATAGCCCCGACAGTAAATTAACATCAAACACATCTTGCAGTCTATTGTCTATGTACTCTTGTCAATATTCTCAATTCATCAAGTCTTCAACTATGTAAAACACACACCTGTATATCCTAACCCATCACAAGCAATTTCTGCTTGAGCTTGTACCATAGGATCATCAAACTCCACACTATCACTACATATACTAGTCCAGCTACCATTGATACACACTTCCAATACACCAGTCACTGTCAATCTGTCACCAAAAACTTGAGAGACTAGGCGAATTTCTCCTTCAAAACACACTACAATGTTATCATAAAATTATAGTAATATTTATAACATTGTAAAAAAAATATAATAAAACTTCATCCTTCAAACTGCCTATAACACAAATATTAATTTTAAGTATTTTCAGTGTTTCTTCCAGAGTGGAAATCAAACAGGGTGCTTCATGATTATAGTTTATGTTTTAATTGTAGAAATAGTCATACTGTTATTTATAGCAACTACTATTTCATGCTATTAATAATTCAAAGCTTTAACTATTGTGACTATAATGTTTTACGACCCTTCTTGACATGGAATACTGGGCCAATAGGTGAAGGAAGATGTATTGTAATAATATTATGGTGGCAATAAGTCCTGCTCAAAAATGATTTCATTTTGTTTTAATATAGTGTAAAATTAGCTCTAGAATGCTACATCATACATCCCAATCAAGATAAAGTCAAAGCCACAAGAAGCAAGTAAACTCTTGAAGATATTTATCTTCATTTGAAAAAACAAACAATGAAAGAATTTTTATTCTCTGCAATTAAATAAAGTAAATTTCTTTTAGCCAATACATAGAAGCTGCCAATGGAAAAGTAAGATATTAGTGAAGCTTTTGATGCCTATAACTAATTATTTTGACTTGTATTACAAAATATTATTTTAATCCATAAGCCTGGTGAACTCATACCCTCACTGCATAATTGTTTTGGAAATTACTACTAATAATTATATCAAAGTGAGCCAGTCATGCAAACAAGGGCTGGGAAAATTGAATTCACATACCTACACAAGTCATGAAGTCATCACTCAACTGATAACCATGAAAACATTCACAATAAAAACTTCCATTAGTATTTGTACATATCTGATTACAAACATTCTGGGAACCTTCTGCTGAACCATCATCAGAAACATCACTGGAGTCATTAGCACACTCATCAATATCTGTTGAAAGACACAATATTATGCTTATGCTTATGTGTGCATGCATGTATTTTATGTATAACAGATGTATAGTATACTCTCGTGTATGGATGATCCAGATTTTTACGGCCTGCTGGGCCATCCCTGCAAATTGCTGTCAAACGGCAATTGATTTACACACACACATAAATGTATAATTGTATATATGTATGATCTAGGTGCTAACACCTCCTCATGGCATTTCCCTGAGTTACAGGACAATAGTAATTGATATGGAAATTATTGCATTCCGAGATTGATAGGGTAGACCCTCATAATTGAGATTTAATGACGTTCTTCATATACTCTTTTCCCAGGTCTAAGTTTCTTCAAGCATGTCTTCACTGAGAGCTTCAGTGTCAACATTAAGCCATTCCATTCTTCCCTGACCAATGAAGCACATCAATTGATTTCTTTGGTGCTGTGGCATGTTTAAGGACTGGAAAAAGTACATCCTTAGTTCGCAACACAGTGACACTTAAAGGGAGGCAAACCAGCATGACCACAGTTAGGAAAGCCATACCAATGACATCAGCTCAATGAGCACTTATGTAATGAGTCAAGATGAGGCAAAGCTTAATTCTGTGATTATTTGGGCTACACCTGGAGAGAATTTCCAGCTACTGATTTCTGATACTAATGGAAGCTATTTGATTGGATAGGTTGGGAGAGATCCAACATGAAGTATGTCAGTATACTGAGTATAGGTATTCATGTCATTGGGTAAATGAATGACAGTGGCAATAAACTACAGTCTTTCACCACCAAAACCAATTTCAAGCATATAACACTACTCACCAAATGATGGTGAAGCATTGCTAATGAAATGCAACGTTTGGCTGACAGAAATTATCAGAAAGGGTTCGATGTGATGTGTGAATAACTAGCTAAACGGTGGTGCATCTGTACACATCTCTTCCAGACTGCTGCTGGTATTTCATAATTCCCAGATGCATTTCCATTTTTTAATTTGTTGAGGTAGACTAGATCGTGAATAGTGTCATTTTGTAGGCACTCCCAAACAATTGACTGGCCTATATGTTTGCACTACAATTTACTAGCGATGACCTTTTTCTCATAATGAGGAAGGTTACAGTTTATGATCAATAGGTTGCCTCAGACATTCTCTGACATCTTAAGGAAATTGTTGATACATACATAAATGGGATCTAATGTTTTTATGGCCCGTAGGGCCATCCCTATGATTGCTTTCCCACGGGTTCGATGTATGTTTATATATATATATATATAATTATATATATATATATATGTTTGTGTCACCTACGCGAGTATGGGTTGTATACGTAGTTAAGGAAGTTACATCATTCCCGGGGGCTCGGTCAATTAATGGGCGTGGCGCGTAAAAGAACGCGCGATCAAGCTCTACACACCAGCAGAAAGAAAGCTGTTGAGCTTACGTAGAAACTGTAACTAATAGCTAGCTATTCTGCCTGAAATATATTCCTAAAGTTCTACAAGGTCCTTTGAAAGGTCAGGAGAGTAGATAATCAAAATAATAACTATAATAAGCTGTTGTCTTTCCTACTTGATAAAGTCAGCCATGATTACTGAATTCTGGACACCACAAAGCAGTCATAAGGATACTTTTATCTTCACTTAAATTTGTAAAGCAATCATAGGGATGTTTTTTTCTCTATATACACTTGTTATACATAAAATTATGTACGCATATTTTACATACCTACACATGTCTTCAAGTCATCACTCAATTGATATCCTACATTACATTCACAAACAAAACTTCCAATAGTGTTTATACATATCTGACTACAACCATTTGATGAGTTGTTGTTGGCTATACCTGTGAAAATAAGAAAATTTCTAAATTTTGTACACGTATGCAGGTATAGTTGTGTCACATACAAATGTACATTGACGTTATGTGTTAGAACTTACCATATCTTCCTGATTCTGGCTGTTGAACACCTCCATTAACTTGAAAAACAAACACTCCCGGACATCCCACGTTACTCTCTTGATCAATATTAAAGATGCTACTAGTAAGTGATCCATTCACACTGATAAAATCAACACCATTGCCTGCATTAAGTCCTACTTGTGCTCTATATCCTGAGTATGAATTTATTTCTCCATCACCATACAAGAAGAACACAAATGAGTTTATACCATCTGTTGCTAGAATGCACTGAAATGTAACTGTCTGTGAACAGAAAAATGAAGCAAAAAAAAACAAACAATAATGTAGCGCAGTGTGACAGATGCAAAGTGTAACATATTTGTAGAGTTGCACCTATACTAGAATAGAGATCTGAATAGGTGTCTATATTGAAGATATAGGCAGAGTATAAGTATAGGCATCTGCATTGCCTATACATTGCCTATACATTGCCTATACATTGCCTATACAGCTTACACAATATTCCTCAGGCTTTGCAGATACATTATTGTCAAACTGCACAAGTACAATCTGAAGATATGTGAAACTAAGGCTGAATATGCCTGTAACTACATGTACTTTGGGCTGAATGTAGAGTAATTAACATTATACCATGTGTGAAAAGTTTTAAACTAGATAAATACAACTATATATTTCACACAGACAATGTCGGATCGGATCTGCTTATAGGCAATTTGGTTTATGAAAAATAGGCAAATACGCATATAGGCAAATTGATGTATAGGTGAAACACTACATATTTGTATAATCATACTGGAGAATCTTCATCACAGCAATATCCAACATGATCCCAAGTTGCTATAAGAACTTCTGTAGCTGAGAAAGTTGTTAGTTCAGGAAAAGCACTTGTTACTTCCTCTCTTATTCTCTGAATAACATCACTGTCTGTAGTTACTCTATACCACAAAGCACCAAAATGTCCTGTGTACAAATCAGTCCAGAATGGAGCTATTAGTGGAGTACTAATAGGAAACGAATCTGGTGACCAGTCTGAAAATCCATTAATAAAGGAGAGATCACCATTGTTGTTCAACTATATGTAAAGATAAAGAACGATACTAGAACATATTATACATGCTAGTGAATCTATTTGTCAAAGGTGATCTTGATGAAAGTTGCTTCATTTATATACAACTTACAAACACTGTTGTATAAGTTGTGCCATAGAACACAAATCCAGTACTCAGTACAATTGCTCTTGAGCCATCATCACTTAAGAAGGATAGAATATCTCCTTCAGCATCATTACCAAAGGGATAGAAGTTGGTGTTTATGTTACTAGAGCATTCAATGCTTAAACCACACTCGTTGATATCTAAGAAAAATATGATTTGTATCTTTGTATTTATATATGCATGTATGTATTTATGTATGTATGTATAAATGTATATAGTTATAGATGTATTAATTTACGTATATATATAAGTATGTATCTTTGTATGTATGTATGTATGTATGTATGTATGTATGTATGTATGTATATACAAATTTTGCATGTATATTTATGTATGAATGTACGTATGCATATATCCATGTGCGTGTGTATGTACATATCTATGCACATATAATTATACATATATATGCAAACATAATTATAGATATACATACGGTACATGCACTTTTATGTACATGTGTATGTATGATGTGTATTTATGCATGCATGTCTGTATGTATGTGTGCATGTACATATGTACATGTATGTACCTGTACAAGTCAGCAAGTCACTACCCAATTCAAAACCAATGTCACATTCACAAACAAAACTTCCAATAGTATTTGTACATGTTTGATCACAATAATTTAGAGAACACTCATCAACATCTGTTCAAAAAGATAATGATAATTATATTGTATCTATAAACACAATAAATTAGAGTATATATACATTGGAAGAGCATTGGTATATGAGAAATGCAATAGTCAAGTGCTGTATTTGTCTTAAGATCATGCTAGTGTGCTATATAAAAGAAATAATTTTAAAACATTCTAAAAAATGAAAGAGTATGTAGGGATATCAAAAACCAAAAAAAGCACAGGAATGAGATTGGGATGGTGCTTTGCTTTGGCAACAAACTGAAATACCACTTCCACATAACAACTGTATATAAGTATCACTTCTTTGTATAGTAGTAAAACTGCCAAAATGTTCATATAATTATTATTATTCACTATTATTATTCCTCTTTTTCATAAAAATACATTTCTACGTTTCTGGAGCTATTAAAGTAGTTTAGCTGCCTAATATTAAATAGGATGGTCCAATTTTCACAAGGTGTTTGCATGTCTGGATTTGTAACATTTTTATTAGTGGTTATAGTATATCACATTCAGATTCACTAATAACTGTGCATTGGCAAATCTATTCAAGATGGGTCACCATAGGAACAGAACTCTGAGAAAACATTAACCACAAGGCCTATGAATGTTGTAGAGATCTAAACATGTCATACTGAGACAATAGGTTGCCAGATAGCAGAGACTGGAAGACATCATATAGGATGAAATAATATTCAAAAGCACTGCCTGTGAATGTATGTCATGAAATCAGTGTACTACATCTTAATTGGCCCTGCTGTGAGCATTACATCCACCTTTCCCGCCATCCCTCATACAGATGTCCTAATAAACATACTCGTTTAACTCATTTTGCATAAAAGTTCAATTTTATAAATGTAAATATAATCAGTTTAATCACATACATGAATGTTTAAATGTAAGTATACATGTATGTTACAATAGGCCATTCAATTATCTAAACAAGTCATGAATTGAAACATGTATACAGGTATTTATTATATACTTACATACCTACACAGCTCATCAAGTCATCATTCAACTGATAACCACTGAAACATTCACAAATAAAACTTCCATTAGTATTTGTACATATTTGACTACAACTGTTTAAGGATCCATCAATTGAACCACCTTCACCGGAGCCATCTGAAGAATAATCAGTGAAACCAACAGCACACTCATCAATATCTGTAAAAAGTAGTAATTATGTACTACACTTGTACACACTTTTTATGTATGTAAACATTTTCGGTGTGTTTAGAAATACAATTATCACAAATGTACTTATATGTGACATAATGTTATTATACAAACCTGAGCAAGTCATCAAGTCATCACCTAATTCATATCCATTATTACATTCACAAAGAAAACTTCCAATAGTGTTTGTACATATCTGATTACAACCATTTAAGGAGTCATTGGCACACTCATTGATATCTGATATAATGACAAATTGTATGTATAAAATCCCCTAGATTCAAATTATGAAATTATATTTATAATATATATAATTATATATATATATATTACATTACAATTATATGTATGTGAATATAGCGCATAATTACGTGAGCATGCACACATAATTATATACTCTTGTGAGAAAAAAAGCAAGCAGAAATACGCTTGACTTCAATCTTGTGAGAGATTGGTATTGAAAATAACTTGCTGATGGTGATGACCCATTAACATCAATGAGATTGATATTCTACAATGAAACTAAAGTTTTAAAGATTTGCCATCATAGCAAATCAACTCTGAGAAACCTGGTTACAGGATATGACAGGCTTTAGGACATCATATATGAAGCAATGATTAAATGTTGAATGCATTTTCCATTTATTTTACATGTGTATCATCTCAATAAATAATTTAATTTTGTCTTGACACTGTTATGAGCCTACCTAATGAACATTGTACAATCAAGTCCATTGTATGATCCAAACACTCTTCATCATTAGTGAAATCAAATTCACATGATCCCTCAAAACTAGTGAAGTTTAGAGAACATGATAAGTTAGTGATGACTTCAGATGATGAACTGTTAAACTTCTCATTAGCAGGAAAAAATTCTCCACCTTTCAATTCAAATAATCATGATATAAGATATAACTACAGGTTATAGTAATGATATTAATGTCCCTTGTCATAAGACAATTTGAGTATGCTCAAAGTATGTCAGTCTTTACATTCAACTACTGCTATGCTCTTGCCCTTTACACCATACTATGTAGCCCTAACAGTAAATTAAAATCAAACACATCTAGTATTCTGTTGTTTATCTACATACACGTGTCAATATTCTCAATTCATTAAATCTTCAACTATGTTAAACACACCTGTATATCCTAACCCATCACAAACAATTTCTGCTTGAGCTTGTACCATAGGATCATCAAACTCCACACTATCACTACATACACTAGTCCAGCTACCATTGACACACACTTCTAATACACCAGTCACAGTGAATCTGTTGTCTAAAACTTGAGAGTCTAGGCGAAATTCTCCTTCAGAACACACTAAAAGGTTATCATTATAAATAAAGTTAGTAACTGCATTCATAATAATTTCACTATCTCTTCCTAAATGTCTTGATGTCTTTTACAAAATGTAGGATCAAAATTGTCAGAAAAAGTCCCATTTTGCAAATTCAGTCACATGTATGTATTGTGTTTCATATCCATAACCTACCAAATGAACATTGTAATATCAAGTCCATTGTATGATTCAGACATTCTTCATCTTCAGTGAAATCAAATTCACATGATTCCTCAAACGTAGTGAAATCCAGAGAACATGATAAGTTACTAATGACTTGAGATGCTGAACTAATGAAGTATTCATCAGGAGGTAAGAACACTCCATCTGTTGAATGAAAGTAAGAGATCTATCCATACTTTATTTAAAAGTATATGTCATTGACCTGTCTTATATAGTATAGTGTTATCTGGGATACCTTCTCCTGTATTACACTTCAATTATTGTAACCTATAACTACATTAATTAAGTTAGCTTGAGTGAAGATACTCAATCAACTTCTCCATAAAGGAAATGAGGCATGTGTTTAAAAATTAGCATTCTCTACATTTGACATAATACAACTGCATAGCTTCCATTTTTAAACCATTTGATAGGAAATACAACTGGTGTGTGGACCACTATAGCTATACTTGAACATATTCAAAAGGTCGTATTTTTTCTTCTGTAATGAGCATTCCTACTATTTAGTAATCCATTTGTCAACCATTGTAACTAACCTGCATAATTTAACCCACAAACACAAGCAACTTTAGCTTGATCTTGTACATCAGGATCCTCAACATCAATACCATCAGCACACACACTAGTCCATATACCATTAATACACACTTCATATACTCCAGTCACTGTTGATGAGTAGCTGTCATATATTTCATAAAATAGACGAATGTCTCCATCCATGCACTCTGCAGCTATAAGGAATTATAATAGTTATATATGTACAATACAATATAATATTATAAAGTAGTGATTGACTGATAAAGGATTATACAAAAATTCCAATAAACTAATACTGGTACTGATACTGATCCGATATTACATCTACCTGTTCCTTCTGGTTTCTGATTCTTTTGACAAAGAAGAGTAATATTATACAAGCAATTAATGATGTTATAATGGTAAGAAATGATGTTATTACCTATTAAAATAACAGTTGCATCTTTCAGAAATAACCGACTTGAAATAATTGTGAACGATAACTGATCTGATTATTGGTGCATCACTGATATAAATGCATTCAAGGTATTTGACTAATTTATTAAAAGGAACATGGCGCTTTGGAAGAACAAAATAATGTTTTCTGCCTAAACATTATCAGTTGAGATTGTGATAATTAGGGACAAAATAATTATAACACCTTTCTGTCAGTGTTTTCTAGTCCTTCAGTCACTTGTATTTTAGGGATTGTGATTCTGATTGTGATTGAACATTTTTTATCTGAAGAGATCTTTTGTGTTAAAGTGCACCTCAACGAAGTTACATTTGGTGTCAGAAATGAGATAGCACAAGGGACTCTAGGAAGACAGAAAGAAGATCAAGTAACACTTATTGTTAATGTATTGAGTGAACTTGGGAAAAGACAGGAGCAGTTTGTCAGAACAGAGAAAAATAAGAAAGCATCAAGAGATCAAGTATGAAAACTAGAGCAGGGTAACTCCAACTATCCTCGCAACAAAGGCTGTCCACCCTAGAAACTGAGCTACAGTCGGTCAGACAACCACCATATCTACCTCACAAAGACTGAATGTCTACTCAGTCCACTATAAATCTGCACTTAGTGCCAATTCCGAAATACCCCCAGAAGCTCTTCAGCAACATCTCTGCCCTTGTAATGGAAAGTCTCTATGGGATGCTCACTGAACCCAGATTCAGATGCTTGCTCTGCTTAGCAGGTGGTCAGATGTAGAGAAGGCTACATATCTTGCAACAAGTCTGAAGGGACTCGCTCTAACAGTGCTAAATAATATACCACCTGAAAGCCTGTATAATTATGACATATTGGCAGCTGCCTGGAGACTTGCTTTGGTACTACACATCAAGCTGAGATGCACTGGATGTGGCTGAAAACACACACTCATAGATGTGATGTGAGTCTATGTGAACTGGCCGAGAATATAGAGTCTTTATTAAGGCTATCTTACCCAGATGCTGCCCTTTCCATGCTCGAATTATTATAATTCTTATATGCAGTCTCTGATAAAGAGATGCAATTGCGACTTTGTACCAAACCAAAGAACATGAACCCATCCCAGATTCATTGACATAGACTCTGTCTTGAGTACAAGTCACTGGTTGAGAATGTTTGGTGGTTTTGTTCGTGTAGTGGATATGATAAATTCGGCAGATGGTTGATATACCAGTTGAATGAAGGGATGTTGTTTCTTTCCAGATGATATGGGGATCTTCTGTCAATACATGGTCTGTTAGAGCACCGGTGTCTATGTTCTGGGTAGTGGCACCTCTCTGGTATTTCTTTAAGTCTTTGTGATCACGTTCTGCCAGTTTGACCTACATAAGATTAATCACAGTCCATATATGGAATTTTGTAGACCACTCCAGTTCTTTTCTAATGGTTGAACAGGGTCTTTTGGATGAGATAAGACTCGTCTGAGAGTTGTTGCTGGAGTGGAAGAGGTCTTAATGCCCAATTCACAGAGTACATGGTGGATAGGTTTAGACTGTCTTCATATGTATGGTAATGACAGCTTTGCAGAGATGGTTTTGTGTTGGTTGGTCTTGATGATGGAAATTCACCCTTTTGGGTTTCCTGTAATAGTGACTGTGAGTAACCATTCATTTCCAGAGCATTTGTGATGTCTACTTCCTTGGAGGTTTGCTCTATAATTGTTGAGGATAGTTTATTAGCTCTGGATTTATAACAGATAACTTATGAGATAGGGGATGGTGAGATGAGAACTGAAGGTATTGATATGTGTGTGTATGCTTGCTGATATAGTACCATCTTCGTCTTGTTTGAGTAAATATATGGATAGATTCCTTGCTTCTGTTGATAGCACACCTGTTAGATATGTGGTATTCAAACACAGCTCCAACGGTTGTATGATTCTATCTACTTCCAATTGTGTGTGATCCTTGAGCATGTCATCTGCCTTCCCAGCTGTTTGAATTGCCAGATCTGATGGTATATTTGTGAAAAGAGACACAACATCAAAAGATACTAGTCCCTCCTTATCTAGTTGGTGTGAAGATAGGAAATGATACAACCTGTCACAACCAGTCTGTTGACAGTTGCAGGACCGACAGTACCAATAGTAGGACAAAGTACTTCAAATCAGAAAATTGGAGCATTCCAAACTAGACAAAATATCTGGGTGGCCGACATAGCTGACTAGTGCATTTTAGAAGTTGACTTCCTTGAGCACCACAATTGTCATGTTTATTGAGAAAGAAGTATTCACCATCTCAGTGGTCAAGTGATACCACTACATAAGCCTTACTTGTTGTCGGATCATCCCATCAAATTCTGTTACTCTGCCAGCCTACACCAGGTGACTTGGGGCATACAGACATTGAGCAACTATTAGTTACTATGCAACTGTGAAGGGGATACTGGGAATACACGAGAACATTGTATCAATCCCATTGTTGCTCCGCAAAAGGAGAATAGTACTCCTGCTAAGGCGAAGAGAGCCAGAAAATATTTATAATTAGTTTTTTATTGCAACGTGCATGACAGATGTTTGCACTATTTAAAGTGTGGTGCATAGTCCTTCGGTGACAAAAATCACTACGTATATGTGCGAGCCATGCAATAAATTGACCACAAAGTGAATCAAACCTTGAGAATGCGTCATTTCAATGACTGATATGACAATTGAAATGACGCATTCTCTAGGTTTGATTGAGCCCTCTAATAGCCTATGACGCTCCCTGATCCTTCTAATGAAAAAGAATGTTGGTACATGGAGATTTTACATTGATTATAGGAGACTGAATAATGTTATAACAAAACACTCCTACCTATTACCATGCACTGATGACACACTTCATGACTCTCAGGAGTAAAATGGTTCTTAACTCTTGATCTAAGGAGTGGGTATTGGCATGTAGAAATGGATAGCAGCATAAAGAAAAACCTTCATTCCCAGCTTTCTTTCTGCTGCTCTGTAGAGCTCGAGCACGCATTCTATTATGAGCCACGCCCATTAACTACCGAAAACTGACTTTAGCAATTCAAAGTGATGCCCTTCGGGTTGTGTAGTGCACCTGCTACATTCGAATGGACCATGTTTTATCAGGTCTTTGTCCCACTATAGCTATGGTTCCAGTGCCAGGTGAACTATCTGGGACCGCTGGTATCAGTGTCTAGCACAAATCCTCATTCAGGATTTGTGTTAGATACTGATGCCAGCGGTTGGTCTATTGGAGTAGCGATATCACAGAAACAAAATGGCGAACAAAAAGTTATAGCTTATTTTAGTCCAACTCTCAATCAAGCTGGGCATAAATATTGTGGTACTAGAAAAGAGCTTTTTGCTATAGTCAAGGGTGTCAATCATTTTTATCCATATCTTTATGGTTACCATTTCCTTTTTTGCACAAATCATGCCTCTCTGAAGTGGTTGCTAAGCTTGCATCATCTAAAGGGACAAGTTGTCCATTGGCTAGTAAGACTTCAAGAATATCACTTCACAACAGAACACCTAGCTGGACTTAAACATATAAGAATGCACATGCACTGTCCAGACCACACTGTTTGAAACACGCTTGCCATCATTGTGACAGGGCAGACAGCTGTAAGAAGTATGGAAACAATTGCTAATGAAATAAAAACATGCCCTGACTATTTTGTTAGTCTACAGACCACTTGTATGGGGACTGCCCATCTTAACATGGATGAAAAATGGCAATCAACTTACCTGGAAAGATGTTGCACCTTACAGCGAGGCAGTGAAATTCTATTGGGTACAGTGGGACAGTCTGATGGTCTACTGTATAAGCTTTGGGAGTTCCTTAGGGGTATGAATTGTGTGGCAATAGTTCTTCCAAAGTAAATGCAAAATCAGATTTTCACTGAAACCTATGAAACTCAAACTGCTGGCCTCTTTGAGAGCAAGAAGACCCTTGATCATATTAGATCTAACTGTTGCAGAGATATACAATGCTGGAGTCAGATTTGTGACTTGTGTGCCATAAAGAAAGGACCTCCTCAGAAGAAAAGAATTACTATAATGTAGGTGCTATGGAATGTACTGCCCTAGATGCGTTAGGACCTCTTCCTTAATCCAATGAAGGAATCAAGCATTTGTTAATTGCAATGGATTACTTCACTAAGTGGCCAAAAGCCTATCCTCTCGTAAATAAGGAGGCTCCTACTGTTGCTGACATTTTAGTAAGATAATTCTTATCTCGGTTTTGTGTGCCCATGGAAATCTATTCGAATCAGCTCTGAATTTCGAGTGAGCAGTGTTCAAAGAAATGTGTCGATCACTAGGAATGAAGAAAACAAGATCAACACACCTTCATCTCCAGTCAGATGGGATGGTAGAAAGTATTTTAACCAAACTATCGAAAATCAGTTGCCAATATTTGTCGACAATCCTCAGCAAGACTGGGATCAGCATATGCCCTACCCCTACTGCTAATGTCCTATAGGAGTGCAGTGCACAACCATTCAACTAATGCTTAGGTGTGATTTGAAGCTTACTGTTGATATACTGTATGAACATTCTGAAGAGGAACACGCCTCAAACTCTACAGATTGTGCTAATACACTATTGGAGAAAATAGAAAGAGTCAACAAATTTGCCAGTAAACAAACACATGAAGTTATCGAGTAAAATGAAATGAAACTATGACAGAAGAGCTATTCCTCATTCTGGATTCTTGCACACAGATGAAAAGGGCTCTCCTCAAAATTACAAGGGTCATGGAAGAATCCTTAAATGGTAGCGAAGAAAATCAATGATCTAATTTATAGAATAAAATTGGGACATTGAACCAAATCCAAACTGAAGTGTGACAATCAGGAACAATTGTTTGTAATTACATTACAGTGATATGTGTTTGTTGTAATTTGAGACTCCAATTTGCTTTCCAGGCTGTCTAGCCCTTTTGTCTCTTGTTTTGTTAGTATACCCACAATTTAAGGACAGTGGTCCTCATATTGATTTATTTATCTGAAAACATCCTTTGCACAAAAGTGTACCTCAGCAAAGTAAATTATTATTGTATTAGAAAAATAGTAAATCTACCTATCAGGGTTTCATACAGTGGGGGAGGGGGAGGGGGTACTGTTTAAATGGGGATTTCCCCTTTAACCCATGCAGAAGCAACCTCAGAGGGCCTAAATTAAAATATATTTCTTGAAGAATGCATACCCCCGGAGCTGACCAGAAGCGGTATGCTTCATAATTGATTCTTTCCCCTAACCTAACAAAACATTCTTTATAAAATGCTACAACAATTAAATGTAAAAAACTATTGACAAAGTGACAAGATCATTTCCATTAAGTTTACTTTAGAAACAACAATCGTAGCTCGACACAACATTTTGGTTTTTTTTTCAAAGTGTGAAGCTCCTACTTTTCTTTTTAAAATAAACATTCTAGAAAACATCAATAAATTTGCAACTCAAAGGGACTAAGATTGTGAATGGCTGTTGTTGTTATAGAAGTACTCACAAAAAAAATGACTATATGTATTAATGGCCACTTTTAGTTACTTTTAACAAACTGTAAATGTTAACAACACTAAAGCTATAGACACACTAGCATGTATTCCATGTATACTAAATTGTAATATTCAACGAATATAATAATATACACAAAAAACAGTAATAATGATATGTTTCCAGGAATATGAACATGTTACATACAAATTAAATGACATTTTGTTAATAAACTTACGTGGACTGCACCTAACAGAAGCATCTTCAGAATGATCACAATTATGGCTACCAATACCATTGTGAGGACATTCTAATAATTCTGATTCAGATCCAGTACAGAACACATTATCCAACCAAATTGGACCAGTTCCTTGTCCAAAGAAAGCAAATGATAAAGCCATTCCTGTAATAGAATTAATTTCATTGTTTCATAATTCATGTAAACAGTCAGACAGTTTTTAAATATAGTGAAATCAGTTTGAGCAAATGTGTTACTGAATCAAAGAAAAAAGGGAAGTATTCAAATAAGAACATTTACTATCATACTATATATAAGTTAGATACCTGGTTCAGTAATTATTGTCATATATCATTGAAATTTAAATTCCAATAGAGGTATTGGAATTTAAATTTCAACCAATGTTGTCTACACCACCTCATAGAGAAAGCCTCTAATGTTATTCTCACAACATTTAAGTATTTTGTTAAAGCTGTTTTTGCATTGTATGATATGAGTTTTACCTTTCTATAGACTTTTGTAATTGAATCATGTCATAATACACTATTATTCAAATTGCTTAGCTAAATTTATTTTCAGAGTGTACCTTTTTTAATATTAAAAACATAATTTGAAAAACAAAACTTAATTAATATTCGATGCCAGGGAAAGAACTGAATAACTCATGAGGTTTGTCTGTTATATTATAATATTACATGCCCTTATAAAAGTATACAACTAAAACCTCATCACAAGAATTGTAATCAACATTGTATATTAACTTACCACTCAAATATCCTGTCTGTCTACAAACAACTTCAGCATCATTGTCATCCCAAAAGTCATCACACACTGTACCATATGTTCCATCAATACATATCTCCACTCTACCCTCAAAACTAGTTGATCCATCAACTAACCGAACATCACCATATGAACAAGGGACTAGAAGATGGAAAATCATGTAATACATCATTAAATACTGAATGTATAGCTCAGTACATTTCATATATATATAATTATATTAAACTTTCTCAGAATACCTTGTTAATATGAATTCAAGAAACTAGATTATCTGTTAACCACCTTTATTGGAAAGGTATTTTTATTTGTACTATAAATTTTATTATTGATACTATTTTTGGCTGTGGATTTTTGACAAACACCAATAGAAAGTACTACAAAACTCAAATCATGCATTAGTTGAGTTAGGCTCAGTAGATGATGCTTTCCAAACTGATTGCAATGCATTACTAAATTAAACTCCATATTAAAATGAGATACTTTGGAGTATCCTACAATGTTAACATTCATTATGTGAGTAGCCAAAGTAAACAGAATTCTCTAATTTCCCTAAATGACCTATCCTGCAAACAATAAATAATATGAAACTTACTTCTACCAATCAGTAAAATTAAATTATTTATATCAGGTCAATTTGTAATATAAAATGAATATTTATAGACACTAAGAGTATAAGTACAACAACTCCAATCATCACATAATATTATATTAATTTTACCTGAAACACTGCACCTAACAGAAGCATCTTCAGAATGATCACAATTATGATTACCAATACCATTGTGAGGACATTCTAATAATTCTGATTCAGATCCAGCACATGACACATCATCTAACCAAATTGGACCACTTCCTTCTCCAAAGCGGGCAAATGATAAAGCTGTTCCTATAATAGATGTTACACACTTTAGGTAATTTTTGTAGCATGCATGTAAAACCATTTTTAAAAGTATGTGATATCAAATGTGTATTAAATGACAAGGAACCACACTGAGTAATTTATATTGACTTACCACCAAAATATCCTGTCTGTCTACAAACAACTTCAGCATCATCATCATCCCAAGAGTCATCACACACTGTACCATATGTTCCATTAATACATATCTCCACTCTACCCTCGGAACTATTCATTCCATTAACCAGTCGAACATCACCAAATGAACAAGACACTAGAAGATAAGAAAACATTATAGTTTGTACAATGATTCCTACTAGCAACACTCCAAAATTTTCAGCATAATTTAGTATAACTAACAAAGCCGAGTTTAGTAGACCTAACAAACACAAATTGGTAGTACTACAAATCATGCAGTAATATTTTGTACACTTATGTGTGTGAATTTGCTGCACATTTACAGTACAAGGTGTTAAGTTCTTATGTACATGTATATCATAATTGTAAACCTATGGTACATTGATAATTAGGAATGAGGCAAAAGATTACTCTTGTTTTCTGTTCAGCCTTTAAGAATGTATCTCACATGTAAGACTACTATAATTATACAAACATATCACTACATATTAGTTGAGAATGAAATACCAGCATTCCCTATAGGGTTAAAAGGTGTTCACACGATTTATTTATAATAATGATGTTTATAAATAATAATACATTTTCTTTGTTTTCCTAAATTAGCAGCTATTGAAGTCTACATTGAGTAAAACATTGTATGATATGCAATGAATACCAAATCATTTAACACCACACCTTAGGAGAATAACCAATTACATAAATGTTTCTACAACTGCACAGAAAAGTCCCTCATTTTTAGTTGATTAACAACAAAATTTCTTTAATATTTGTAATTATACATCACTGTCTTTTCTTACATGGACAGATTTCAGCAATATCAAAACAGCAATCATTAAACTGATAGCATATCCGATCACAGTAACAACCATTGACAAAGCAGTTACTAGTACAGCAGTCCTCAAACCCAGCATCAACACAAGAACCTATAATTATAGTCAATATAAGTAAAATATGAAGGAAGACAGTATCAGGTAACCCAACACAATAATAAATATCTGTTTGGTATGCATAATAGAGCAAAATGATCTGTGTGCACATGTGTGCAAACGTGCTCATGTGTATGAGTGTGTGTATATGCATGTATGTGCGTATGCATGTACGAGTTGTGTCTTTGTGTGTTGTGTGTGCGTGTGAGTATCTGGGTAATAATAATTATAACATTACTCACCAGGTGAAGGTGTTGGGAAAGGTGTAACTGACGAAGATCCTGAAATAGAACAACACAAAATTAAAAGTAAATAATTGACTCTAAATTTCATGTGCCATGCAGTATAGATTAATATAAATAAATAAATGTATAGATAAATGGATAAATAAATCCATAGATAGATAGATAGATAGAAGTATATAAGTAGTCAGGTATAAATAGAAAGGTAAAACCATGTCTTACCAGATGATGGTGAGGCAGTAGGCATCAAAACAGATGAAGGCGAAACTGGAATTTACAACAAAAAAAACATTTGGTTAATTAAACAATTTAATACAAGTTATTAAATATGCCGTAAATTTGTATTTGTGTACTAAAGAAATGTTTCAATAATCATCAATTTTAATGAAATGTGACTCAATTTGCAACAAAGAGAGCCAACAAAATAATTTTGATGAATTGCTTAGATTTAAATGTTTGCTATGCTGCTATTTTGTATAGGAAGACAACAAAATTAGGTATTAGAAACTCATAATAGGCCTAATGGGTTCTTGTCTGGTACAAAATGTAGGAATAGCAAGTGATTACAAGTGTAAAATCAAACCTCCAAAAAAAGGTCCCTTTTTGCAAGTTAAGTCACATGTATGTATGTATTGTGTTTCACATATATATCCATAACCTACCAAATGAACATTGTAATATCAAGTCCATTGTATGATTCAGACATTCTTCATCTTCAGTGAAAGCAAATTCACATGACTCTTTAAAAGTAGTGAATTCCAGAGAACATGATAGGTTACTAATGACTTGAGATGATGAACTAATGAAGTACTCATCAGGAGGTAAGAACACTCCATCTGTTGAATGAAAGTAAGAGATCTATCTACTTCTGTATATGTCCTTGACCTGTCTTATATAGTATAGTGTTATCTGGCATGCCTTCTCCTTATTACACTTCAATCATTGTAAATTATAACTACATTAATTAAGTTAGCTTGAGTGAAGATACTCAATCAATTTCTCCATAAAGGCAATGAGGCATGTGTTTAAAAAGCAGGAACCTCTACATTTGACCTAATACAACTGTATAGCTTCCATTTTTATACAATTTGATATATAGGAAATATGACTGGTGTGCGGACCACTATAGCTATACTTGAAAATATTCAAAAGGTCGTACTCTTTTCTTCAGTAATGAGCATTCCTACTATTTAATCATCCATTTGTCAACCACTGTAACTAACCTGCATAATTTAACCCACAAACACAAGCAACTTTAGCTTGATCTTGTACATCAGGATCCTCAACATCAATACCATCAGCACACACACTAGTCCATGTACCATTAATACACACTTCATATACTCCAGTTACTGTTGATGAGTAGCTGTCATATATTTCATCAAATAGACGAATATCTCCATCCATGCACTCTGCAGCTATAAGGAATGTTACTATTATTATTGTTATATACAATACAATATAATATATAAAGTAGTGATTCATTGATAAGTGATTTTTCAAATATTCCAATAAACTTATACTGATACCGATACCGATCAGATATTACATCTACCTATTCCTTCTGGTTTCTGATTCTTTTGACAAAGATGAGTAATATCATAAAAGCAATTAATGATATTATCATCATATGAAATGACATTACATAATATAATATCGATTGAATTTTAACTGAAACTTGAAATAATTGCTAATTATGACCAATAACAATTACTAATCTGAGTATTAATGCATCACGAATTTCAATGTGACTGAATTTAGGGAAAGGGACATATAGCTTTTGAAGAACAAACAACGTTTTCTGTGTAAAGATTATCAGTCAACATAATTATTATTGTACTACAAAAATAGTAACTATACCTATCAGGGTTTTCATACTGTGGGGTGGATGTACACAAAACACTAATAGTGTATGTAAAACAACTAGAATTAAAACATTTAGCTAAACATACCTGAAACACTGCACCTAACAGATGCATCTTCAAAATGATCACAATTATGACTACCAATACCATTGTGAGGACATTCTAATAATTCTGATTCAGATCCAGTACAGGACACATCATCCAACCAAATTGGACCAGTTCCTTCTCCAAAGTGAGCGAATGACAAAGCTGTTCCTATAATAGATATTACACACTTTAGGTAATTTTTGTAGCATGCTTGTAAAACCTTTTTTTAAAGCATGTTCCTATCAAATGAATACTAGAACTACAAAACACAAAAATCGCATAGTTTTTCAACACATAGACATTATTACTTGCTGGATTCCCATTAACAACAACAGTTTGTATACTATAATTATATTAAGTGTGTAAAATCTTCCCTTAATAGATGAGAATATTAAATGATTCTACAAAATTATATAAAGAAACAAAATCAATCGCGCAAGATAATTTATATTGACTTGCCTCCAAAATATCCTGTCTGTCGACAAACAACTTCAGCATCATCGTCATCCCAAGAGTCATCACACACTGTACCATATGTTCCATTAATACATATCTCCACTCTACCCTCTAAACTATTCATTCCATTAACTAGCCGAATATCACCAAATAAACAAGGAACTATAGAAAAAAGAAAGCAAGTAACACATTATTGAATACTCACATAATTTATTTAGTGGAGCAAATATCAAATGTGGAGGAGATAGGTGAAACATAGATATAGTGTATGCATCTTTTATATCTTCTTATGTCCATAGAGCCAAGAGTGCTTTAAAACCAGACGATGCTCTATTTCTATGCTGTATTTAGTTTTTAAAGCCATTTTGCGATATGGCCCTCTGGATCATAAAACAGTTTAACCATTTCAGAGAATGATGATCAGTGTGGGCAGTGAACACTTGTTCAGATAGGTGTGCTTGGAAATTGTGTACAGCCCAAACAAGGGCAAGCACTTCTTTTCTGCTCTCACAATAACATTGCTCTGATTTGGTAAGAATTCAGCTGGCAAATGCAATGACTATTTAAGTGCCATTGATCAATTTTGTGAAAGGACAGCACCTAAACCATTATTCCTGGCACTGGTATCTAATATGAATCTACATGTGAAGAAATAAAAAGCCAACACACGAAACGACGTGAGATAGAGTTTAAGTGTAAAAAAGCCTATTCATTTTGATCAGTCCAATTCCATCTGTGTTCTTTCCTGGTAAGATCATGCAAATCTTCTAATAAGTCTATGTTAGTAGGAAGCCAGACAAAAAATAACAACAACTGTTTCAGTTCTCGCAGAGAAATGGATGATTGGCAATGTCTTATACTATCAGTCTTTTTGGGTATGTTTCTACACCCATGTTCTAATATAATATGACCAAAGTACTGCACATTTTTCTACAATAGGTGATGCTTTGCTGGTTTTATCTTCAGTCCTACCTGCCAACTGTCACCTACTCCTCTGTAGCACAGGAAGTACGAATCCCATCAATTGTTGGAAGGTTAGGTGTTGCATAGGTCAAACTGCATGACTCCTAATGGAGTAGCGAATGCAGTCTTCTCCTTATGAGAAATAAGAAGAAGACTTCATTCGCTGCCCCATTTGGGCTTCACCAGATCATTGTAACCTGCCAATATCCACTGGCTAAATATAATGTGGAGATGCAGCATGCCCTTTGAATGCACTTCTATATTTACAAGATTCAATGTCTTAAAGAAAATCAATTTGTGCTGATTAGAGTACAGGGCTGTTACATACATGTTTGTATGCTTATATACTATGTAAGTATTGTGCATCTCTGTATCTATGCATGTATGTATATATGTTTTTTTTTCTCACATACCTACACAAGTCATCATGTCATCACTCAACTGATAGCCATTAAAACATTCACAATAAAAACTTCCATTAGTATTAGTACATATATGATTACAACCATTATGGGAGCCTTCTGTTGAACCATCATCAGAATCATCAATGGAGTCATTAGCACACTCATCAATATCTGTTGAAAGATATAATCCTGCATTTATGTATGTATTTATGTGTGTATGCATGCTTGTATGAACAGCATAATATAGTGCACTACTATGTATGGCTGATCCAGATATTTATGGCCTGTCTGGTGTCCCTGTGGATTGTTTTCAAAGGAGGATTTATCCACATGCACACATGAATGTATGTACATACTTATGTGTGTATGCATGTACATATCCCCCAGGTTGGTGCAACGTGTCCACGCGGGGGAGCTTGAAGGTTATGTTCTGACATCGTTGTCAGCCCCTACTAAGCTGCGAAGACTACTGCCTTACCTTCAGGTGAGTGTCTTTTATGGATGGCTCTGGGCTCACACCCCAGTTGCACCTAAAACATAAGTTGCAACAAAGAATGCAGTAAAAAAACACTAAAGGTCACCCCTAGAAAAAGGGTACATAAGTCACAAAGTTTGAGAGTAGCAACCTGGAATGTAAGGAAAATGACAGAACAGCATACTCAGCAAACTGAATTTCTCTATCTTACATGAAAGAATTCCCCAAACAGTAAGGAAATCCCCTCTTGGTCATGCTGCTCTGGTTAGGCATGATCTTAACAGGTTGCAAATCCAGCTTGCACCCTTAGCAAACTGAGAAAGGTGAATTTGAACAGGGTGGTTTTTTGTTATCTATACAGTGGTAGGAGTGACAAAAAGGGAGTATCTATTATGCTAAAGGTGAAACCATGTCCAACTATAGTTTTAAAGACTTCAGTAAGCCCTAGAATCTCATCAATCAGATTTCGGTGAAGAAGAAAACTCAACTTTATATCAGTCTATGCTTCAAAGCACTCTAGTCCAAAGGAGGCTAAAATAGCATTTTATGAAGATCTTACACACACTATTGACAAGATACCAAGAGGTTACATTTTAGTTTTGATGGGGGACTTCAATGCCTGGGACAGTAGAAGTTATTGGGAAGTATGGCCCTGGCAAAATAAATGATGCTCTGTGCATCTTTTGAACCTACCGATATCAACACCAACTTCAAACACGAAGTAAGACACAAATCCACCTGGCAACATCCTAAATCCTGAAGTGGCATACAGTAGACCATATTGTGGTTTGGCAAGTGCTGGACTGCAGAGTGTGTAATAGTGCTGATTACTGGTCATGTTGTATAGTAACTGTGAATATTCATTAAGCACACCTTGGGAAGGTAGAACAGGTCCCCCCTGTGAGGCTTGCTATAGATAGGCTAAATGATCCCATAGTGAGAGTGACTTTCAAAACCAATGATACAAATGCACTAACTGATACACCACCTGTGGTAGATAGACACTGTACCTTGTCTGAGTTTTGCTAATGAAAAACTTGGCTGTCGAAAAAAAGGGATGATTGTTTAGTTTGACTCAAATGACAGAGAGATTGAGGAGAGTTTGCTGAAAGATGTTATAAGCTTAGTAGGAGAAATAGCAGTGATATAATAACATCAAAGCAACACTACCACCTGATAAAGTCATTGATCAGGTAACAGTTATGGAAAATGCAGAACGATTGGTGTGTGGAGAGATCAATGGATTTACAGGGGCTGGCAGACCATAATGAACATTTTCTACAAAACATTACAATAACTTACCTATGGCAGGCTCAAATTGAGAAATTCTTTGTCTGTTAAGATGCACGATGGCAGTAGCATGTCTAAGAAAGAGAAAGTGTTGCATTGTTGGAAGCAATACTTCATCATCATTAGAGGAAGTCTATACTGCCCAGATGAGGTTTAAGAATAGTAAAGCAGAAGGATCTGATGGTATGCCAGCTAAGATCTGGAAACGTGGAGGGATATCCCTGACTTATCACCTTCTCAACCTAGTCGAGACAATTTGGACCACTGGGTACCTGCCTCAGGAGGGGTGAAATGGTGTATTTATTCCAATTCATATATACAAAAAATAATAGACTACTCTTTGCCATCTTCGTTCATTTGGGTAAAGCTCTTGATACAGTTAATCGCCCTGATTTGTGGCAACACCTGTTAAAGCTGGGAGTTCCCTCTAAATAGTAAACATCTATAAGAGCTTTCCCAAAAAAAACCAAGGGAGTAGTTAAAATACAAGTGGAAACCTCTGAACCTTACGTATTAGTGGTGGCTTGCAACTAATTGCCTCTAACTTTTTAATCTGTTTTTTGTTGCTGCCGTTACACAGGACTTACATGAATTACAATTTGAAGTAGGTCAATGATAGGCTAGCTAATGATTTGATTTGAACCAGTGTCATAATGCCACAGAGGCTCTCGTTCAAGAACTCCTCTTTGCTGTTGATGTAGCAATGACCTGACCAAATTACATCCACAGGCTAACTGGATCTCTTCAGCTATTTCTGATTTAGTTCTCATCTTTAGTGTTTTAGGAACAAAGGTCATGGCCCAGCCTAAACAAGAAGCTTTTTTTAAATACCTAGGTAGTATAATGCTCTCCTCCTTAACAGTTGATGAAGAATCAACATCAGAATAGCCTGTGATTTCTAAACAGTTGGCAGCCTAAATGGTAGAATATAGAATTACAGGTTCTTGACAATGAGTACTAAACCATGAATAGTGGCATAGCTAGGCTGTGACTGATGGTAGGGGACAGTTTTTGGTGAAAGTGCAACACAGTTTTGCATATATTCATGAGTGTGGCCTCATGAATAATTAAGATGCACTTATTTAAGCAACAAGACAATAAGCATTATTTTACAAGAACTTGGAAAGCACAGTTGAAAACTGGACTGAATGTTAGTTAAGAAAGTATTTTTTGGTTATACTAAGTTATAACTTTTATTCATAATATGTCCAGCAACAAATGAAGTGGAATAACTGTCGCATTCATAATGAATGTACTGGGTAATTATTCCACTTCATTTAATTTCGAAGCCCAGGCCCAGCTACATCACTATCCGAGTGTACAAAGCTGTAGTTATTCCTTCCATGATGTATATATGGTTGCCAAACATGGTACACCTACGCTAGGCATATTAAAGAATTTCAAGAATCATGATAGCTGCATTTTGTTTCAAGTTTTTTTTGGAATAGAAAATTGAGGCAGAGGATAATAGTATGATTTTCAAGATTAAAGTGGGTGGTCCATGTTCTTAGGTCCAAGGCAGAATTCAAACTCAGAGGTACTGAATAGAGCTAAAATAACTAAATTGGGTCCATGCTGAGATCAAACCACATTAGGTGGCTAGCACATGTTGGATGTATGGAAGAAGATCGTATTCTGAAACCAATACTATTTAGAGAGCTCAAACAAGAATAATGCAAACCAATACAGAGGTAGAAAGATAATGTTCGAGGGAATATGAAGAAACTAAATATAGATGAAGGTTCATTGTATAAGGATTGCCAGGAGAGCATATTGCTGTTGTCAGACTCCTGTGGAATCAAAAAACCAAATGTTTCACCTCTTTTAGTGTAACACACACCCAAACCACTATATTCTGCTGATTTCTACTATAATACTAAGTTTTACAATAACAATTATAATGTTATGATATTTTAGTAACACAGGTTTACTAACACACATGAGGATAGTCTAAGCACAAATCACATTATATGTAAAAAATAGATTGGGATGGGATCTTACTAACACAATTAAACTAGCCACTTCCCCATAACAGCCCTAAATAACTATACATGGAGTAAGAGTAAAACACAAAGAAGCTGTACATATGTAGGGTTGCTCTATGGAAGAAGTCATTTTAATTTTGTTGTCAAGATGCCATCACAGTCTTATTTCTGTGCTTTTAGGTTTGACATCGCTACATTCCCTTTCATTTTTCAAAATGATATTCTTAGTTTTTTGCAGCATAGGGACATTTATGAGGCTTGTTCTGTATGAAAATAATTTTCTTTCATGCATGTTTTATACTTCTATAATTATACTGTAATGATAATACATACTTAGTACACATTTTATTCATAATTACTGTATAATTAATTTGTATAATACGTAATAAAATAATTAGCATTTCATGGAGTTTGGATGCTTAACAAAACTGCCTGGTGTGTCTGTCCTTTTTCGTGATTCAGTATCTAATTATATATGATGACTAACTTATAAAATCACCATTGTCTGCAGGAATGTGGTGTCAATAAGAGTAGACTTTACAAGAAGCAAAATTGTAAAGCTTCAGTATTATAGTTATGAAGTTTTTTATTAATTTCACTGGCAATTATTGTATACAGGTTGAAAGTATTCATTAATTAGTAGGTCAACAAATAAAACAGTGCAACAATACCTTAGTAGAATCTAACTGAAAACAAAGTGCTAGAACTAGTTTCATAGCTCCAGAAATGTGGAAGTGTATTTTTTATGAAGAGAGGAATGGATAATATGATCAAAATTTTGCAATTTGCAAGTTTTGCCATTAACTGGTTGTCTATGATCTTTGACCATCCAAAATGATTTGTAAGGCATAAAAACACTAAATAATAGCTATATGTGTATTTAAACTTATTACATATAATAGCATACATTTCAGTTCATCAATGGAAATTTACACTTTTGCTTTCTGTGTTGAAAATAAAGCTATTGTTTTTAAAGAGCTGGAAGCACCTTCAGACTTTTAGAAAATTTTACTTGGATAACTGTTTTGAGGTTAGAACAGTTTTGCTCTTGAAGACTTCAAAGTCAAATCATTTTGTTACTCATGTGGTAAAATCGTGATGTATACATATACCAATATATATCATGAAAGCACTACATGTTTGCTTGTATGTTTCCATGTATGCAATTAAGTCAAATATATGTTTGTATACATGTATGCATATATGTGATCTAATACAAATAATAACATAACATTATGTATACATATTTTACATACCTAAACATGTCTTCAAGTCATCACTCAATTGATATCCTATGTTACATTCACAAACAAAACTTCCAATAGTGTTCATACATATTTGACTACAATCATTTAATGAGTTGTTGTTGGCATTAGCTGGGAAACAAGATAATTCACATGTAGGCAGAGTTATATTTATACATTATTATAGTAGAAGTTACCATTTCTTCCTGATTCTGGTTGCTGAAAACCTCCATTTACTTTAAAAACAAACACTCCTGGACATCCCACATTACTCTCTTGATCAATATTAAAGATGCTACTATTAAGTGATCCATTCACAATAATAAAATCAACACCATTCCCTGCATTAAGTCCTACTTGTGCACTATGGAAAAAGTCTGAATTTATCTCTCCATCGCCATACAAGAAGAACACAAATGAGTTTGTACCATCTGTTGCTAGAATGCACTGAAATGTAACTGTCTGTGAACAGAAAATGAAGCAAAAAAAACAAACAGTAATGTAGCATAGCATGACAGTTACATATTTGTATAATCTTACTGGAGAATCTTCATCACAGCAATATCCAACATGATCCCATGTTGCTATAAGAACTTCCGTAGCTGAGAATGCTGTTAGTTCAGGAAAAGCACTTGCTACTTCCTCTCTGATTTTCTCAATAATATCACTGTCTGTAGTCAATCTATACCACAGAGAACCAAAATATCCTGTATACAAATCAGTCCAGAATGGAGCTATTAGTGGAGTACTAATAGGAAAAGGTTGTGGTGTATAACTTGAAAATGAGTTATTAAAGGAGAGATCACCGTTGTTGTTCAACTACATATAAAGATAAAGAATGATTATCTGTTCAAGAAAATATTATACATGCTAGTGAATCTATTTTTCAAAGTTGATCTTGATGAAAGTTACTTAATTTGCAACTTACAAACACTGTTGTATAAGTTGTTTCATAGAAGATGAATCCAGTACTTAGTAGTATCGAAGTTGAACCATCATCACTTAGGTTTGATAGAATATCTTCAGTTTGATTACCAAAAGGGAAGAAATGGGTGTCTAAGTTGATAAAGCATCTGGAACATTCGTCAATATCTGATAATAAAAAGAAAATTATAATAACATTATTATTCTTTTGTAAGATGGCTACAAGTTGGTATAGATCTGATTTGTCAGACAGAGTAAATATTGTATAAGTTCAAGGAAAATTAACAATAATGTGAAATACATCTGTGTATGAATGGAGTATTAGTTGAGTGTACAACTTCATTTTGCATGTTCTAAATATAGAACTCTTCAGGTGATTTAGTGCAGGCCCACTGACCTGTGTGTAGAATTTTTATCTCACATGATACCATACACATGTAAGTATAACTTTATTCCCAGATGGCGTTATATTGCCGTTTTTATGGGTCCAAAATCACATTTTTCTTTGGGGAGCATGTACCTAGACCCTATTACATGAAGCATGTTATCAACATTGTACTTTATATCTATAAATAATATAATATTACCATAATATTATAATTCAGTATAATTATATTTCAACTGATAACGTGAATGAAATGTATGGATAACATTTTTTTTTTAACCCATCCCCACATTAAGAGTACAAATGTACTCCCTGATATTTACATTTAGTATAATAATGCCCACACATTATGAGCTTGGAACTAGCCTGCATGGAATGTTAGCAATAGATTTTGCTATTGGGTCGTATAAATACTTTGTACCAGACTAGTGTGTCTGTCTGCTTGCATGCCTATTTGATTAGTCAGTCTGCTACTGTTTCATATCAAACATCAAGTGTGCCATACTAGAATGTCAACTACTATTAGATCGAAATCAAGGAATCAATTAAGATTGTCAACCACAACCACCTGATGATTTCCTAAGCCTAGAGCATGGAAGAACATTTGCCTAGCTGGTACAAGTCATAAATGCCTGTTACTGAGCAATGTTTTGTGATACATTCTTTGCAAGTAATAATTATATTACATTTTGTGGTTGTATGTTTTCAACTTGTTGATGACTACATGCAGATATTTTGAAGATAAATTACTTATAAGTTACATAGATATAATAAAATATATACACAATCAACAGCGTGACCATGTAACTGAATTTATTAATTCCTTGCAACTGCACTATGAGTTATTACATTTTTGTTGTGTTTTTTTTTGCAGTGTATTGGAGGAACAAATTAGAAGGTTTCTATAGCTGTTGCACTCTGTGGAGCACACTTAAAGTCCACCTCTGCTTCTGAACTGACTCTTGCACTTTTCAAACTGCGCAAAACCTGTCTATTCATGCACTGGCCTACACCTTTCAACAGTAATAATTATTTCTTTCAATAATTGGTTTTCTTTGGTACAAACCATAATTGTTATGGCATTGGCATGCATGTAGTCTAAATGATAATTTACACTATCCTTGCAACTGTAATTACCAATAAATGAGTATTCTAACAAATTTTGTTTTTAAATTCATAAAGAAAGGAGAGTTACATGACCAGTAATGGCAGTGAATAGGAGATTAACTAGTTAGATTTTCAATCAAACCGTCGCGTTTTCTACACTTAAGGTGATCAAGTAGCACAATAATATTATTTTTAATTAAATGGTCATTATACTTAATTAAGTAGTTATTAGCTGGTGAAAATTATGCCACTGTCACATTGAAACAATAGTGCCACAATAGTGCCAACATGGTCCAAAGTGATACTCTGAAGTCATGCAATTACTATGCACTGCAGTATAAAACAACGTTCACAAAAAAATGAAATATATACTTGTATCTGTAATATCTTATACATTTCTCATTTGTAGGGTAACAAATTCAAGCTATAACCATACAGTGATCCCAAACCAAACACCATCCTCAATCCCCCACTAATTTTCCACTGAACAGCCTCTTTGAAATGTAGTGTAACTGCTTAGGTTTTGTAGTGAATGAGGTACATTCACTACAAAACCTAAGCAGAGCATCTCGTTACACATTTTTCGAACAAATTAAACATCCAGAGATTAAAGCTTGACAGTGTCAGAGTTCAGTTGGAGAAAATTTAAGGGAGGTGCTCGTATATGAACAACAGTCTATTAATGGAAGTATGTGAAAGATACAATTTTTCAAGGTTCATCAAAACTATTTGCTTTCAATCGATGCAAACTTCAAACTGGTTAAACAAATATGGTGGCAATGCTTGATCTGTTTATGGTCCCCAAACCAATGGAATGGCACCTATACACACAGAAAATAGATTAAGTTTTAACCAAAAGTGCAGAAGTTCATGAGTGTTGGGCTGAATACTTTAATGCTGTGTTAAAACTTCCTTTGGTTTTCCATCATAGATGAATCTATAATTATTGCAAAACGTTCCTCAATGGTTCCAGCAAGAACATCTTAACGAAACTTCAAATGTTGATGTAGCAACCATAAACCAGACATCAAGCAAGAAGTTCCCTGGTTGAGATTGTCGACCTGCTGAACTCTTTGAGTATGGCTGACACCATATAGTGAAGTAGACTTCAAAGGTAGTCCTTCAAAAATAGTCAATTGTACAAAAGATAGTCGATCGTGCCAGCTGTGACAACTATTGCAGAATCTCACTTCTATCTATACTAGGAAAATCTAAAGCTTGGACTCACCTCTTGTGTTTCAGGCTACATTCTGCAAGAGACTCAATGCAGTTTTCAAGCTAGACGCGGTACAGCTGACGTGATTTGTGCTGTTCGGCAACTGCAAGGAATGTGGCCAGGAGCAGAATTGCAATCTTTGTAGATTTCACTAAGATATTTGACACGAAGGGTCTCTGGAAGATCTTGCATGAGGGAATTAACAACTAACTGAACAGATGACAAGAGAATGTTGGTTGAAATTTTTGAAGAACTACCATTTTTACCTGGTATATTGATGATGTTCTCATTTGCTCTAAAGATGCTACTGAATGTGCTAATTATCTATAATATTATGAAGTGTTTGGATGACTAGTTGAGGCAGGACAGACTTTGTGTGGTTGCAGGTGCAGCATTGGAAAGGCTGAAGTGACTTAGGTCTTACAGCCACAGCTTCAGGCACCCTGAAAACTTTGAAGCGATTACTGATCATGAGTGGCCAATGTGTCTGGTCTTCATCAATTTCTAGACATCACTTTTATTATAGGAGATACATTAATCGATATGCGAATATAGCTCAGCCTCTGTACAATCACACACAAAAAGACGCCAACTTCAAGTGACCTGCCGAAGTTCAAAAAGTATTAATTGCACCTGTTTTAACTTCCTTTGTCAAACAAACTGATGCTAGTGCAACAGGGCTAGCAGTTGTTTTAAAATTAATTGGCCATGTGATTGTTTATTTAGTTACTTTCTGTCAATCAACATCATTTTGTATGGTGTAGCCTTGAATTGGTTATATACAGATCACAACCATTATAATAACTCTCACCTCTAAAAATGGAGAAACTGCTGTGCAGATGGACACTGGAGTACACATTTGAAATCAAATACAATCAAGGGGTAGAAAATCGTAATACAAATGCTCTTTCAAGACAACCCAAACACACAGAGAGCAAAGTTGCTGTTACTGTTTGAACCTCATTCTTTCAATTATACACTAGGATGGTCCTATTCTACACAATGTGTCAGTCACTAGTTAGTTCCTCTAACAAACCACGATATTCATTTGGTAAAAGCCTTCTCTTTGATGTTATACCACGGTGCGTGGGTGATCGCCATGGTAACCTTCGATGTACCATGAGAGATATATGCCAATAACATGCCAGTACACAGGAATGTGTAGCCACTAAACACTAATTGTATTTTCACAGTTTTTACAGCAAACACTATTTGGTATAGTACTATGGTTTCTACTTTGACAACAGTGATGTCATATGTAATTTAATTGCATACTTTTGTGTTACCACGGTATAAAATACATATAGCCCTGTATGAAGGCAGTGGTGTCGCATATAACAACACCCTTGAAATAATTAATCTCAGGCTATGCCCTCAACCAATTATCTTGCGGGTGTTATATGCCCATAACTGCCTCACCACACCAGTTAGTATTGAATGACCATTTGGTATGTATAAAGTTTATACACTGATTCGTGGGTGATAATCATGGTAACATTTGATGTACCGTTGTAGTTATATGCCCATAACCTACCATGGGAAGTTATACGTGTACTCGCTATAACCTTCCTTTAGATAATAATTACTTTTTAACAGTTGATCTAGTCATGTTTCCATGGTGATTATCCAATGCAATAATTATTATTAATCTCTCATAACGAAAAATTGACAAAGTGAGTAAATCGTTGATAATCGGTTATCACAAAAAGCAAAAAAGCCTATTTGTTAAAGTTGAAATTAAATGTAATATTGCCACCAGCATTAAATGTTCCAGGTTTTGCACCCATGCCCAATCCTATCAATTGTTAATGGGAGACAAAGGAGCTCTATTGCCATGAAATGATTAATTCTTCACGGGTGATGCATCAATATTTTATAGATCACATCGTTTCTTAGCAGGAAGTGGCTGAATTAGTTTGTTAATTCCTTAAGGTTACAGTATAGTGTTTGCCCACATAATATGCGCGTGATGTGCGGGTGAGTCACTTACAGCTCATTACATATAAAAATGGAAGTGTATGCATGCTATTTTTTTGGCATCAGTTTATTCCCTGGTTACCGAAATTCCTGCTGTATACTGTGTGTTATTTAATTATAGTCAGGTGTGGGCAGGGCGGCTTGAAGAGTTTTCGCGAAGACAACGAAAGATTGGCAAGAAACGAAGCTTTTTGTGGTCATGGACTGGGTAAAAATGGTGTCTGAAGAGACAAGTGACTTTATATCTCCAGTTCTATGGCTCAGAGACCTAAAATCTCTTCGAGTCGCCCTCAAGTAAGTCCTAAAGTAGTCGGAAATGGCAAGAGGACAAGAATAGAAGCACTGTTGGTGGCTAGATTTGACGCTGAAGATCTGGGAGATAAGAGATCGACATCAGTGGCTCAGTATAAGACAAGAAGAAACAATTGCCAAAGAAATCGTGACTTTTTACAGTAAACTTTTCATTGTTTGTTGTACAGTTTTATAAAAAAATATGCAGTTTATGATATAATGGAAAAAAGTATCTCATGAATAATTAATATCAAACTGTACACCGTAACCTTAAAATGTTTGTCTTTGTTGCAGACATTATACCATATATGCTCTAATTATTAAAATTCATTAATTTTCTTTTTAGATCATGTGATCTAGCATGTGTCAGAATTATAATAAGAAATTGGTTAATGATTGCTACTTTCTAAACATAACTCTACAGTTGGAATTCGAGCTTATAGTACGAAAGAATCTCTTACAGTCTCTTCGTCTTTTGTAAGCTCTCACACCAGCACTGCTTCGATGCCCAAACTGACCACTATGGCTTGTGAATTATCCTTCTAGTCCAGTTTATGCACATATTTCTTTCGTCATTATTTGAAGTTTGTTTTTTGCCTAATACTTGTTTTCTGAAGGAGTGTTACTGGAAAATAGAAAGGTCCATCCAATTGTACCAAACTTAAATACTGTTTAAAGCAATCTACTTTAGTTAATGAGCCAAATCATTGCTGTATGTACTATGTAAGATTTAATAATTTTGCGTGTAATTGGTTAATAAGCAATGATTTGGCTCATTAACTAAACTGCGCAAAGCTATTTGTGGCTACTCGTATTCAGCAACAATTGGAACACTGATGTAACCAATAAAGTTAGTTGAATTAACAAATCAATTTTTACAGTGTAAGTATTAAACCAGGTACTTATAAGCACCACAAAGAGGCATGAAGGAGTGTCAAACTTCAGTGTATTTTGCAATCAATCTGTTTTCAAATGACGTGTTTGTGAATTTCTTCATATGGAAAATACATTTACCTGCTAAGTAGGTGCAATGAAAATTATCACTAGAATTAAGTTACATCCAACAACTCAAAACTTGACACAACATTCAGCAGTATATATATCCAAATATGGAAGCAAGCTGGAGGTGTTGTTCTTCAACAGTGCTAGTTGTATATACGAGTTTGATTCTCCTTCTCATGAATTAGTGGCACTTATATATAAGCTCCTTATTTGTTTGTTAACACAAGTATGCAAGTGTCTGTTTAAATTTATACATACAAAGAATAGAAATTACATAATATTATGATAAATTATATAAGTATATAAGTACTTCCTTGTGTATGTCATTCACTTACCTGCACAAGACATCAAGTCATCACTCAACTGATAACCACTAAAACATTCACAATACAAACTGCCATTAGTATTTCTACATATTTGACTACACCCATTCTGGGAGCCAACAGCTGAACCATCAGTGGAGTCATTAGCACACTCATTGTTATCTAGTAAAAGGACATACTGAATCATTGCATGTATATTGTATATTATATATTGTTATGCCACGTAGGTTCAAATCTTTTGTTAAAAATAACAAACAATTATTTCCAACACTCACTCAATCTACTTCACAACTACAAACTCCCTACTTATATAACTACACAAAAAAAAGTATAAGAAAATAAAAGAATATTCTAGAACATTACAGAAACATACAGAAATCTACAGATAAATCATTATAGTAACCACACAGGTCAAAGTATACTAATTACTTAACAATAGTCACTTCACATATATGTATATAATTATACATGTATGTATATATGTAGGTATATGTATGTATGTATGTTTGTATTTATATATGTATTGTATGTATATAGGTATTTATGGATCTATCTATCTATCTGTCTGTCTGTCTATCTATTTATCTATCTATCTATCTTGTTAAATTACACCGTTTACTGTAAGCACAATGTAGTTTGAAGCACTTGTGTGGGTGTGATATTATACGTAATAATAATTTAACAAAATTAATTTATGACAATAACAAGTAGAAAATGTCGATCAGAGAGCAGCAACCCGGGCATTGCCCGGGTCCAGATACGCCTATGGCAGCTACTACATCGATTGTACTCAAGTGCTTCGACAGTGATAGCCTTTAAACAAGATGACTTGTGTACTTAACTCTTTTGCTGCCAGATATTGTTTAAATGTGGTGAAACAGCAATCGTGAAGGTTTTAGAAAAATCCTTTTTTATATTGATCCTTGTACAATTTAAAGTCTGTTAGTAGCTCGCTAGAAGTCCCAATGTTGTTTGTTGTCCAGAAGTTGTGTTAACAGGCAGACACAGACACTTATTTTTGCTTGATTGACCTACATCAATAGATTAATTTGAAACTGCACACGACATTTTGGAAAAAAATGGCCGCCCATACAGCAAGTCATGAGCTTAAATCTCTGCTAATACATACAGATAAGTGTTGATACACAAACAGATGTTGATATCGAGTATTTGTATCGCTAACAGTACCTTCTAGATGACCAGAAATCATTGCTAAAGTAGAGAACCGTCGAACCGCGAGTGGCCTCATTATCCGCATCATAATATTATTTTCAAGAAAATACATTTCTGCGTTTGAAGCTGTCAATTATTAGGTATTTATCTTATCATCTGCTATATATTATTTTATATTATATATAGCTATACATAATGTTTTAACATAATTATGAACACACAAAAATTATACATTTATAGCAAATTTGGACTTGCAGGACCACCATATTCCTCAGTACAGACAATACTGTAAGGGAAAAAGAATATATAGTCATCATGCACAAACACAAAAAAAAACTTACCTGTGACGAATCAATTTTGGTCAGCATGTAAACTCCATTAAAACAAACTTCAATAACTCCTGCTTCATTTTGGAGATGAGTTTACATACATATATATATATATAAACAATGCATAATTATATGTACACACTTTTACCCCCAAAACTGTTGCCATGACAATCACTTCAACAAAAGCTATTATTATTAATTTTTATTTACAGTTTCAACTCTCCAGAATGTTTATTCAGGGCCAAGGGAGATAGGTACAGGAGAAAGTTAACAAATCACTCTACTGAAGCATCATTCAAAAAAAAAAGAAAATAAACAAGAATAACAAAAACATTTCAAAAAAAGGAAAGAACGTGTAGAAACATCAAAACCGAAAAAGCACACGAACAAGATTGGGATGGTACCATATCAAAAAAATTACTTCTATATAACAACCTACATAAGTATGGTTTCTTTGTGTTTTTGTACTCTAGTGGTTATTTAGTTTAATTTTTTTGGCTAAGATACCATCCCAATCTTGTTCGTGTGATTTTTCGGTTTTGATATCCTTACGTGTCTTTTCCTTTTTTGGATTTTTTTATTATTCTTTAATAATATGCTCCTCAGACTATGTAATATCAATTGCTGATTCATTTCCCTGCTAAGTATGATTAAAAGTAGTAATAATTTATTTCTCTTGCTCTGGATCTATAACGACTAGTATATCATGTAAAGTAGATTGCACAATGAAGAAAAATGCATGTAGTTCAACCATTATGAATCATAATTCCATAGTAATTACCTACTTGTGCTAATTCAATAACATTGGTGTATAACAAATATTTGCTATTGTAAGCAGAAAGTCATGCACATAATTATACTAATTAGTCTGGAATGAGGAAGTGACATTTGTAGTCTTCACAGATATTAGAAAGGGATTGATATTACACAGCAAAAACAAATTACTCATTGGCTGGTCATTACAGTTGCATGGTCATGCTGTTGATGCCATAACATTCACTGAAGTGCTATCTTGTTATCCTTCCCTGTGTTATGTCAGTTATAAAGCTTCCCAGTAACTGTCAAAAAATACTTTAAATCACTTGAAAACCTGCAATCTCATAATTTAATTTTCCCAAGAAACACCCAAAAGATTGTTTTGGCAATAAAAGCCACTGTAATAAGTGGTTCTCTTAATTGATTGTATAATAGGTACATTGGGTATATAGCAGTTTTACCGGTCCCTTGGAATTTGTTTGCCAATATAGCTGTGCACCATGATAACCCTGTATGTACAACATCATGATGTGACACTTGTGAAAACATTTTAGTGTTATTCGTGCAAATAATGACTTGTCATGATTACTTAAACTATGCATTGTTTTTCAAGCTGGAGTGACATCTTCAAATTCTCCTCTTGAACTTACCAACTATTCCTTATATGTTAGAAGACATTTCATACACGAGTGTACACTTACATATTTATGGTGGACTTGGTGGCCATAGCAGTAAAAAAGGCCTTAATACACATATATGCTAATATGAATACTGGTCCTAATAATAAAATAAATTATTGCATGGAAACTGACCTTGTGTGAGCACTCCAAGAAGCAGTGAGAGTGTAAGAAAAATGAAAATACATTTCAACTGCATCTGAGTTGGGAGTAATACGTAACCAGAGATGAGATAATCTGGTATAGATGTTTAGCATGAGTAAAATTTCAGTATGCTAATAATTATTTATTACTATATAAACATTGAATGTGGGTAAACTTTTCACAATGATAATTATAGTGTAAAGGATACAACCATGCAGGAAGTACATGTAGTTCCACATACATATTAGTCAACTATACATATTTGTGTTATATGCATACATGGCAAAGATAAATTCCATTGTAATTCTATACCATTCCACTGCAAATTCTATGAAATTATATACCATCCCACATTTGAGCAATTCCAATGAATTTTAACTCAAATAGAATTCAACAGTCACTGTTAAATTCTAATAAAAAACCTAATAAGTAGCAACAATAATAAGTTAAACGCTTAAACATAAGCAGTCAACACTGTGAATTCTCTATCTCATTATTTTACCCATACAACATGATCGTTCCTTTTCAAAAATGGAATTGGTCTGGAATTATACAATTCCAGAGCAACATGCAACTCAATTCTCATTCATTTTATACCATCAGTTACCAAGTCATAATTTCATCTCAATTCAAATCAAAAATGGAACATTCCAGAAACAAGTGCATGCGTGCATGCGTGGTTTCTAGAAATGCACCCTTGAACTACATTGGAACATTATACAAATTTAATTTAACATTATACAAAATTAATGAAAATAAAAGGATTGTATCTGAAACAGGTCAAGCAGACTACAACATTCATCATTATTGCAATCACCAAAATTGAGGTATTTGATAATGACACACTAATATAATTATATACATCATATAATTATAATTATATACATAATATAATTACATATATATATATTTATGATAATTATATTTATTATAATATTATAATTATATTTTTATACTATACATATACTACACAAATTTAAGATTGAAGTTATAAATATGTATATATATATATAGTTAATTATATTATACATATATATCCTATATTATTTACATCTAATTATACTTACCCTTTGTGATGCTCTACTTCGGGATGCACCAAACACTATTCAAATCCAGCACCTCTAATAACATTAAACGACTTTGAGATGGAATAATATTATGCAGAATTTAACAGTGGCGGATCTAGGGGGGTTTCTTTTGTTTCCGCCCTTTCAAATTTTAAAATTGCAATTTTTGATAAAAGTCCGTGTGCTACGCCCACCAGCATGTTGTAATTGGTCTACAATTATATTACATGTGTACTTCAGTAATGATGTTGCTAGTCTGCAAAAGTGTTTTGTAACTGAATCTGAACATAGCGTGATCTGAATCAGATGATTGCCAATAGCAGTAGTGGTCAGGACTGCAGTGAAGTCTGGTTTCTTTTCACACCCAGTCTGGTCATAGATATTATATCTATGGTCTGGTTGTGAATCTGATACTTGTGTTTCATGATTGCTAGCGCTAAGTTATTTTCTAGTTGTAAATTATTGGGGGCGAGCCTGAGCGAGCCCCACACTGACTGTGTCTGTGGCGACACGACCATTCCGTAAACGTGACATACAATTCGTATTACACGAAATTTGAATTTTACACATTTTACTTCAGTTATCAGTCCAGCTTAGAGACGCAGATAGACGGACGAGAAAGGCTGAAACTCCAGAGCAACGTGATGACCGTTAAAAAAGCGTAGAGAAGCAGATAAGCGACGAAGAGAGGCGGAAACACCCGAGAAACGTCGTGCTAGGTTAGACCGACAGAAGGCATACCGTGAAAAACGAAAAGCTTCTGAAACAGAGGATCAGAGAGGGGAAAGATTGGTGCAGAAAAGAAGAAGCTGTCAACAGCAAAGACTGTTCTCTGAAACAGAGGAGCAGAGGGCAGCAAGATTAAATTCAACAGAGAATCATTCAACAGCAAAGACTGTCTTCTGAGACAACTGAAGAAAGAGAAGACAGATTGCAGCGTGATGCAGATTTACTTCGACGAATAAGATCAGTTGATACTGGTGTACCACTTCTTGATAAGTCTTCTGTTCACAAGTAGTCTTGAAACCACACTCATTGGCTTCCAGATTGACTGTGAGTTACAAAAATTGTCATAACTTTAATTAAAACAGAGAGGAAAAGCCTGTTGTTACTTTGCGTCTACTGGTAGTATTTTCAAAGTGCAAATGTTCGTAGGTTCGCTGGAATTTTGCCGACAGACAGAACGATTACAAGCCTACGCGGGCGAGAGTCCGGTTAACAACTACAGGTTGTAAGCAAATACTGGAATTAAATACTGTAGCTTCTTGCATTCAAGTATAGTGAAGCAGATTCTGCTTGCATATATAGCAAATTGGCAATTCTAATATAATTCTTGCCTTTTTGAGTTTCGAACAAAGCTGGAATTCCATTACTACGTACTGCCTCATATAGTAACACATATAATTATAGCACTAATGGGTAACAACAGCATAACAAATCTACCTAAAGATGTTTGCAGACAACTTAGACATTGGTGATGTGGTCTCCAGGCAGATATGTGACATTAATATTTAACATCACCTCCAAAAAATTATAGCACTAATGGGTAACAACAGCATAACAAATCTACCTAAAGATGTTTGCAGACAACTTAGACATTGGTGATGTGGTCTCCAGGCAGATATGTGACATTAATATTTAACATCACCTCCAAAACTTTGTAAGGTAATGAAATTTTTATAGGCTTTGCAGTAGTACCTCTCCCAGTTATGTATACACATTCACAATCAAATGCTGTCAGATTTCAAATCTATATACCACGTTTTATATAAGACACTGCGTTTATGTCCAGTGATGCTGTCTTTCTGCAACTAAAAAAGAATAGTTTATATAACATGGCTTTCTTATTAGGTCTGAATATATATTATTTTCTCAATAATTATATATATATATATATATCAGTTATTCAATTTTTGGTGAGACTTACTAGTGTTGTTTTAGTTACTATAACTAAAACCCCTTTTAGTAAGGCATTGTGACTTAGTTAATTAAACTGTAACTAAATTACAAGCAATTGCAGTAACTATAACTAACTAAAATGAAAATTGGCCAATAATGGACACTTTTAGTTAGTTAACTAAAACTTAATAAGTATTTTAGTTAATTAGACTATAACTAAAAGTTTGAGAAAACAGACATACTATCACTATAACTAAAAGTGGTCGCTGTAGTCACACTAAAACAACACTAGTACTTTACACACTAATATGACATTGAATTGAATCACATCTTTTGTTCATGGTTCGATTCATTGATAGTAACTAGTGGCATTATGGATAGGTACAGAGACACATGTTGACATTAATGTTTCCAAACCATTATAGTTTTGAGTGTCCTCCAACATTTGATGACTCATGATTTTGTTGTTTATATCACTCATGGAAATAATTTTTTAAAATGCAGCTACAAACACACTGTAAGTTTGACTAGTAAAAAGATTATAGCCATATCAAATAAAAAGGAAGGACATAATTCATATTTAGTTATGACATTTACTGTAATTACATGTAACCTACAGCTTAATGATAATGAATTCTTGTTACTTAAAAATAATAAATCAATAAAAAAGTTGATTTGTTTTCCTTAGAAACATGTTTCTTCACTTTCATCAAGTGGTTTTTTTTTCTTTGTCATCTTCTTTATCACTATCTTCTTCAACGTCTGCAAGGGTCAGTTTAATACTCTGCATTGATTCTGGATAAATTATTGAGAGAAAGTGTAAATTATAATGAATACAAGAATAAGTTATAGTCATAATAGAATTATGGGTCACAGATATGTCATGAATTTAACATCAACTACAGAATGATTGTTTCATGGCTCAATAAATATATCCTTATGAATGCTTTATGGAATAAAGGGCAGATGTATAATTATAAATATAATAGTTTAAAGCACTGTTACAAGGAAATATAGGGTGGAGGAGTCAAGAAGCTGATACAGCACTAGTGCAATACAAATAGTGATTTAAATGGTACATGGTTTGTACAGTTATTTGAATTGGTGGATATCATAAGCATTAGAGCATTCATGCAGTATAATGGAGTTAAGCATGTTTTTAGTGGTATGGATCACATTTGGAAAATATAGCACGAAATGTGGTTTATTATGAGATAGGGGAGTATCTGAAATCCCACCATTCAAAACACTATAAATAATTACATGTAATAGCTAGATAAAGCACAAATTTCAATGCATTACACAAGAAGTATAGACAAATATACAGCATGTGAGCAAAGTGAATGCTGTATGTTTGTTGAGACCACAACTTTTGTGTAATTTCTGTAGTTTACCAGTGTAAGCGGTGTGCTTCAATTGTGAAGATTAAAACTCAACTGAGTACTGTATCTGTTTTCATATAGCACTCATTCACAATACAGGAAATACACTACATTCTTTACATAAATAAATAAATAAATAAACAGTGATTTTGTTTGTGACATGAAAAAAAAACAGCTAAAACCACAAATACAGTTTGTGGGACTAAATAAAATGAATTGAGTATATATATATAGCATATATATAATGATTCCATTTCTAATGAACAGTTTAGAAAGAATTGATTCGAAATCTTACCACTGGGGCTAGGTGTAGTTGGACGATATAAAATATTCCTAATAACGACACAATCATCCTTTAGAGGACTTTTTGCATGTCGTCCACTCATGCGATATTTCCTAACATCAGAAAACACAATGTAAAATCACATATAAAATATGTATATACAGATATATCATGTACTGAATTATATACACACATACACATACCACAAACAGTAGACCATGATGATATTAACCAGTAGAAGTAATCCTACTACAACTCCGATAACAATACCAGTAATCTGACTACCAGACAATTCCTCGTCTTCTTCCTCTTCTGGAAGGACCGCCCTTATGATACTAGTGACTGTGAATCCAGCATTCGAAAAAACATCATTATTTACTGCTTGCTAGATTGGAAAAAGGAATATGTGTAGATCAAAGTGATTAGACAAAAGACAAACAGCAGCCAAAAAGAGATCAGATAAAAATAATTAGACATAATTTATATATAATTATAATATAATCATATACAATCACGTATTATATAATTATGTATAATAATATAGATATATCTACATGTATATATATATATAATTATATATGATTATATATAATACAGTTATTATGAGAATCATAGCTCATACATTTTCAATGAGGTGTGTAGGTTTATATTTTAAAACATAAACCTGGAGCCAATGTGCATGCTCGGAAGGTTTGGCTTTCCAAATGTTGGACCGAAATCTAAGACGTACAAATCACCATTTTTAGTTACATCCGTATATATCGTGGTTCATTGATCTATATGCCTTATATAAACCTCTACACCATGATATATAGTACACAAATGTGTATTATATATATACATGTAGCATGGTTTAGAGGTTGTATACACCTGCCAATGAGGAAGTTTCTTAATCTCACCATTGCTACTATAAATAGAAACGATCACTCTACAGATACAAAACCACATCCAACCCTAATATTGATAAACCCGATGACGTAATCCTGCTGGCTGTTACATCAAGAAACAGCGGCCAATGAAAAATATTTCCCTTGAGGGCCAAAAGTAGAAGGGTGATATCTTCTGAATTGGCAGGTTCATACTTTTAAATTATAAACTTACACACCGCTCGAAAATGTATGGGCTATGAATTCATATAATTATTATATAATTATATATATTATATACATATGCTACCATGGCAACTGTTCGATGCAGTTAGGTCTATATTATTGCATATCATGTCAGTCAAGGCATATAAGCTATATCTATAGTATGGTTGGCAGGTCTGGTCTCTATTTCATCTATCAGATCCCTTGACCTTTCTATTCACTACTTGTGAGTGTCTGTGAAAATCAACCACATGTAAGAAGATCAAATTTTAAACACAATTCTATTTGTTTTGTTTTTTTGGTATACATGAAGACACTGTTTTCTTTAATACCAAATTTCAATGGTGCATTTTATAAAACAGTGGAAAAGTGAGAATAACACAAGCATTTTATTAAAATTATCTTTAAACACAGCTAGGTAATCCTTTTCATAATTATGAAATCTTGTGTTATAGTTGTACTTACCTGTACAGCTTCTATAACAGCTTCTACAGGTATAACTCCACTTGTGTCTCCACTCCCTCCTCTTACAAAGAATGTCACCTGTAGTCCATTATTTGTCTGTTCTATGCTAGTAATCACAATATCATCTGCTGAAACAAGTACAGTGTTTTGTCTATGTAGATAAAAGAAGAAACAATATTATATGTGATAATGCATTAATTGGTAGTAGCACTGGTGTTTCAGATAAACAAGAAATCTGTTGTTTCCATTAAGTTCATAATCATAATAAGTGTATAATTCATCTTGGCTACCCTGACAGATTTAACATAATTATGATGTTTGCCAGAATTTATGATAAAAATGTAAAAGAACTATGAATATAATTACATTGTGTAAACACTAAACCTACAATAGTGTCAGCAATAGCTGACTATAAAAGGACAAGCTGCTTTACAGTTGTAGTGTACATCTAAATCCGCTCCAGCTTTAATGTAAGAAAATGTTTGAGAGCCTATTATTAAAAAAATAGGCTAATTTATGAAATTATCAACAAGTGTGATGTGATGTGGTGTGCAAGCTAAATTGTTCATATACACACATACTATAAATATACATACATGTATGTATGAAACTATTCAGCTTGCATTCTGTTCGAATCTATTACAGTTTGTTTTTACTTCACGCGATATTTCATTTATAAAAAAAAATCACTTCTTGGATCAAGTACATGGAACAACATGCTGGATGTTGTTCCATGTACTTGATCCAAGAAGTGATGTTTATTGATGTATGAGTATATAAATAATAACTGAATTGTACTTATCAACATATCTTTAGATGACCTCATTGACTAAGAATTATATTCAGCATGTTGTTAATCAAATAAACATATAAATTATGAACTGTATTTGATTACAACAAGAGGTGCAAACAGTACATATATCCGACCTTGAATAAGAAAACAAGACTAAAACATAAGTGACTTTATACTCATCTTGAAAAATCAATACTAATGTATATGTATATAATATACGAGGTACTCTCCATTGTTAGAGAATAAATTACAGTTCCCTTGCAAATTTATCAGTTTGTGACTATAGAGCAAGAAAACATCTTTTGTATCAAGACACCTCATTTCTCATACAGAGTAACATTTTATCGTTGCTACTTTACCAAAAAATGGGTGCACTGAGATACCTTCCTTTTAGGTTTCCCTATCTAGACTTTTGAAACTGGGATTGATTGACAACCACAATTAATCACTGGACATTTCAGTACTAGAGATACCCCTGCAATATGGTGATCAATTTTTCTTTTACCAATCCACACAAAATCATGTATGAAATCCATTTTTATTATCTTAGTTTACAACTAACATAATGTACACAACACAATTATAATCGTAACAACATCTGTAACTGCTATTTGCTGTTACAGTAAAAAACTCCTGAGCTATTATAAATAATTACGATAATTATATATTCACAGTTTATCTAAAAGTGTATTCACATGAGAGGAATAACTATATAGGAGTTGTGTATACCTTTTTAACAAGTCTTGGAGAGTCAAATGAACATCTCTTTTTCCAGAACCATCATCTAGTATATTACACTTTTCAGCATTCTGTTCACAGTACATATTGATAGCCTGTGCTGTTATATTTCTGAATGTATTTTGTAATTTGCCAGTAAACTGATGAAAGTGGAATAGAGAATGGGTAATAATAAATACATAATCATAACTATAATATGGGATGGGAATGAATACGATGGAATAAAGCAGAGATTGCATTCACAAAATGTGTTTGGAAGAAGATAATTTTACGAGGTTTTACAGAAAGCCACAGAAATTTGGTATCTAAGAAGTTCTTGGATTCTAAATTTCAGTGGCTTCCTCTACAAAACAATTGAATAGTGAGCTTTAAATAAAAGGGTTTGATCAGACATCATTTCTTGTAATACCACAGTGCGTGGGCGATCACCATGGTAACCTTTGATGTATATATCACAGGGGGTGGAGGGTGTTGGTGGGGATATATGCCTATAACATAGACAGTGAGATTTAGTGTCTAGTCACTAAACAATCTAATTGTATTTTCACAGTTTTTACAGTAAACACGAATTTTTACTTGACAACAGTGATATCAAATGTGCATATATACTAAAATACATATAGCCCTGTTTGGAGGCAGTTATGGGCATATAAAACCCTTGAGATAATTAGTCTCAGCCTACGCACTTGACCAATTATCTCACAAGTGTTATAAGCCCCTAACTGCCTCCAACTAAGGCTATATCCTATATATAAATGTATAACAGGATACTTGAATGCATAAAAAGCAGATATACATACTTATGACCAAAACAAATTATGTTTTAGCCATTCTTCATAACCCACTTCTTCTTTTCTTAGACCAGTTAGTGTCACAATAACAGCATTTTCACGTTCTACTTTACTCATTACAGGTGAAGATGATGGTGATACAGATGGTAATGATGTAAGGATAACAAAGGAAGATGAGGATGATTCCAGTTGAAATGATGATGGAGAAGGTGATGGTGTAACGATAAAAAAGGTGGGTGTAATCAGAACAATGGATGGGGAAGGTGATCCCAGTTCAAGAGAAGTTAATGGTGAGGAACGTGTAAAAGAGGGTGGTATGGGAATCACTGGTACTGCAGAATGGAGAATAGAAATACATTAATAAGTAATTATGGAAGTTCAAATACAAAATAACAGTCTGCCATTGCGCATTTTCCAAACAAAACCTTAATTTGGCCAGTCCAAAGTTCAAGCAAATTGGTGATTCCAAATTTCATATTATAAGTAGTTTGGTTAATCATTTGGTCAGACAAATTAACCCTTCCAGAAGGAATTATGCAATATACTTATTAATTGCTATTCAATTAATGTGCTGGTTGCAAAGTTCTAGTATTCAATAGTGGAATAGGGAGTACCTAACATCACAAACTTCATACCAATGATTCATTCATATACATGTGCCATTTATAATACTGTACATGTTGTGTATGATGCATACCAACACACGTTCCCTCCTCATTCATGACAGTACCAGGTGGACATGAACATGTAAAACTACCAGGTGGTGTGTCCTCACACATCTGTGTAGCATTACATACTGGAGGCATCTGAAGACATTCCTGAATATCTGTGGATTAAGCGAATTAAGAAATAGTTATGATTGTAAAATGTAAATGTGAATGCATCCACCGAAAATGGTAGTTAATTAGGTATAGAAATTGATGATGGACAATGGAAAAAAAGTATATACATGTACTCTCCTGTAGTCAGTAGTACAACATGCACAAAAAAGTACTTACCTTCACATGTGAACCCATCAGATTGCAACTGAAATCCACTCATACAACTGCACTTAAAACCACCATCATTATTATTACAGATCTGATTACATGGATTAGTGGCATTGCTTGCACACTCATCAATGTCTGGAGCAAGAACATATGAAGAGATACATTATCAACATTATCATTAGCACATATGTACAGAAACAAAATAAATTATCAACACACACACACACACACACACACACACACACATATACACGTGTACATATATACATACATAATATACATACATACATACATACATACATACATACACACACACACACACACACACACACACACACATACATTACATACACACACACACACATGTACATACATATATACACACATGTACATACATACATACATACATACACACACACACACACACACACACATACATTACACATGTACATACATACATGCATACATATACACACACACACACATACACACATACACACAATGTTTAATGCTCTTAAACTAACAAATACCCACCCAATCCTGATTAAATAACCACAAGTTTATAGTGCAGTGCAGTCTTTACCAATGAACAGGTGAGTCAAATCCATTACAATCCAAAAATATGATGAGCAAAACAGACCCTTAAAGTACATCCCACATAACTGTAAACTCCATTTCTCTTTAATCTTATACATGTATAAACTGGTGCTTTGGTGCGTGCATGGATGAATGTTATCATGTTACTAAAATAACAAACAAACCAGAAAATCAAACTCGGATAGAGAGGGGAGGGTCGGGATCCCACAAAGATATCTTAACCCCCATTTCTGGTTCCCCAGACCAGACTATCCGTGTTAAATACTCCTGCTGCATCAAAGCATCAAAGCATATGAAAATGTTAAGTAAATAATTGAATACTATAGTTATATAACGACTGTACTTCTGAATTTTGTATTTAACTAGTACTTTTTGGGTTTTTAATCAATAAAAGAGGTTCTGAGATCAGCAACTTGACTGATCATCACACTAGTTGGAGTAGGTTCCCCGCTGCTCACCTCAGTGGTATAACCAGGACAGGGGTTCCACCCAACATGTATGAACAAAGCACTTTTCGATGTGGGTAACCTTAGGGGAGAGTCATCGTCTGTGAGATCAGTGACTTGACTGAACTTTATACTACTTGGTGTTGGTCGCTGCTCACCTTAGTGGGATGACCAGGACAGGGGTTCCACCCAACATGTATATACACACCTAAACACACACACACACACACACACACACAGCATCTGTATATATAGTGGTCTTGCTTAATTATTAATTAACAAACTCCCACCTAAGGTTAATTAATAGACCACATGTGTAAAAGCACATGATTTTCAGGGAATTAGATCTTTTGTAATCCAATAAGAATGGGCCATTATTTAACTTCAAGATTTTGAAAGTAAGTGATTATTACATGTATTTACTGATGCATTGGTAAACAGGACTTTGAGCATTTCCAGATACAGATAGAGAGGGGAGGGTTGGGATCCCACCAAATATGTCTTAAGCAGCAGCATCTGTAATAGTAATAGCCTTGTAAAAATTTTAATTATTAATTAAAAACGCCCACCTAAGTTTAATTAGGAGAGCACATGTGTATAAGCACATGGTAGGTATAGTTTTCAAGGGAGTAGGATCTTTTATAATCCAGTAAGAATGGACCATTATTTAACTTCAAAGTTTTGTAAGCAAGTTTTTATTACATGTATTAACTGATGCATTGGTGGACAGGACTCTATAAGCATTTTTAGATACGGATAGAGAGGGGAGGGTTGGGATCCCACCAAGATGTCTTTAACCCCCAGTTCTGGTTCCCAAGACCAGACTATCCCTGTCAGTAGTCTAGTAACACCAAAGCATCAAAGCATATGCGAATGTGTTAAAAGTTAAGATTGTTAATACTATTTATGACACTGCTTTATGTTAAGTAGCTAATTGCTAATCTATACCACATTTTACTATAATCAACAAAGCATATAGACTCTGTAAACCTGCATGCTAAAATAATAACAACAGACCATCAAGATGAGTTGAATAAAACATGAAAATAGAAAACAAAAGCACAAGAGCTGAAGAGAGCCCTACTACATGTATGCCTGTCTAGTTTTTAAGCTTAGTACTTTAGCTTTATAGGATATCAATGAAATGAAGTAAATGTCAGATATTCATACCACTGAAGCTTCAGAGGAGAAGTTACCTCCTGACAGAGAGAGGTCTAGATCTGTTATTCGGTTGGGAGTCAGTCCCCGTACGGCCGCCGTTCGTTCAGTTGATGGCCTGAGGATCTGGCAAACACTGTCTATCTTTTTTCTAAACACACACACACACACAGTGTACTGTACTCTTGAAATTGATTTAATTTCCTGCTTTTGTTTACATGTAATTAAGCTGCAGTAAACAACTGAAAATTGACTTGCAATGCAATGGGTCTATAGAATAATCTGGAACTAGCACATGCTGTATGGAGTGCCGTTTGCGTCAAAATTATTCGCGTCTCCCGACTCAAACAACATGGATGATAACCCTAACAATCCCAAGGCCTAAACTGGGGGGGCGGAGCCCCCCAGATCCCCCCGTCGGATATACTATATCCGACGTCTGATATGATATCGGATGTCGGATATAGTATATCCGACATCCGATATAGTATATCCGACGTCTGATATGATATTGCATGTCGGATATAGTATATCAGAAGGGGTAACAATGGAGCAGCCAACACAAAACAATTTTGACTCATTTGGCACCCAATAATGCTGACCTTTAAAGCACATGGCATAAACTATGTCCTATATAGCTAACACTCTGTATCAAATTGATGAACAAAAGAAAAACCCGTTTCAAATCTGCTACTACAAAGAACCCACCAGCCAGCCTAACTTAAAGGCATTGAAAGAATGAGCTTATGTTTAGAAATAGTATGAATATGTGTGTAGTAATAAAAATAAATTTTAATATCTTAAACTCCCAGACTCCAAAGGTGGAATGGATTCCCCCTTTTCGTAGCAAGCCATAAGTGGGAGATTAAAGAGAACTTATGGTTATGTAATGGTTATGTAATGACCAGATAATAATTAATATTTAGGAATACAAATAAGCCTACCAATGTAGTCAGAAAGTGTGTTCCTACTTAAGATAAACATGGGTGACATTACTTGTTAGGTTTACACAAGACATTTTCAATTTTTTTCCTAACACACACACTCACCAGTACAGTTTTCCATATTTTCATCAAGTACAAATCCATTCATACAGGAACATGCTTCATCAAAAGTTGCATCACCAGGTCTTGATCCTGAACCACTAATTATTTCCAGTGCACATAACTGTTCACAAGTATTGTCAATTAGACAAATTCGATTAGGATCAACTGGAAATAAGATACTTTTATATGTAGATAGGGATGTGTAATATTGTCAAAAAGTTATATGTTAGCTATAGCTGAAGATGAAGTTCAGCATTTGTAATGCTTTGGGGGGAATTATAATATGTATATTAGAGTTCTTACAACCTAGTATACAAGACATGAATGCCAGAGTTACATCACTTGTGTTTTCTTTATCATAATTCTATACTACTGAATTTCTGTAAGATTTTATTTTATCTACATCATTGAGGTTAACATTGAGGTTAACATTGACAATAATTAGATCATGTGTGTTTGGAAAGCAAATCTGAAATAAATAAAAAGCAATTACCAACTGAAGTGTAACGGTATACCAATTGAATGAAAATATCAATAATTATTAGATAAAATGATAATAATTTATTACACTCTTAGCATGACAAGTTACTTACACTGATATCTTTTTTATTGAAGTCTACATATTTCTTGAGTACACTTCAAAATGTTTACACATTATCATACCTTCACATGTTCTACCATCTGGTTGTAATATGAATCCATTTTGACAAGAACAACTGAATGATCCCACAATATTACCACAAACATGATCACAGTTATGTTGATTATTAGAGCATTCATCAACATCTATAAGTAGGAAAATATGCAGAATAAAAAAAGAACAGTAGATGACAATTGCTTAAATTTTATTAGAGATCTAAGTTGCAACCAAGTAAGATAATTCAGAACTGGCTTATTTCATCTATCATAAAATTAAACCTGACTGACAAATATGCAGATATTAAATGGAGTATATACAAGGATTGCTAATTATTTAGGCCCACAGAACATATTAATTGCTTTCCACAGGATTTAATGTTTATAGAGGTTTGTTGAAAAGTCTTGAATGATTAGGTAGTGTAATATCCATTGCTTTATGTTTGTTTTCACCAATCAATAATTGTTTTATATTTTGGTACTTATACAACTATCTTCATTAGTGGTATAATAATAATTACAAAAAACATTTTACTATTTATACTACATTAGACTGTACAAGATACTAAGGAGCATGCATGCATGATGTTGTAGAGGTCATACGCAGCAGCACTGTTCTGTGTCACACGCATTTGGTTGTGTGTCAAACTTGTGACTGGATTGCAATGTCAGGTAGACACCAGGCAGTAGTCCTTTTTCACACATCCTCGATGTACAATGGAGTCTTGGCACATGCACAAAGAGGAAGATGCTCTGAATAGAGAAAAAGGACTACTGCCTGATATCTACCTGACACTGCAATCCAGTCACAAGTTTGACACACAACCAAATGTGTGTGACACATAACAATGCGTGTGACCTCTACAACATCATGCATACTCCTTAGTATCTTGTACAGTCTAATGTAGTATAAATAGTAGAATATTTTTTGTAACTATTATTATACCACTGATGAAGGTAGTTGTATAACTACTGAAAGGTTTGGTTATTATAAAAACAATTATTGATTGGTGAAAGCAAACATAGAACATTGGATATATGTTTGTGTCACATATGTTTGTGTCACATTTGCGTAGTTAAGGAAGCTGCATCATTTCAGGGGATTTGGTCAATTAATGGGCATGGCACATAATAGAATGTGAGTATGAGCTGTACATGCAGGAAGAAAACTTAAATAGAAATAGTTGTTCTACTTAAAATGTAATTATTCCTAAAGTTCTACAAGATCCTTTAGAAAGTAAGAGTAGAGAATCAAAATAATAACTCTAAAGGCCATTGTGTTTTGGGCATGAGAAAGTATGCCATCATTACTGAATGCTGGACATCACAAAGCAATTATAGGAATACTTTTTTTCCTCTACATGTATATAATTATCTTGTTTTAAAAATACTCCTTAAAGTATAAATCACTGGTGCACCAAATCAATAATGGAACAGGGATGGATTTGCATGGGGCCTTAAAAATTTACACTAATTGAAAATAGTTTATACATACCTGAACAAGTCATTTCATCACTATTTAATTTAAATCCAGTGTTACATGCACACATGAAACTTCCTTGAGTATTTATACATCTTTGTTCACAAAGGTTCAGGGTATTGTTAGCACACTCATCAATATCTATAAAATAATAATAAATACAAGTTTCACATGATAATCACATACAGAATTAATTACGACAGTTTAGAAGTGTGCACTGGTATACATTTATCTGAAAATTAAAAATGTATAGATACAAAAATACATACACATTCTTATACATGATGAAACACGTACACACACACACAAGCACGGACACATACACATGCATTATGAACACTTCTAGCTACAAACCTGCACATTTAGCTCCATCTCCAAAATATCCCAATGGACAGGGTGGACATTCCGCTCCAACTTCTGGAGCTGGTGCATCAATACATGTAGCATCCTGAAAACATGACACTTCAGTACATCCATTAACGTCCTCTGTACAGAACTGTCCTTCCCATGCTGCAGATATATAATACATATGACGTGTTTATGTCCAATAACACACAGCACCATGTGAATACTTCAACAAGCATATGAACAGTCAATATATTTATATTTTTAAAGTGTTATTACCACAACCATTTGAGTAAAGTATTGTGAACTAAATAAACTATACCTACATTACTTAACAACTGCAATATCTATAAGCGAACACACAAGGAATGGCCAATAATGGCCACTTTCGGTTATATATAAAAGTAAAACTATAAGAATGTAAAAAATAAGGAAAGAAAGATTTCTTTCTACCACTTCCCTTAAAGAATCAACTTTTGGTAACATGCTCTTGAAAGAAAAGCCCCTCATAAACAGAAATGCTTACAGGACTTGTGTGTTAATGCTGTGTGTGTATATAGTGTCTACCTTCTGGACATATACAGTTTAGAACAAGTGGATTAGCTGATGGAGTAGTTCCTTCCTGAGTGCAGTTACCACCATTTTCACAACCACAGATTTCAACCTAAAAAGAAATAATGTACATATTAATTAGATATAAACATTACAGACCAAACTTAATACCACACCAGTGCAATTCAAGCTTGCAGGTTTTGGGTGGTAGTTTAGGACAGTTATTTAGTTTAGGGACAGTATTAGTGTTCTGAATGAATCACAATGGAGCATGTGGGACTGATTTTTAAATGTGTAATTAAGGTACGTATGTTGTAAGTCAGGTGACACGTAAACCAAGCCTTCTGAATACATATACTAGGAATTATTACTGTTGAGTGACGAGCAATTGGAACTTGCATATGCTGGTACAGAGATGAAAAAAGTTTGTGATATAGGTGTAGTCAATGGAACTTCAATGGATTATTACTTCATTATTAAAATTTATAGATCACCAGGTTTGAAGCAGCAGTTTAACATGAATGGTTGTCTAATTGACAAAAAATCTACAAGTGTGTTTACTTACACCCTGAATTCTGCAAAAGTTGGTCAACAATGCAGTATTACACACAATATTAATTTTTCCTTGTTTATGCTATGCTGTTCCTTCACCTTCATTTCATGGGAATGCAAGCTAAGGTTTACAGTAATTTGTTTAGCATTCTGTCATTTGATCATTCTGTTTCTGTTAACCAACAGAAATGAGTGGTTTTCCCTAGGTATGTACTGTTTATAGTGTATTCAAACCTTTAACAACTGTTGGGCAGTTGTGATAAAACTAAGGATATGTCACGATTAATTCAGGCAGAGCATCTGAGTTGACAACGTGATTCTTTAGGCTAGCACAAACGTATAGGGTTTCTCATGCTCCTCCACATTATAATTAAAACATTAATATCAAATGTACACATACTTGTGGTTGTATACTGCTAGAAGCCCCATCAGAATCATTAGCAGAAATAGTGAATGTGAACATGACCACTTCAGTCAAAGTAACAGTGAATACATTTGCTTCTCCCATTGTGAATGTGTATCCTTCAGGTAATGTACCAGTATCAGCCATTATCATGACATTAAATGTATCACCAGGATCACTAATATTGACTACATAAGTTGCTATTTCATTTATTGTGATTTGGAATATTTCAGGACCTTGTATCATTGGAGGGAAGTTAGCTGTTGAAGAGAAAGACAGATAGACAAACAGAGACAGAAACGAACATAGACAGAGAGAGAAATCAGTAATTCAATTTATACCAGTATCACAGATTCATGTTTATTTATAATAATACAACTGTCACTGACCTATGACTTGTTCATTCTCATTATTTTCATTATTAGTACTTGCAGTACTTCGTGCAAGTGCTTCATTTTTTGTTTGAGAGAAATCAAAGAGACACTCGATATTTTGATCACCTGCACATATAAGAATTCCTTCACTCAATGCTTCGTTATCAATCTCATCAAGAAACTGTGGTTCATGATCGGGAACAGAGAATGTGGTCACATCTTGACCTTCTTTGTAGTAGAATAGAGATTGTTCTTGTGTGATTTGCCCTGAGAAAAGATGAGAGAGCAAAACAATGAATAATAGATGAGATAACTGGAAGTGAAGAATAAACAGACAAATGATTCTCTTTTAACCATCTCTTGGTCTGTCCCTCAACTTCTCTTTCTTTCAATCATAAAACAAAGTAAACTAAACTGTGTGTATCTGTAATCCCATTTCTATAAGTTTTGAAGTTTAAATAATAATGAATTAATGATAACATCATCATTGCAACTAGGTAAACAAGTCAATCCTGACATAGGTTTTTGGAACTAAAGTAGTATCAGTAGGTCAGTCTGTTGTACAGTTTCATTTAGCACATTAGAATACTAGCATGTAGTAAACTATTAGCTATATAAAGCACTATCGTGTGAAAGTGATCTGTATTTTTGTTACAAAATAATTTTGCATTAAATGCTTACTATTCAGTCATTTTGTACAAGAAGATAACGCAGTTTAATAAATAAATCTATTACAAAATTCAATTGGCTTCCTATACAAAAAATTTGTGATTGGTATTAATGAAAATCAATTAGTCAATATAGATCCCTTTCTAGTTCTAACTAAACTCACATGTTTGTCCAAGTATATGTTTCTCTCTATCAGGAATATCATCAGATGCAATTGTTCCATTTCTGTACATCAAATCATTTGTATCATCACCATCAAAATTTCCCAAAAGTCCTATCACTGTTCCATTATATTCTGGAGGTATTTTCAGCAAGGATGTCAGTGTCCCTTCTCTGAGTGACATTTCAAGTGATATTGAACTCATAAATGACACTGATACAGTGTCTTCAGCAATCCTTTCTAACATAACAGACATTGTTATGTAGGTATCATTAACTGAAGAGAGGTGAGCTGTTATATCTTCTCCATTTAATCTTGCAATCATCTCTCCATCAGGTCCAATTTCGCCCTATAAGAGGAATGCATAATGAACATGACTGTGCATGTGTGTGTGTGTGCAATTTCACGCGCATGTGTGTGTGTATTTGTGTGCGAGTATGTGCGTTTGTGTGTGTGTGTGTGTGTGTGTGTGTGCATATGTGCGTGTACGTATGTTAGTATATGTATGTGTGCACTTGCAGTGTACATGTATATAATTATGTACCTGTACTCTGTCACTTCCTGGAGTCAAGTCAGCAGCAGCAAAAGCTGAGAATACGGTAGCAGTTGTGTTCTCAGCTGCCAGTTTAGTACGAGCTTGAGTTTCAAATGTACCATTTACATTAGCAAATATATATTCTCCAAGTCCGTTAAATGTGTATCTTTTTCCATCCAGAGTTCTGATATGAGGATCACCCCAGCACCATGCTGTTTAGATTAATAAACATAATTATACATATTCTGGTGTACTTATCTATATATTAAATCAAATCAGCTTTATTGTTTCTAATATTATCACTATAACCTAACGGTCATTCATGTTCACCTTGATGTCTGTAAAATGTTCATGACTTTAGTTTGGAATGACCAACAATTTTTTACCTGTACCATTTTAATCTTATTATCTTTCCTGTTCTTTTTAATGTTAGTCCAATTTCAAACCATTTTTTAATAATTGAGTTACAGTATAATCAACCTTATGACATTAAACTATTAACTACACACTTATTACACATAATTTATGGTCAGTAAATTCTAATTTTCAGGTAATCATAAATTTGAATACACTTTATAGTATTTATAGGACTTACTGAAGAATGGTGCTTGGTAAAAAAAACATCTTTCAATTGGACGCCTCTCATAGTATAAGGAGCAGAAATTGACATCCACACAACAGGCCTGTCTGAACTCCAAATCTTGTACTTCATAAGATGGACGTGAAAAGAAAAAGAACGGATTTGAACTAAGTGCCGAGCTTGCCGAACTTCCTGATGTAATTAAAGAACCAAAGCTATATAGAGGAAGTAAAGAATATGTATTTCAGAATTAATACCATTCATCTACTACGTATAAACGTTATTCAACTACTCAAAAACAATGGTATTTGAAGGAAGATCATTGAAATAATCATGATCATTGTTCTTTTAATATTCAAAACTCATGTGTTCATTCATTTTACACCTTATTAAATAAGTCTTCTGAAATAATTACAATCTTTAATAATTATGTACACAGTATAAGTATTGATGTGAGAAAATGTATTATTGCACACTCTAATCAAAATCTCACAAATATGATATAATGAATGTTGTAGAAAATAATAATTCTAACATTTGAAGAAATGGCTGTTTGGTTGTAGTTGTCAAGTGATGATAATGGATATAACTTGCAAATCAAAGTGATGTGGAACAGATTGTTGTAATTGGTGCCCATTCAAGTATAATTATTGATACACTCAAAAACAAATATCATATAATACAATATTGATTGAATTGATAATCAATCAGGAATATATTGTTGTCTATATAATTTATTATGTATATAATATACACGTGTGTATGTCCAAAAGAAAAGTGACCTTATATGCAAAATAATTTTGATGAAATGCCTACTTTTAATCACTTGCCATTTCACTGTGATGTAAAGAAAGACAATCAAATTTGGTATCTAGCAAATGCTAAAGCTTGTTGGATACCAAATTTTGTTGCCTCCTTATATGTAAAATGGTGGATTGTAAAGGAAAGTGTTTGATCAAACCTATTCAGCAGGAAATGGTCTCTTAAGTATGTTCATGTTTACTATAAGCTTGATAACTATAATTATCACAACACAACTCACAAAAATGGAGAGAAGAATGAGTACGAGTAGCAGCACATTGAATTACTGAAGAAGGAAAATATCCGAGCATAACAAATAATCCCATCTGTAAAGTCAATTGAAAATACAGCATAACGGCCATCCAATTGTGCTTGAAAATATGAACATGGACATGCTGGTCGAAAGAATGTAAATAATGGTGGTGAAGTAGGTCCAAAGATTTCAATATCCTGAGAATACGCATTTAGACACCTCATGATTGGCAGACCTATATGAAAAGAGTATATATAACATAGTCTAATTTTATAATACCGTATAACCGGAAATATTGGCGGAACAAAACATTGGCGGTAAAGTTTACGGAGTTAATTTTGACGGTTTATTAGTAAACTTTATGTGTGGGTGGGGTTTATTGAACAAGTGTACTTGTGCAAGCACTTTTGATACAACCAGCTTACTGCTACAAGAATGTATGGACGCCCACACTAGGGGATGAACTGGAGTGCAGATGAGAAGAAGACTATGATTTTGATAGATATGATATAGGTGTGCTAAGGAGAAGTGTTGTTGTTGGCCGTCTACCTCAACTTCCGCTAACCTCTACGTTATGGCATGGCACTGCTGGACCTTCCTGTTGAATACCTTGAGCTCCTTTGCAGATAGAAGTGTAAGTCATTCTCGTCAGGCAGTATCGTTTCTCTCGTTCTACTTCAACCTTGGCGACAATCGCATGGAGTTTTGTACTGTATTATAATATTGACGAATTTAAATTTACACCGCCAAAGTTTTTTATCCGCCAATATTTCCGGTTATACAGAAAATGGCTTGAGTATCCACATACATGTATAATAAAGCATCTAATTATTTCATGGACTACTGCACAACATATTTTGTTGGCTTCCTGTTCAAATAGTGAGAGAGGGCATTGCTTCATGAATAGACCTTCTTACCTTGAGCTTTGGAGGCAAAAGTAGGTAGTTTTAATGCAACATCATATCCAGAATACAATCATGAATCATTTTGGAGTATTTTGTATTGCTTGCTGTCAATATCACTTACACTTTCACAACATGGTTTCTTTGAAATATTAAATTTAGTAATAATTATTGATTTATTTCAACCACGCCAATATTATCCTGACTGTGAGGCATCTCATAAATCTTTCATTGCGACTGTGAAAACAGGTTCTTTGGACTTGCTGGACCAATTTAACAGTCAACTCAAACTTGCTTACCAATTACTGCAAATACAGCATAGCCCAGATTGCAAGCAAACACTTCTTTTCATCTCACTATTCTAAGCTAGAAATACATCAACATGCTATTTCTCTACTTTTTTTAAGTGGCCTAAAATAACTTCAAACCAACATCACAGGGTGGACACTTAAAATGAAGACACCACCTGACCACATCCAACAAAGCATGCGTGTTTTGAACAATACAAAACATGCAGCCAACACATTGAAATTTAGTATCCCATTACGTATGTGTACTTCCTTTCTGAAACTAAAACTAAAGGGATGTGGAAATACACTATTTTCGCATCCAGTCCACTCGTGTATACTGAATGTTCTTGAAAAGCGATCATCTGATCAATGCAAATATTAGACTTACACAAATTTTAGTAAAATGCCAAGGCTATACAAGCTGCTAAATTGGTAAGGTTCTGTAAACATAACACAATACTCCCTGATCTCAAATCCTAAATACAATAGTTCTTGTTATAAATGATCACTAACAGCATAAAAGCTTACATGCACAAACTTACTCTTCGATCATGATGGGTTTTTTTTTTCAAGAAAAAGGAGACTGGATGCCACAACAGAGTGAGTAACCACCACTTCAATAACAGTATAGTATGTTACTCTAGTTTCCAAGCTCCTGTTGTATCAACTTCAGAGAGTTCTAAAACACTAAACTATTGCTGGTATCCATACTTAACACATGCTAGTTTAGCAGCCTAGAGCTCTGATTTCCTACAAAATTTTCAACTAGAACTAAGTTTATTTCTAATGCCTATAAATGCATTGTATCTTCTTATACCAATATCTGACTTGACTCTCATTTATACTTGCACACATTCAATACATATACATACTGTACACAAAATAACATGTGTACATACATCTTTCATATAATTATAGAATTATGATAAATATTTTACCTGGATTTGCTTGGAATCGATAAACAATGTTCACAAAGTTGGAGATAGGATGATTTTGACAGGCAATTGAAAGTATTGCAGGTGTTCCAGAGAGTGGTTCATTCATGAAACCTACATTTGGTAAATTATATCCCACAACAGCATGTAGAAAATCTGGGCCAGTCCATTCTAGTTCACCACATTTATATGTATATATGACATAAGTTGTAAACACATCTGTGATGATGATGGCTTGAAATGTGTTTGTCTATGAATGTTTAAAAGAATGGCAAATTAAATCATGCTTATACAATATTGTTGGCTTACTGAGCTTAGAAATTCTGCAGTTTCCCCTTCAAGAGAGGATAGGGAATTGAAAAAGGACAGGTGATCAAAAGGATGTACATCACTCCATTCCACTAGTAAAGCCCATTTGCCAGTAAAGTTAGTATTCTGAGACTCACGGATATATTCACTAATAATATCCAGTTGATTTCTTTCTTCAGTCGCTTTCTTCCGTCGATTATTTATTGACTCTCCTTCAGTACCAGTAAATACTTGATGTCTCACAGTACCTATACATAATCAATTAAGTTATGCAAATAGAATCGTTTAAGCATGAAATATTCAATATTTGTTTATATAACAGCATAGGTAGGAGTGAAAGATATCACGAGTATTGTTTCTAAAGAAGTTGTTTTGAGTAGTTGGTACCACTTGGTTTGCCTGAAGTATAACTTGGGTATTAATTAGACTCATCACTCAAAAAAAATCAGTAATTCATTCTCACCTTCCACTCTGTTATCTACATCAGCCCAATAGGCAGCAAACACATTTGCAGCTTGAATAAATTGGTTTCCTGTAGGAAATAGACTAGGCTGCCAGAAAAAGAATGATCTCTCTAGTGAAATTATTCCATTATCACTAACCTGTAGAAGAGAAACAAAAAAAATATTGTGAACCTCATATTTGCATGTAACCATGTGAGTGTCTGTTGTATACATGCTTAATACATGTTCCAGAGTAAACAAGATAAATTATGGTGAAAACAAATCATTGTGAGTGCATTTTGGTGTCATAATTCAGTAATCATGGCTGACTTTCTCATGCCTAGCTGAAACATAATAGCCAATTATATAGTTCTTATTTAATTTACCACTCTTCTTACCTTTAAAGTTTGTTGTAGAACTGTAGGTAGAATAGCTATTAGCTACTGTTCTAGATTCAATGTAAACTACAAGCAGCTTATTTCCCGTTGGGTCTGTAAACCTCAATTGCGCTTTCAGTTATGTTCCATGCCCATCATTTGACCAAACCACACGGTATGATGCAAGTTCTTAACTATGTATGCAACACGTATGTGTTCAGGACACCACCACATTAAATGCAATCATAAGGATGGCTTTGTGGGCCATAAATGTAACATTTGCATATGGAGTGGTCAATATATAGACCATGCACTATATATACATGCAGCGCTATAATTAGAATAGAGGTCATTTCTCACACAAACACTACAGTTTTATAACAGAAAATTTTGAATGGACAACTTGTCTGACCATATTATAGACATTTCAACAGGCAATCTACGTTTTTGTCAGGAAAATGGATGCTATTATAAATGAATTGCATAAGGTTCAACAATAAACTTTCCTAGAGCATAGTTATGTCATGATACACAATATATTGTTATAGCAGTAATGATGCATGTGAGTATATGGATGTTTTCAAAATCAAGTTTTATTGCAAATAAAAGTTTGATAAAATGCTTACTTATTCAAAGTAATAAAATATGATGTATACTCAGCCAAATTTCATTGGATTGCTATTTTAAACACTTGAAAAGAGAATATTTGATAGTGAGCATCTGATTTACCCAAAATTGGTTTGCTGTACAAAACAACTGCCGACTATTGCCTTTTCTGCCATTGTGTCGATAACACCAATACAGTAATGTTCATACTTATTTAATGGTTATGTCATATCATATCATGACAAAAGTGCCATGACATATATATGACATGGACATTTTCTATATCATGGCAGCACCACTGTGCATATGACTCACATGAGCTTCAGTGAACACTGTATCACCAATTATAATCCCAATAACACTCTCTCCATCACCAATAAAAACTCTACTAGATACATCAACTGAACGAGAAAGTTCAACAATAGGTAAATCAGTATCAAACTCTAAGAAAGGTAGTTCAACTGGTGATGGTATTGGTGAAGGTGATGGTGATACTTCAACATCTGGTGATGGTGATGGTGATGGTGATGGCATTGCTTGAATATCTGGTGAGGAAGAAGACAAGAAAGAAAATGAAGAAGGCAAGAAAGAGAAGGATGATGAAACAAACCAAATAAGAACAAAAGTAAATAGGTCCTAAAATTATTCTTTTATGCTCAAAGGGCCATCCTCTTCATTATTGTATGAGGGAGTTAATATGGAGTTATCACCATATAACATTTTAAATCTATTTATTGGGACGAAAAGCTATAAATTGTATTCATATTTAAAATCATTCTACATTGACGGACTTGTGTTGTGTAAGCAAAAGTAGAAAATGTATAGCCACTGGGCTAAAAGGCACGGCAAACTGTAGAGAAATTCAAAAGCAGAAACGCGAAAACTATAAATCAAACTTATGAATGTTCCAACCCCAAAATGATAATTATCTATATTGTATTAAAAAAAATTAAATTTCAATAAAAATGCAAAATGATGTATGGACATCAAAACCTAAAAAGTATGCAAACAAGGTCAAGAGGTTAATGAGGACCCCAAATTAGACAAACCATTTCCATATAAGTAATATATCATATGAATCATAATTGCATTAACACATCAAATTTTACAACATAATTATAAATTATATATAGGCACAATTATGAGGCTTGTTCATTATGTAACGTCAGTCCTTATCACTTATTTAAGAATGTTTTACCATTCTCTTTCACTTACAAATGATGATACCTGTTTTCTATTTCACTTACACATCATCAGTCACTGTGTCAACCACTGGGCAGTCCAATGCTTATAGTATAATAATTACAACAATAATTTTATTATTGTTATTATCAGTATACAATAGTTTAAATATTATAATCTTTTTTTTTTTTTAAAACATTTTAACTATATGCATTTGCTTACAAATATTATATATTAATATGCGTATGATTCAACATAACCACCACTTGGCTTTCACAGAGCGACCCAAATCTGATGCGAAGACACAAATGCACATGTGAATTAAATTCCATGTGCCTTAATGAATACACTTATCAAAATAGCATCCAATTCAAGATCAAATATTTGCAGTTTTTCAGACTCTCTTTTTCATAGTACCCACAGATATCATCTCCATACTTGCAGACAAGCAATTTACTATGAATGTGACTGGAATGGTGCTAGAATCATTGTGATGGTTCGACAAACAAAAAAATGATTTGTCTGGAAAATAATATTAATATGATAAACATTTCGCCAGTTTTGCTACTTGCCGGTTCTCCACCTAAAGGAAAATCTGTAGCTCTTTAGAAGGTATTGTTAGTCATAAAAACAGTCGATATGAAAAGGTATGTGTGTATCAAGATTTATCTCTATAATTTTATCAGAGATTTTAGCTCATCACTTGCAATTGAAATGTATGGGGGGAGGGGAGGGGGGCATTTTTTCCATACCATTCTTACATAGAGAGTACTACTATACTCTCTGATAAAGGCTATTGATATTATATATTATAATTATTAAGAAAATGGTTGCTTTAAACATTAACCTCTATATGAGGTTGTGTAACTGTGTAGTAAAATGGGTATTAGTAATAATTATACATGACTGCCTTTGCTTACGTGGACAGGTTTCAGCAATATCGAAACAGCAATCATTAAACTGATAGCACATCTGATCACAGTAACAGATTGGAAAACCACCAACCGACTGAACAAAGCAGGTAAATGCACTATCAGGATTACAGCAGTTCTCAAAACCAGTGCCCACACAAGAACCTATAATGATTTAACATTCAATATAAATCAGAGAATTTATATTTATATTAATCCTACCTGAACTGCACCTAACAGAAGCATCTTCAGAATGAATACAATTATCATTGCCAACACTATTGTGAGGACATTCTAATAATTCTGATTCAGATCCAGTAAAGGACACTTCATCCAACCAAATTGGACCAGTTCCTTCTCCAAAGAAAGCAGATGATAAAGCTGTTCCTGCATTCATTTGAGGATGTTATACACTTTAAGTGTTTTTTTAAAGCATGCTACATCAAATGTGCCTTAATTGAATGGTTGAACACAAAAATTACATACTTTTTTCATAGATATTCTTAATTGCCCTCCCATTGAAATTAATATATACTATATGTAAAATCTGTAAGTGTGTAAAATTTATAATAACTTACCACCAAAATACCCTATCTGTCTACAAACAACTTCAGCATCATCATCATCCCAAAAGTCATCACACACTGTACCATATGTTCCATTAATACATATCTCCACTCTACCTTCAAAATTAGTTGATCCATCAACCAGGCGAACTTCACCATATGAACAATGGACTAGAAGATGAGAAAGTAGGTAACACATTATTGAATATTGATGTAGCAATAGTTCACACATACATATTACACTTCTTCATAATATGTTTTTAAATTGAAATGAAGAAACTACATTATCTGGTAACCACCTTTCATTGAAAACGTAGTATTACAATTTCACACTACTAGCTATAGAATTTTACTGCAGAATTTTACTGCAGTTCCAATAGTAAGTACCCAAATCATGCAATAATGCGATGGATAGAAGAAATCAAATCAAATACATTTCACATAATACTTTACAAAACATTGTATGACAGGCAAAAGAAAACAAACAGATTTGACAACACACTTGAAGAGAATATATATAATCAATTAGCAAAATTTTTCTACAATTTCTTAGAAAAAGTTCCTCATCTTTAGTTGGCTAACAAATTTAATATTTGTACATCACTACTTTTGCTTACATGGACAGATTTCAGCAATATCAAAACAACAATCATTAAACAAATAGCACATCTGATCACAGAAACAGCTTGGAAAACCATTGACAATGCAGCTACCGTCAATATCAGAATTACAGCAGTCCTCAAAACCAGCATCAACACAAGAACCTATAATTGTTCAACATTCAATATAAGTCAGAGAAGGTATCAGGTATCATAACACAATAATAAATATCTGCAAAATGCTAGTAAATCGTCCATTTAGAACCAGCATTCTTGATACTAGAGTATATAAGAAATGTTTCCTTGAGTACGACCACATTTTAGTTGTGGCTAATGTAAGGATCAAGCTTGAGACAAGAAAGAGTCAGAGTCAAATTAAACCTCTAAACCTCGGTATTTGATAGGGAGATGAAGCTGGAGTCTTGTTATATCTCTGAGTACCAGAAGAAGCTTTAATTTGCAGTGTGGCTTCTGATGACCACGATGAGTTATGTGGAGAGCTAAAAAAGCAGTGATTGCGGCTAGACAGGTATTTGTTTTTCCCTCTGATAAGCCAGAGTGTGATTGGAATACTGACGAGATGAGAGAGATTTCAGAGAAGAAGGCTAGGGCTTGGGTGAGGTTGAAGAAGTTTCCTAATGGTCAAAATTTGAAAGTTGAGTACCAGCGTCTTGAAGTATTGCAGGCACCATTTGTCATTTGGAAAGGATCCCTATTGTAGAACAGAGTTTGCTCACACAATTTGGAAGTTCTGTGGTCCTGCCCATACAATCTGGTGGGTAGCTGAGACATTTGTCTTGCTGGAAAACCCGATGTTGTGGGTGTAGTTGGTCCCGACACGTAGTGTGTTCATTTTGTTTCCCCAGTTGTTGTCAAAAGAGGGAGAACACTGCATTTGACTTAGTCCTACGAAGCACTTGTGAACCTTCCAGTCTTGGTAAGCAAATTGCTAGAAGTAGTACTCCATGTTGAAAAATGAGCAAAGTTTGGAGTACAGAAAGTGAACAATGCCGAGATAGAGTGGCCAGTGTTGGTAATTGGAAGAATTGTGAAAAACATCCTCAGTGCTCTAATGATTAAATGAACACCTATGTATGTTCATTGAGCTTTTGACTAGTAAAAGAAATCCATACTACAGTACTATTAAGTATTAGGTAGTTCATCAAGCCTCAGAAATGTTTTCACTACAAAATCCAACTCAATATTAAAATGACATTCATCGGGAGCATACTACAATGTTGACATTCATTATCAACGCTAAATAGAATTCACAAACCCCTGATTTCTAAAGACTTCTGGCAAATAATAACTATAAATTATTTACATACAGGCCAAGTTGTAATATAAAATGACCATGTATGGATAACACTAACAGTATAAGTAGAAGAAATCAAATCAAATACATTTCACATGTATGACATGCAAAAGAAAACAAACAGATTTGACATCACACTTGAAGAGAATAATCAATTAGCTAAATTTTTCTACGACATCGCAGAAAAAGTCCCTCATCTTTAGTTGAATAACTAATTTAATATTTGGAATTATACTACTTTTGCTTACATGCACAGATTTCAGCAATATCAAAACAGCAATGATTAAACTGATAGCATATCTAATCACAGTAACAGTTTGGTATTAGGTATCATAACACAATAAATATCTATTTGGTATGTAAAATAGAGTGAAATAGTGTGTGTGCACAAGTGTGTAACGTGTGTGCATGTATGCTGATATGTGCCCATATGCATATGCATGTGTGTGCATGTGTGTATGTGTATGTGTGTAGTGTCTCTGCCACCAGTTATAGGTATGGTATTATTTATGTGTATGCTTATATGTGAATGCATGCGTGTGTGTTATACATAGCTGAGTATGAACCCCTAGAAATGTATGATCCACTGTGCCTTATGAATGCTGCAGGGGAGAGTTTGACAATGACAAAAAGTTGACTGCAATTAGCTATCCTACATACAGACATGGCCTTATAACCTCCCCCTCCCAGTTCTTGGCAAACAAGCCTGCATGCCTCTTATAGTAACAGGGGAAGCAAAGGGTGACTTGGAGGACTTGGTTACCCCGGTACCTCAGGTATGACATATCAAACATTTCTTCCTTCTCTAGGTCACAGTAATTGCCTGGGTATACTCTTGCTCATATGTCATCACTATCCTCAGTTTCACTCTTCTCAAGCCACTCAATCCTGCTAACCTTGTATACCTCCTCCATGACGAACATAACAGAGTCTTCACTGTCTGTGGCCAGGCATAGACAGTGAGGTTTTAAATTTCTTCCCTTACACATAATAATTATTATTCACTTAGTTCGACTAACTGCTATAAACTTTATTCATATTTAAAGTCATTCCCATTAATGGACCTGTGATGTGTAAACAATATGTAATAAGCAGAATGAAGGCAAATTCAAATGTAGAAAATGCTACTACAATTAGCCACTAGCTAAAGGGCTCTGCAAAATGTAGAGAAATTCGAAAGCATGGAGAGTGAAAACCATGAAGCAAACTTATGATCTTCCAACACCAAAGGGATAATATGTTGGACTATGTGCTAGTAAATCGTCCTTTTAGAACCAGACTGCTCATTAAGAAAATGACGATCTTAATCATTAATCTCTATATGACTTTGGATTGTTAAAATGTGGTAAAATGATTTTATTCAGAAAATATAATTAAAATACCGGAATAATCATCACAAAAATAAACAGAAGCAAAACGATACTTAGATATTACAAAGGTAAGTTTATGCTGTCAATCTATTTGTGCACATGTGTTTATCTGCGTGTGCTTGTGCTTGTGTGTTTGTATTTTCGTGTGTGTGCTTGTGTGTGTGTGTGTGTGTGTGTGTGTGGGCATATGTTGGACTATGTGCTAGTAAATCGTCCTTTTAGAACCAGTAATCTTGATACTAGAGTATATAAGAAATCTTTCCTTGAGTACGACCACATGTTAGTTGTGGCTAATGTAAGGATGAAGCTTGAGACAAGAAGGAGTCAGAGTCAAATCCTCGGTATTTGATAGGGAGATGAAGCTAGATTCTAGTTATATCTCTGAGTACCAGCGATTGCTTGAAGAAGCTTTAAATTGCAATGTGGTTTCTGATAACCCTGAGGGGTTATGGGGACAGGTATTTGTTTTTCCCTCTGATAACCCAGAGTGTGATTGGAATACTGACGAGATGAGAGAAATCTCAGAGAAGAAGGCTAGGTGAGGTTGAAGAAGTTTACTAATGATCAAAATTTGAAAGTTGAGTGCCAGCGTTTTAAAGCTCTTGCTAATACGACTGCTGAGAGTGCAAGAAATGAGTGGTGGGAGTCCAAAGCAGAGAAAGCTGAAAGGGTGTACGAGAAAGCAGTGAAACATGGTAAAGGTGTCTCATTGCTTAAAGAGCTAAGGCTTTTGCAGCGTAGTCAATCGTGAAGCTTGGTTGAGCTGAGCAGTGAAGCTGAGGATTTGGAGGTGTGTAAGAAGGATGAGAGGAAGCATTGAAGAAAAAAAAGGATAGGTGTGGCTGAGGTAATGTTGAAGTGCCCGGAGAGTGGATGTGGTTTTGTAGCTCAAAGTAGGGCAGGCCTGGGAAACCACAGGTGGCAGAAACACAGTGCATCTGTGTTGACATTAGTGCCATGTCAGTTTTGTAGACAAACTTTTAGACCTCAAGGTCTGAGGAATCACGAGATTATTGTCATCCAAATACATAAGTAGACATTTTTATTTCTCTACAAGTGTGGCCTGTATCATTCATTTGAGTGAAGGCAACAGAAGAAGAAGTGTGTGTGTGTGTGTGCTTGTGTGTGAGTGTTTATAAATCCATCAATCACTCTTCACACAATCAATAATTCACAAATGATACATCATAATAATCTTACCAAATGAACATTGTACAATCAAGTCCATTGTATGATTCAGACACTCTTCATCTTTAGTGAAATCAAATTTACATGATTCCACAATACTAGTGAATTCCAGAGAACATGATAAGTTAGTGATGACTTGAGATGATGAACTAGTGAAGTTCTCATTAGGAATTAGCAACTCACCACCTATTGAATGATAATAATAATTATTACTGGCAAGTACACTGGTGTATGCATCCTTTAGGTTGTTAATAAAATAGTTCCTATTATATTATTTATATCAACAAACCTGTATATCCTAATCTTCCACAAGCAATGTTTGCTTGCACTTGTACCTCAGGATCCTCAAACATCACACTATCAGTACATACACTTGTATAATTACTATTGATACACACTTCTAGTACTCCAGTCAATGTTGATGGGTAATCAAATACTTCAGAAACTAAGCGAAAATCTTCTTCATTACACACTATAAAGGATTATATATACATGTTACTATAAGCAACAATATTTTTTATTGAGTTTCATTATTGCACTAGAAATAACTATTGTGTTGTAACATGAATTATCAACTTTTACTTTGAGCATTTTTTCATTTACATGGCATGCCATAATACATAAATATATATAGTTGAACACCAATCATAGGAATAGCGGCCGTACATGCTAGAATTATAATGAGTAATGAGCTCCCTATAGAAGCCTAGAGTGTACCTAATGCCAACTATACTCTCCATCACAAAACACAAGAGTAAAGGAAGAAAGCTTGTAAACACTGCAACTATTAGCTGTTTTGTTGAAACTTTAAAAAAATATGTAAGTAATTAAACTTTTTTGTCGTGTTTAGATATAAGAAAGCCAGAATTCATTGATAACACCATAAACCAATCATAAAGATAACATTTCTCTATAAATCATGTTCACAATATTACAGAACAGAGTTTGCTCTCGCAATTTGGGAGCTCAGTGGTCCTGCCCACACAATCTGGTGGGTAGTTGAGACATTTGTCTTGCTGGATAATCCGATATTGTGGGTGTAGTTAGTGTCATCATGTAGTGTGTTCATGTTTTTGCCCCAGCTGCTCTCAAAAGAGGGAGAACACTGCATTTGACTTAGTCCTACGAAGCACTTGGGAACTTTCCAGTCGTGGTAAGCAAGTTGCTAGAAGTACTACTCCATGTTGAAAAATGAGCCAAGTTTGGAGTACAGAAAGTAAATGACGGTCGAGATATGGAAAAGGACATGTAGCTTTGGAAACCAAAACAATGTTTTCTGCCTAAAAATTATCAGTCAACATAATTATTATTGTATTACAGAATATAACTATACCTATGAGGGTTTCATACAGTGGGGGTGGGGAATTGTTTGTTGGGAATTTCCCCTTTAAACGAGAAGGGAGCACACCGCTGGAGTTGACTAGGAACAGTATGCTTTCTTTTTGACGAGTTGACAAGATTGTTTCCAGAATGTTTTTTTAGAAAGAACAATCGTAGCTTCACACAATATTTCTGCTTTTTTACAGCCTTCTTCAAAGTGTGGACAATAAAAAGTCACCAGACAGTAACAGTATATAGTACTGTTTATAATACGGTTGTAGTGCGCTAAGATAACAGAACAACAGTACAGTACGGTACAATACAGTACAGTACAATAGTCTCGTAGAGCCAGCCCCTCCCATTCTACGAGAAGGAAGGGTCTGGTGGATTGCTATCATATGTCTTACTCAGATTTCTACCGTAATTCCGGTAGAGCTCAAGTAAAGGGATGGTTCGCTAAGTGGGTGTGAGCTCACGTGTTCCATATGGAAGAACAGTGTTGTTGGCTTTGTGAAACTGAGCACTTCTCTCTGCTTGGGTTTAGTTCTTTCAGCTCACATGAGCGTAAGCCATCTCTAACACACTTTCAACACTATCTGACATCTTGAAATTCTGCACGTGTCTAACCCCACTTATCTCACTTCTGTTGTAAAGTATCACTTCGAACGAGACAGCAATCCACCAGACCCTTCCTTCTCGTAGAGTGGGGGGGGGGGGGGGGGGGGGGGGGGTTGTGCGAGACTAACAGTACAGTACAGTACTTAAATAAGTGGGCGTGATCACACACAACATGATAGCGAAGGTGTGTACAGCGTTTATACAGAGGATTTCAGTTCCGTTCCGTAACCACACCCTCCATATAAATGAAGGGCGTGGTTACGAAACGGAATATTTGTGTCAACGGAACTGAAATCCTCTGTATCATAACTTGCAATTATAATAACTCATGGAGCACGCACATATGCCGACTGAAAGGGGGCCATAGTGAATTACTTGGTCATAGAAGCATATACTAGTAGCCTAGTACGACTGAGAGAGAACATTAGAGTCATCTTAGTTTACATAGAGACAGAAAACTCTCAAAAACATGACTTCGAGACTACCTGAAAGCAATCCAACCTTTTTCAATATTGCTGGGAGAGTATTGGAGTTAGCCTTCTCTCCTCTACCACAGGATTTTAGTCTTCCCAGACCTCCTGTAAAATCACGGAGCGATACGAACCTCGAGAACTCTCTTCTTTAGTTAGTTGGGCTCGCATGATAATTGCTAAAACTCATGATGATTTTGAGGAATCTCCCCATGTGCCCATGATCACTGGACCTGTGCCTAAACGTCAAAAAAAAGAATCACTTAGTGATGCCTTTGCCAGTGCAGCTAGTGCTATTGCTAAGGTTTTATCTCCTACACTGGCGTCATCAGTTGTTGACAGTTCTAAATATCAGTTTTGCCCAAGCAAAAGGGTCGATCTCAGAATGAAGAATTTGGTACAACTGTGCAAGCTAAAGCAACCTCTAGATGATGGAATCCTAACCCACGAAGAATTGAATTCGCAAAAGAAAATTGTTTTGATGTCACTTAATAACCTTGCATGAATGATTTTAACAATGCAGTTTCTGTAATCATTTATTATCCATTTCATGTTATGAATAGATGTATCGATATGCATAATAGTCATGTTGTGTAAATAGAAGCATTGTATAACAGTATATCCACTTTTGACAGTCCTGAGGTGTTATCAATGAAATGCAGATAGCACTAAGGTCTCTATATCAGTAGACATATCAGCTTCGATAGGGTCTGGAGAATATGGAGGTTGGAAATGAATAAGACTGCAAACTTCTTGTATCATTTTAACAGTTTTATTGACGTGGTGAATGGAAGCATTGTCCATCACCACAACACTATATGTGGATTCTGCCCATCAAACGTCATTAAATGTGGAAGGAGAGCTTTCTGTATAAAATTATAGAAAATTTCACCATTGACAGAACCAGTTAATGTTTTGCAGTCGAGTAAACCACTCATGGACATAAATGCAATGGCTGATACTCTTTTCCCCTTAATAACAGTTTATGACACATTAGAGGTCTTCCCCTCAGGCTGTATGCATACTTTCTAATGGCAGAACTCCTATCACTGCCTGTTTCGTCTAAAAATATTAACATCCCTGGCTTGTAGACAGAGACTTCAGAAATGAATTGTGGTCTAAGGAAAGATTCCCTTTGGGATGCAAATACCCTTAACCATTGTCTTGTAAAGCCACTTTTCTTCTGAAATTAACAGATTGAAGAAAGGGAGATATCCACTCCAGTGATGTCTGCTAAATGGGGAGCAATTTCATTTAGATATACATACACCTGGACATTGCAGAACAAGATGAACTATCATCAACTGCAGAGGTGTTGTTAGTTTGCTGTAGACTCTCGTGGAAGGATGATCCCTCTTTTTGACACAGCCTGTCTCCCTAAATGAGCTACAGTTTGATAAACGGTAGCTGAATCTACTCCTAGATTTGTTGCAACATCTTTAACTTTAAATTGCAATACTTCTCTCTGCCAGACTACTCGCCACTTCAAGTCTTTGCTGTAAGAGCTGGTCCTATTAGGCTTGTACGATGTAGTTATAATTTTAAGATTCAGTTGATCTACGAGTCATTCTAATTGATAAAAACGCTGTAAATTTATCATTTTGAAGCTGAAGATGGCAGTTAGAAAACAGATTAATTAAAGAGATTCAGCAGCAGAAAAATGGTAAGGAAAATCAGTTAATAGGAATTATTTAGAAACTAACAAGCTATTTGTAATATTAGACACACTTTACCTTGTATACTGGCCAGAAGAGGAGTCAGTATCCATTACACAAGGAAAAAAAACTTTTAAATGGTGAAAACCCTTTCTTAGGGTCATGGTGTCCACTGAAAGTAGGAAAGAACTTGTATAAAGGAAGAGTAACTGGTTTTGGTAAGCTAAATTTAATGTTGTATTGTTTGGCTTTTCTTTAAACTCTTTTCAGGCAGTAGAAAAGAGATGATGATATTAGAGGAGCAGTTTTTGAAATGTGTATTCAAGCCATTTGTTGATGAAGATGATGAAAATGATAAACCAGCTAAAAGTTTGGTTAATTGTGTCACAATGTTATAACATAATATGTATACTTAGGAGAAGAGATTATCGAAACTATAAGCACTAAAGAGGGGCAAAAAAGTGATAAAGAGAATACAGTACCAAAAAGATATATTGAGAAAAAAGTATCCCTATAACTGCTTTGTTATGGCTACGTATCAATCATTGCTGATGGCACTAGTGTTCTGTGTAACTAACTCTAAAGCTGGGGCCTGAAGAAGTAAGTGTAAGCCTGATTGCAGTCTAAGTACAAATATCTTTGATGAACTGACTGAAGTACTCCTTCAATGTTCTAAATGATGACTTCCTCATGTCTGAAACTCAACAACATATTACACTTGCATCTTGCATAATGTCTATACTGTTTCTTTGCTATATACAACAGTTATTAGCGGTTTTACATCCTTTCTGAATCTTCCTGGCTGGTCAAACGCGCGTTCTTTTATGTGCCCCGGGAATGCTTTCTTAACTACGTATACAACACATAGTCGTGCAAACAGATGGACAATACAACAGATTGATGATTGTAATGAAAAGATAAAGAAATTGGAGGAGAGAACAGATGCTCTAGTTGTTGCACAAAAGAGTTTAATTAATACAAACAAACTACTGATGGAGTATGTTCTTGGAGGAATTGTTACCAGTTACTAATCAAGCTGTTGAATCTCGTATTCCATTGGTTCCTGTTTCAAATCATGCTCTCAAATCTCATATTCCAATATTCCATCAGTTCCAGTTTCTAATCATGCTGTCGAATCTCGTATTCCATCAGTTCCAGTTTCAAATCATACTGTCGAATCTCATATTCTATTGGTTCCTGTTTTAAATCATGCTCTCGAATCTCCTCAGATATCAACCCTACTTCTGCCACCTGAAATTGTCATCGTAAAATACCCAAAGCTGAGAGATCACAGCAAATTTGGCAACTTAGCAGTCAAGTTAGCTAGAGAATCCTTTTTCGGGAAAGAAAATGATGCAGGCTAGTACTCTACTGTGCTCAAGGGAAGTGCTGCTTACTACAAACTGATGTTCTCCGCTAAAAACAGGTTTTTCTTTCACTCTTTCCTAGTACTCTTACAGTGTTCAATTATTTGAACCATTGTGGAAGCAGGGTGTTGATGCTGTTAACCATGCATGTGCTAAGTTAAAGAACTTTGTCATCATGCAATTCACATACACAAGTTATACATAATTAGCTATTTAATTATGACAAATTAATCAACAAACCAGTTAATAATAATAAATAATAATAAATTATTGTTCTATAAATGAAATATTTTATAATTAATTATACTTACAATATACATATACATGTACATGTATTAGTTGTAGATTCAAGGTATATCTTTTGTAAATGTGGCAGATCTTAGAAGAGCCATTAAGAACAAATAAAAATACTCAATGACCTGTTGCTCCTCCTTTGTCTTTGTATAATCAAGGGAATACTTTATGAAGATGTCTGATATACTTTTGGCACTTCCTTACATCTACACTCACATTTCAGTACCATTCACTAACTGATCTTTTGTCCTTGGTTTCACTTCTCTTCTCAAATATTCCTTTAGCTCTTGCCAAATATTCTCTAGATCAGGCTGGTGTTCTCCACCAATTAATTCCAGTGTCTTCTATAAATTCTTTAGCACGATTCGAGGTGTGTTTAGGATCGTTGTCAGCCATAAGACAATGGCTGTTAGGGTATTTTGACTCAATAAACGGCGAGAGCTTTACTTAATATGTCAATATAGCCTAAAGGATTTAGCTTTCCTTCAAAAATAACAATTGATGTGCAACCATTCCAACTTATTCCTCCCCACACATGAAGATTTAACTGGATGTTTCGCTCTGTATTGCAAATAGTTTATAAATAACCAACATACATATCTTGGTTTTGGTTTTGATGGCTGTCCTATCTTCCGGCAACAAAACCTATGGTGAGTTTCAAGCTGAACGGAACATTCATCTGTCCACACTACATCTGTAAATTTTTCATTCATGGCATCCTCTAGATATTTTTCAGCAAACACTAATCTCTTTTACTTATTCACATCTCGTAATAAGCTGGCAGTAAGCGATGCCTCGAAACGTCCAACCAAGCTGTGTCCTTGATCTTTAGCAATACATCAAATCCTCTCTTAACTAACACTGTATGTAGCTGTACAGCTGTAGTTTCATCATCTGCTCTCATCTGTGTCTCTACAATTTCTAACAATGATTGTGTGATCTTACTTGGGCGAGATGATCCTGGCTTCCTACCAATTGATTGTGTCTTTTCAAACCGTTTCAGAAACTTCACCACTCCACTTCTATTCACTACAATTCCTTCTTCTCTCAATAAACAAGCAATACTATATCCACTCTCTCCCATTCGCCAAAAAAAACAAGAATCTTTTGCTTTGTGTAGATACTGTAAACCATCCTTCTCTCTGTCAACTCGAGCGTTGTGTCAATAAGAATTCTCATGTGATGGCCAATGCCCACACACCATAACGTACGTGAGCTAAAGTACTGTACTGTACTGTACTGAACTTTTGAGATACGCTTCACTCACACAGTACTTGTACAGTACTACTGATCAAGTAATGTTAAATTCGGTGATTGTCCTATACTGTAGCATTGTTTTTTTTTAAATAAACCTTCTGGATATGATCTTATCAACTCATCAATTAATTTGTAACTCAAAGTGTGTACGATTGTGACGGACTGTCGTCATTATAGTAGGACTCTCACAAAAGACAATGATTAAATGAAAAATGGTATTAATCTGTTAACACCATAATTAAAGTGGACGTTTTTGTTTACATCACCAAATTTATTTATTAAAAATGTGTGGGCAAAGCATCAAATAACTGAGATTTACAGGTTCTATAACTTGCATATTTTATAAGACTCAGTATTCTAACTTGCTTTGCTGCAGAGAAGGGGTATTAAAAATCCATATGATGTCAAATTTATTCTTCATTGTCACCAGGAAGACAGCAAGGTGAGTGCTTCAAAGTTTAGCAGTGTATGCATGGGTAACGCTCACTTCTATACTCGCATTATATATTATAGTTCTGCATTTTAAACAACACTGAGTTTTAACTAATTCAGTTCAACAGAAAACCTCCTAAGAAAGCCATAGATACCAATATCACACTTCATTAGCTACAAGAAAGTATCATGGCGAGCGTTTAAAAGTGCTGTTGTCAGTGGCAACGTCCACACTTAGCGTCTTCATCAATTGCTTTGCTTATAACTTTCAAATCTTTAGGTGCGTAGCTTCGATATTTGCAGTATCTTATAGCAAACTTAGTGGACTACAGTGTGTAGAAGTTTGGTAGAAAAATATCTAAAGACCTTTATAGTGCGCACGCAAATGCTAGGTGTGGTATAATTACACAAATACGCACTTATGGTAATGTTGCGACACTAAAATAATTACGCAATAATGCGATGATTGGGTTCAAAGGGTTAATGATACTTTTAGTTACTTTTAATAAGCTATAAACATTGTGAACACTACAACTATAAACAGTTTGGCAAAATTAAATTGCTGCATGTATTTCATGCAGACTAAGTTGTAATATATACACAAAACTACTAATAATGATATGTTTCCAGGAACATGCACATGTTATAAACAAATTAAATGACATTTTGTTAACAATAAACTTACCTGGACTGCACCTAATAGATGCATCTTCAGAATGAATACAATTATGTAAACCGATACCACCGTGAGGACATTCCAATAATTCTGTTTCAAGTCCAGTACAGAACACATTATCCAACCAAATTGGACCAGTTCCTTGCCCAAAGAAAGCAAGTGATAAAGCCATTCCTGTAGTAGAATGTATTTCATTGTTTCATAATTCATGTAAACATGTCAGACAATTTTTAAACATGGTGAAATCAGTTTGAACAAATAAATGTGCTTTATACTGAATCAAAGAAAAAAGGACTGAAATATGAACATTTATTATCATACTATAATATAGGTTAGATACCTGGTAATTATTTTCATATATTCTATCATTGAAATTCCTAGTAACAATTTCACAAACAATGATGCCTGAACCACCTCATGGAGAAAGATTCTATTGTTATTCTCATAACATTTAAAGCCTCGAATGATTTTGAAAATTGTGTTGAAGCAAATAAGTTATTTTTTAGGGATGTGCGATACAACTAGATAATAGTATTGTGTATCGCTGCCAAAAATATCCCAATATGATACAGAATCACAATATTTGAAATAATATTGAAACACTTATAAAATGTAAATAAATGTCCTATTTGGATGTATTTGTCAAGAAATTGTAAACGAAATCAATGAAAGTTACTTGCACTAGCTTTTTATAATTACTTTTAGGTATCAAATTAGACAAATTATAAAAATCATGTTTACTAAACTGTCCAAAAGCCAATATTGTATCACGATATTGACCGAAAATATCGATATTTCGATATATTGATACATATCACTATTATTTTTGCATTGTACCATATGAGTTATACATTTGTATATAGTGACTTTTGTAATTGAATTATGTCATAATACAGTATTATTTTATTACTTAGCTGTCTTAGACTAAGAGCTGGCGATTTATTACATCAAAGGAAACTCAGACAAAAACAATTAATTAATTAATATAGGGTAAGAAATGAATAACTCATGAAGTTTGTGTATTATAATATTACATGCCCTTATAAAAACTGTATATCTATAACTTCATCACAAGAATTGTAATCACCATTGTATATTAACTTACCACCCAAATATCCTGTTTGTCTACAAACAACTTCAGCATCACTGTCATCCCAGAGGTCATCACACACTGTACCATATGTTCCATTAATACATATCTCCACTCTACCCTCATAACTAGTTGATCCACCAACCAGCCGAACATCACCATGAATACAAGGGACTAGAAGTTAGAACACACTATTGACTACAGATGTGCAAAATCAGCACAGTTCACACATACATGTACATATAATAGTTATATACTTCATCAGAATAACTTTTTAATGTGAATTCAAGAAACTAGATTATCTGTTAACCTGTTTTACTGGAAAGGTATTTTATTTTATTATCCACACTACTTCTAGCTCTGGAGGTTTGAGCAGAGTTTTACTGCAGTTAACAAGGACCAATCGAAAGTACTACTAAAACACGAATCGTGCAATAATGCTATGTACAGCTATGTTCATTGAGCTGTTGAATAGTAAAAGAAATCCATACTACCATTATGTATTAAGTAGTTGAACTAGGCTCAGTAGCTAATGCTTTCCAAATTGACTGTCATTAAATTCTACTCCATATTAAAATGACTCACTAATAGTATAAGTACAACAATTCAAATTAAATACAATATTGATTTACCACAACTAACAGAAGCATCATCAAAATGACTACAATCATGACTACCAATACCATTGTGAGGACATTCTAATAATTGTGATTCAGATCCAGTACAGGACACTTCCTCCAACCAAATTGGACCACTTCCTTCTCCAATGTGAGCAAATGATAAAGCTGTTCCTGTAATAGATGTTACACACTCTAGGTAATTTGCAGCATGGATGTAAAACCATTTTTAAAAGTATGCAGGACAAATGAATGCTTCAACACGCATAATTTTGATATTCTAAATTGGTGGATTCTCTTCCATTGAAATTAATATAAGAGATTGTATGCAATAATTAAATGCATCTACATACAAAATTAACAATGTAATTATAAGCAAACAAAATCAATCACATTAGATAATTTACAATAACTTACCACCCAAATATCCTGTCTGTCTACAAACAACTTCAGCATCATCATCATCCCAACCGTCATCACACACTGTACCATATGTTCCATTAATACATATCTCCACTCTACCCTCTAAACTAGTTGTTCCATCAACCAGGCGAACTTCACCATATGAACAAGGGACTAGAAGATGAGAAAGTAAGTAACACATTATTGAATATTGATGTAGCAATAGTTCACACATACATATTACACTTCCTCATAATATGTTTTTAAATTGAAATAAAGAAACTACATTATCTTTTAACCTACCTTTCATTGAAAAATTCTTACTACTTCTAGCTATGAGCAGAATTTAGTGCAGAATTTTACTGCAGTTCCAATATAATAAGTACCATTAAACACAAATCATGCAATAATGCTATGAACACCTATATAGGTTCATTGAGCTTTTAACTCGTAAAAACCCATAGTATTGTACTATTAAATAACGATAGCAAGTAGCTCATCAAGGTTCAGAAATGATTGTCGTTACAAAATCCTGGCAACTCAGTAAATGATATTCATTGTGAGCATCCTACAATGTTGACATTCATTATGTGAGTACCAACACTAAATAGAATTCACAAACCTAGCTATCCTGATTTCTAAAGACTTCCGGCAAATAATAACCATAAATTATTTACATACAGGCCAATTTTTAACGTAAAATGACCATGTATGGAAAACACTAATAGTATAAGTAGAAGAAATCAAATCAAATACATTACAAAACATTGTATGACATGCAAAAGAAAACAAACAGATTCGACATCACATTTGAAGAGAACATATACAACCAATTAGCTAACTTTTTCTATACAATTTCACAGAAAAGTCCCTCGTCTTCAGTTGACTAACAAATTTATCTAATATTTGTAATTATACATCACTACTTTTGCTTACATGGACAGATTTCAGCAATATCAAAACAGCAATCATTAAACAAATAGCATATCTGATCACAGTAACAGCTTGGAAAACCATTGACACTGCAGCTACCGTTAATATCAGGATTACAGCAGTCCTCAAAACCAGCATCAACACAAGAAGCTATAATTGTTCAACATTCAATATAAGTTAGAGAAGGTATCAGGTATCATACAACAATAATAAATATCTATTTGGTATGCAAAATAGAGTGAAATAATGGGTGTGCACAAGTGTGAAATATATGTGTATACACGTGCATCTGTATGTATGTAGTGTTATATATAGCTGAGTATGAACATATATAAGGCTAAATGCTCGCTGGCGATACTCCAAGAAATTTATGAACCACTGTGCCTTACGAACGCAACAGGGGAGAGTTTGACAATGACAAAATTAGCTACACTAAACCTTCCCCCCCACGTTCCTGACAAACAAGTTTGCATGCCTCTCATAGTAATGGGGGAAGCAAAGGGTGACTTGGAGGACTTGGTTACCCCGGCACATCAGGTATGGCATATCGTACATTTCTTCCTTCTCTAGGTGACAGTAATTTTCTTGTTGTAAATCCTGAAGTCGTGGTGTAGCTGGTGCTGTTTGCATGGGAGCACTGGATCACAATGACTTATGGAGTGGTGTTTTGGGAAGATATGGCCTGAGTGAGCGAAACATTGCAGGAGAGGAACTGTTGGGGTTTTGTGCCTTGAATTTTCTTTCAATCATGAACACTTGGATTCAGAAAAGGGAGATACATCAAGGTACCTGGTCGCGCCCTGCCACCAAAAAAGTTCATATGATAGATTTCGTAATGATGAGAGCTGATCAGAGTGCTCTGTAGAGATGTGAGAGTGATGCGAGGGGCCGATTATTGGTTAGACAATATGCTGGTGAGAGCGAAGCTTAATGTTGTAGTCAAACATTATAGTAAGAGCAAGGACAAGATCCCTAAACGTTTTGCAGTTTGTGAGCTTAATGTTGAAGATATCAGGTATTAGTTTTGTGGCTGCTGCAGAGGAGTCACAGGGTAGAGTAGAAAAAAAGCAACCTGAATGATTCGAAGATAATTTGGTGAGTTTGATACCCCTCAACGTTTTGATGTCTAACACACCTGCTAACAGAAGGGGATTCAGGCAGTCACAGAGAGTAGTGAAATAAGCGGTTTGTTTAGCAAAGAAAAGTTGGATATGTCAAGTTGCTAAGGAAGTAGAAACTGCGAGGAAGGATGGTTGAATAAGGTGGGAGAGTATTAGTCGGTTAAAGAGAGTGGATGCAGGATGTAGGCCCGCTAGACCCAGTGTAGTTCGGAAAGAGGATGGTTCATTAACACAATGGCCAGAGAAGGTTATAAAGCAAGTGCACCTACACTTTGTAAGAGTGCTCAACATTCCTAATGAATACAGAGAGGAAGTAATCATAGAAATGTAAACATTGCAACCGAGCTGGACTTGCCACCCTCTGAGGAGGAATTGTTTGAAGCTTTGAGCAAGATGAAGATGCAGAAAGCAGGTGGAAAGTCTGGAATACTCCCTGAACTCGTGATTCATGGGGGACCTGAGCTGTGGGGTAGGATTTAGAAGTTGATGGAGCAAGTGTGGGAGGACGGTGAGGTGGGCGTGATGCAGTTATAGTTCCTATTTCGAAGAAGGGTGACTTAAGGTGTTGTGACAATTGGCAGGGCATTAGTCTGCTTGATGTTGTTGGGAAGATGAGTGGGCAGGAGAGGGAGTAAATGTGTTGTACAAGATTGGTTGGTGATTGCACGGCCAAGTCTAGATTGAAGGAAGCAAGAGTGATTGAGACACAGTTTGCAGATGATGCAGCACTTTATTCAATGTCCCGCAGTGGCTTTGTTGCTTCAGCTACGAGTGTTGTGGCAACCGCAAGGGACTGGGGACTGACAGTGAGTACAACCAAAACCAAAGCAATGATTGTTGATCAGAGTCTGCATGAGAGTGATATGAGGCCTGTACAGGTGGATGTGGGTGGGTTCGATATTGTAGACAGCTTCGCCTACCTTGGCTCTGATATCTCTTGGGGAGCTGGCACGGAGGTGAGCTCAAGACTTACAAAAGCTGCCATTGCTACTAAACGGAAGGTTTATCATTAGGTGGTGCTCTCTGTGCTGTTATCATTAGGTGGTGCTCTCTGTGCTGTTATACGGGGTAGAGTCCTGCACATTGAAAACAAAGGATGCAGGAAGGCTGGAAGCATTCCATAATGGATAAGTAAGTGTAAAACCTGGACTGTGGACTCGTGGACTGGACTGATGAACTGGACTCGTCGACTAAATTAACATGCTTTTTACTGTTTATAATGTTGCTGCATAACTGATAATGCTGCATAACTGATAATAAACATCACATTTGTGATAAACAAAAAATAAACCACTAAAGAACCAATTACAATAACAAAATCATGTTTATAATAACCCAATTTAGCACCTCAGTGTCAGTGTCTATACTGATGAATGATTGTTATAAATACATATTCCCGTAGTCCTTGTGTCCCTGTAGCTCATCACGAATATCAGTAGGAATTTACAGAGTTGATGGGATGAACATTGGTTCAGCAGCTTGAACACAAATTCCTGATAGATGGTAATGCATGCTTTGTATGTTGTGGGAGTTATTTCCTGATGCGTCTCTATATGGACGCTTCTCAGCACGTGCAATACATAGATTGTGCGGAATACTATTGCCTGCAGTTCGTAGCGAACCTTTACCCCTTTGACATACCCTGATGTTACCAGAAATGAATTTAATATATAAAGGAGTGGAGCAGGAGAATACCAGTATGGATAGTGCCATCTATCTCCGTACCCATAAGTAGGAGGACTTTCAACTTCTGTTATAGATGAACAGATTGAGGATGATGAACGAGAACAGGATATATAAACTTGATCTGGAGGCAGTTACATCTGGTTCAGCAGAGCGTTTAGAGTGTTTTCTTTTAGGAACAACTCCCTTCCTTCCACCACCACTTGGCATTGCTGTTTCAGTAATATTGGTCTCTTGATTGGTAGAAACATACCATTTGGCTACAAATCTTTGTGCTTACCCACTGGGGGCACTGAGAGTCACACAGAAATTGTCCACTGCTTTTTGAAGTAACAAAATGTGGAACCGGGGATGAGAAAGATTGAACACACCAGGCACTTGGGTCTGAACTTGGAGCACGTTGAGCACCATGTTCTAGCTGGAGCAACTTATTTGCTTTTCCCACATTGGAAGCAAAACACTTTGATGTAGGTTAGTTATCCCACTTTCTACTGGACTTGTTGCAGCATTATCAGTTATGCAGCAACATTATAAACGGTAAAAAGCATGTTAATTTAGTCCACGAGTCCAGTCCATCAGTCCAGGTTTTACACTTACCCTTCCATAATCGATGTATTCGATCTATACTGGGGTGTCAAGGTACAAACAGTGGAAAGAGAAGCTGTCGAGTTGGCATCTGGCTGCAACCTTTGGGCTACCGAGGACAATACTGGACATCATTCTAGAAAAGCGGTTGAGGTGGTTGGAACATCTTGGCAGAATGGAGGAGACGAGGCTACCCAAATTAGTGCTCTTTAGAGAATTGAAGAAGCTAAATCAACGCTAATAGAATTCACAAACCTTGCTATCCTGATTTCTAAAGACTTCTGGCAAATAATAACCATAAATTATTTACATACAGGCCAAGTTGTAATATATAATATAAAATGACCATTTATGGAAAACACTAACAGTATAAGTAGAACAAATCAATTCAAATACATTTCACATAATACTCTACAAAACATTGTATGACATGCAAAAGAAAACAAACAGATTTGACAACAGGGGGGTTCTAGTGACCTACTGGTTAAAGTGCTGGCCTGCAATCGAAAGGTTGCAGGTTCAAGCCCCAATAGCTAGGGTCAGGCTTTTTCTCGCCTATGAGTGTACTCAGCTCTATCCTCAAAAATAAGGAGGTGTTTATCACCGCATCCTTCGGAGGGGATGTAAACCCATTGGTTACGGGGAGCTGGTTAATATTAGCAACTTGTGCTATTCTAGTTTCCTCGTTAAGCCACATTTGGTTAAAACACTTGTAAAAAAATTAAAAAATAAATTAAAAAACACACTTGAAGAAAATAATCAATTAGCTAAATCTTTCCACAGCTTCACTGAAAAAGTCCCTTATCTTTAGTTGATTAACTAATTTAATACTTGTAATTACACTACTTTTGCTTACGTGCACAGATTTCAGCAATATCAAAACAGCAATCATTAAACTGATTGCATATCTGATCACAGTAACAGCTTGGAAAACCATTGACAATGCAGCTACCGTTAATATCAGGATTACAGCAGTCCTCAAAACCAGCATCAACACAAGAACCTATAATTGTTCAACATTCAATATAAGTCAGAGAAGGTATCAGGTATCATAACACAATAATAAATATTTATGTGTGTTATACATAGCTGAGTATGAATATATATAAGGCTAAATGATCACTGGCGATACCCCCAGAAATTTATGATTTACTGTGCCTTACCAATGCCGCACAGTAATTATAATTGCCTGGGTATACTCTTACTCATATGTCATCACTATCCTCAGTTTCATTCTTCTCAAGCCACTCAATCCTGCTAACTTTGTATACCTCCTCCATGATGAACATAATGTGAGGGCTCTGTTTTAAATTTCTTACACATAAAGGGGCATCTCTATGATTGTTTTACAAGGGAGTTAACGTGGAATTGTCACCTTATAACATTTTAAATTCACTTAGTTCGACTAACTGCTATAAACTTTATTCATATTTAAAGTCATTCTCCATTAATGGACCTGTGATATGTAAACAATATGTCAATAAGCACAAAGAAGGCAAATTCAAAAGTAGAAAATACAACTACAATTAGCCACTGGCTAGAAGGCACTGCAAAATGTAGAGAAATTCTAAAGCAAAAAAGCAAAACTAAAAAGCAAACTTATGAATCTTCCAAATCCAAAGGGATAATTTTCTATACTATATAAGGTCAATTGATATTTTGTATTACAATCATTAAGAAAATGACTTCCTTAATCATTAATCTTTGTATGACCTTGAACATTTGGAGTGTTAGAGGTGGTAAAATGATTTTATTTAGATATTATAATTAAAATACTGGGAAGTAATGGGCTACACTCTCATCACAACAATAAACAGAACCAAGACGATATTTAGATATTACAAAGTTCAGGCTATTCTGTCAATCTATGTGTGCACATGTGTTTGCTTGTGTGCTTGTGTGTTTGCATTTTCTGTTTGTATACGTGCATGTGTGCTTGTGTGTGTGTGTGTGTGTTTATATATCCATATGACACAATCAATAATTCAAAAATGATTCATCATAATAATCTTACCAAATGAACACTGTACAATCAAGTCCATTGTATGATTCAGACACTCTTCATCTTTAGTGAAATCAAATTTACATGATTCCACAAAACTAGTGAATTCCAGAGAACATGATAAGTTAGTGATGACTTGAGATGATGAACTAGTGAAGTTGTCATTAGGAGGTAGCAACTCACCACCTATTGAATGAAAATAATAATTATTACTGGCAAGCACAAAGGTGTATGCATCCTTTAGGTTGTTAAAAAATAGTTCATATATTATTTATATCAACAAACCTGTATATCCTAATTCATCACATGCAAATTCAGCTTGAGCTTGTACCTCAGGATCCTCAAAGTCCAATCTATCAGTACATACACTTGCATAGTTACTATTGATGCACACTTCTAGTACTCCAGTCAATGTTGATGGGTAATCAAATACTGCAGAAACTAAGCGAACTTCTCCTTCATTACACGCTATAGAGGATGATATATACATGTTACTAAGCAACAATATTTTTTATTGAGTTTCATTATTGCACTAACAAACCATGTATATATAACTATTATATTGTAACATGAATTATCAACTTTTGCATTGACCGTATGTTGATTCACATGGCATGCCATAATACATAAATATATTATATAATTGAACACCAATCATAGGAATAGCAGCCATGCATGCTAGAATTATAATGGGAAATGAGCTCCCTATCGAAGCCTAGACTCCCAGAGTGTACCTAATGCCAACTATACTCTCCATCACAAAACACAAGAGTAAAGGAAGAAAGCAGCTTGTAAACACTGCAAATATAAGCTGTTTTGTTGAAACTTTAAAAAAGTATGTAAGTAATTAAATTTTGTTGTTGTTTTTCAATATAAGAAAGCCACAATTCATTGACCACAAACAAATCATAAAGATAATATTTTTCAATAAATCATGTTCAGTGCTTACACTATTATAGAACAGAGTTTGCTCTCACAATTTGGGAGTTCAGTGGTCCTGCCAACACTTGTACTATTTGGTGGGTAGCTAAGATATTTGTCTTGCTGGAAAACCCGATATTGCAGATGTAGTTAGTGCCAACATGTAGTGTGTTCATGTTTTTGCCCCAGTTGCTCTCAAAAGAGGGAGAACACTGCATTTGACTTAGTCCTACGAAGCACTTGGGAACTTTCCAGTCCTGGTAAGCAAGTTGCTAGACGTACTACTCCATGTTAAAAAATGAGTCAAGCTTGGAGTACAGAAAGTAAACGATGGCTGAAATATCTGCAGCAGATCTGCCAGTGTTGGTAATAGGAGGAATTGTAAAAAACATGCTCAGTGCTCTAACGATTAAAGATATTTTTGATGTAAATGAATTTATAGAATAGGACATGTGGCTTTGGAAGACCAAAACAATGTTTTCTGCCTAAAAATTATCAATCAACACAATTATTATTGTATTACAAAATACTAACTACACCCATCAGGGTTTTGTACAGTGGGTGTGGGGAATTGTTTAATTGGTAATTTCCCCTTTAAGCCAGAAGCAACGTCGGAAGGCATAAATATATTTCTGTGGAAGCACACTGCTGGAGTTGACCAGGAGCAGTATGCTTTATGATCAATTCTTTTTGATAAGCTGACAGGATCTTTTCAGAATTTTTTTTTAGAAAGAACAATATTTTGGCTTTTTTACACCCTTCTTCAAAGTGTGGAGCTACTATTGTTCTTTTTAAAATTAACCTTCTGGACATGATCTTATCAACATTAATTTGTAGCTCAAAGGGTGTACAATTGCGAAGGACTGTTGTCGTTATAGAAGCACTTTCACAAAACACAATGACTAAATGAAAAATGGGTACTGAGCTATAAATGTTAAGAACACTACAACTATAAACACTCTGGCAAAATTTGAATTACTGCATGTGTTTCATTCAGACTAAGCAGAGTTTTTGATAACGTTTGAAGCATGGGCCAAATTGGTTCAGCAAACGATTAGTATGTGCACAATTGGGAATGCATTTTAACAAAGAGTTTAATGCTGTAAGTGACAATACAGTCATAGTTAACTACATCATCTGGCCCAAAGAGAGAACTGTGCTGTGCCAAATAAGAAGCACTTTGGGCCAATTGTGTGCCATATGAGCTTATCTAAAATACTAAGACCAAGTTTTCAATATTCAATGAACATATATAAAAATGCTAATAATCAGTGGCGTAGCTACACCCGGGCCTGGCGGGCCTGGGCCCGGCATCAGAATATTAATCATGCTGATTATTATTAAAATTAATAACAATTTTATATATTCCGACACTTGTCAAGTTTGTTTATTTGTGATGGCCTTTCAGAAGGTAGACAGGACAGAGGACTATTTTTGACTGTTTAGATGTGAATCAGTCAGATTCTTCTGCTTCTAAGCGACAAAGGCTGCAGCATAGTGATGAAACTGATGAACAGTGAAAGTAATGATATCAGAGTAGGAAGAAAGTGGATCTTAAAACAGTGTAATCATTTCAGAGAATGATGATCAGTATGGATAGTGAATGCTTGTTCAGAGAGGTATGCTTAGAAATGTAGTAATGCCCAAACAAGGATTTCTTTTGTGCTAGCACAATAACATTGCTCTGTTTTAGTTAGAATTCGGCTGGAAATGCAAGGACTCTTTCAGGGCTATTGATCACTTTTGTGATAGGACAGTACCTAAATTACCATTCCTGGCACCGATATATAATATGAATCCAGATGTGAAAGAAGTATAGGCCAACATAGGAAAAGATGTCGGACAGATGTTATTTGTATGTATTGTGTATCTCTGTATGTACACATGTATGTATAATTAAATACACATTTATATTATATATATATATATATATATATATTTACTCACATACCTACACAAGTTATCATGTCATCACTCAACTGATAACCACTAAAACATTCACAAATAAAACTTCCATTGGTATTAGTACATATCTGATTACAACCATTCTGGGAGCCTTCTGTTGAACCATCACCAGAACCATCAGTGAAGTCATTAGCACACTCATCAATATCTGGTGGAAGATATAATCCTGCATTATGTATGTATTTATGTGTGTATGCAAGTATGTATCACAGAGTAGTATAGTATACTCCTACTATAGCCTGTAGGGCCAACCCTACGGATTGCTTTCAAAGGAGGAAAGATCTACATACACACATGATTGCAAGTATTTTTAGGTATGTAGGCATACTTGTATCCGTATAGTGGGAAAAATTGGCAGAGAAGTAAATTTGGTGTGTTTTGGAGATGGGACACCAGATTAAATTAATGTAATATTATATACAAAAAATGGTTAAGGGACAAAATTGAATATCAAACCAGGAAGTGAGCGTACAATTACGGTTAATAAATAAAAGGCGAGTTCTTAACCAGGATGGTTGGTGTGGTGAGGAAAAGGTTGTTTATATAGTTCATCAACTTTCTTCAAATTATAACCCTAATGACAAGAGACGCCAGGGTTTGACAAATTTGGGCATCACGTTACGTATGTGCGAATTGCGCTAAGACGCCCATGCTATGAAGTGCTACGATAGTTTTTGAGGTTTGATTTATTACCCAGTTTTTGTATATTATAATATCTGCTTGTATAGAACATACCACATTTGGTTATGGTCTGTTAGTTGCTTTAATTTGCCAATTTTAAAATTGCCAAATACCTGTTGAGGAGCATTTCGCTAAATATTTTGACCATCAAATTTTCTGCCTATACAGTGTAGTATGACTATATGTGTTATTCCTGTGGGATGACCCTTTTATCGTGTTGATGTTGACATCATGGAACTGCCATTGACCATGAATGGAAACAAGTATGTTATTGTATTCATTGATTACCTTACTAAATGGGTAGAAGCATTTTCTACCCCTGACAAAACTGCTGAAATGATAGTTGATCATATTATATGTCGACATGGTATTCTGGAAGATAGATTTGTATAGTAGGCAGGGAGAATAAAGCTGCTTACCATCCACAAACTAATGGGTTGGTAGAGAATTTTAATCGTACCCTCCAGGCAACAATACCCAAATACTGTGAGACATGTGGAACTAACTGGGATGTGTATCTACAGCGAAGCATGGAGGATAGCCAAGCTAAATATCACCAATTCCCAGACTCAACAAAGTACTCGATATAAAAAAAAAATTAAGGCTAAGCAAAAGACATAAGAGTTAGCGATCGGGTGATGGTATATAAAGGAAAATGGCTAGACTGTACTTTGGACAATCCTAATAATGTGACCGTTAGACCAGTTGATAGACCTAAGGACCCGATGATTCATGTCAGACTGCCTGATACCTCATGGCTTGCTCCTAAACGTCATCATAAGTCAACTATAAATAACTGTGTAGTAAACCCTAGCATATTATGTATATCTACATATATTATATATTTTTAAAAAAAAACAAACACGGGAAGCAGTGTTACAATTGCTTAATCAATTATAATGAAAGAATCTAATATGTCATGTTTCTACAAAAAATAAGATTTCCTGATCTTTGTTTTAAAAGCATACGGCTCAAATGTTGTAGCATTTTTCGACTGCATAACAATTATTTAAATGCAGTAAGACAATATTTTGCCATTGCGATGATATTGGCAGACCAAAATCATATGATACAATACAATAATATTACAATGTATGAATTACAGCCCAACCAAGACAAAATATATAGAGGATCAGGTTACTACAGGAAACATACCATTCCAAGTATAGAAGAGTATATATACTGCTGATATACTGTCAATTCCCTAATAAGGTTGCTAATTTTGGGTCCTCCTATGCTAAGCACCATTCCAACATTGTTCTGCATACTTTTGGGGGTTTGATATCCCTACGTCTTTTTTTGTTTTGGTATAAATGTTTTTTTTTGTTATGAAATGACCCATCAGATTCTTTCACCCAGTGTGATGGGAAATTTGAATACTCCTTATAGCTACTAAACCAGGTGCTTATGAGCATCACGAAAAAGCATCAAATTTCAGTGTATTTTGCAATCAATCTGTTGTTAAATGACACATTTGCGAATGGAAAAGTACAATTACTTGTCATGTAGATGCAATACCAATTATCAATAGAAGTTATATCCCAAAGTTGACACAAACTCTCAACAGTATATCAATACATAATTTGCATTGCATCTACATGTACATTGTATTTTCCATTCGCAAATTTGTCATTTGACAACAGATTGATTGCAAAATACACTGAAGTTTGACGCACTGTAAAAATAAATTTGTTATTTAAACAGGCCAGTTGTTACCTCAGTTGCACTTACATTTCCTATATATAGTTAGAAACATGGAATACGAAGATAATTATCATTTTGTCTGGTTATAATATAGTTATATGGTAAAAATGAATGTTATGAATACAGTCATAAATGCACATACCAGAATACACTCTACTACCATATAAGGAGGCTGTTATTGATAACTTCAAAATGAGATTATAATTATGCATTGAAAGGTATTAGTTATAGTGAAAACATTTGTTATCACTACATTCACTACTCATGCAATCATGAATGTACATACCAATATACACCCTACTACCACATGTAGAATGTGCAATCATGACTGTAGACATAACTTTCTTTTTTATTATATATATAGCTATATTATAACCAGACAAAATGTTAATTATCCTCGTATTTCATGTTTCTAACTATGTGCAAATGAAACTGAGGTAACAACTGGTCTATTAAAATAACAAATTCATTTTTAAAGTGGCACATATATGAAAGCTTGTGTATCCAACTGTTGTTCTTCAACAATTGGATACACAAGTTTGACTATCCTTCACACCACTTCATGACACTCATAAACTCTTCATTAAAAATATCTTAGATTGGGTATACAAGTATGCAAGTATTAGTTTATCTACAAAGAATAGAAATTACATATAATAATTTACATAAGTATACAAGTACTATAGTACTTGATTGTTTATGTCATTCACATACCTACACAAGTCATCAAGTCATCGCTCAACTCATAACCACTAAAACATTCACAATAAAAACTCCCATTAGTATTTGTACATATTTGACTGCACCCATTCTGGGAGCCAACAGCTGAACCATCAGTAGAGTCATTAGCACACTCATTGATATCTGATAAAAAGACATACTGAATCATTGCATATATATTGTACACATGTTACACATGTATGTATGTATGTATGTACACTATAATGTATGTACGTATGTATGTATGTATGTATGTATGTATGTATCTGTGGCCTTTAAAAATTGCAGTCTTGACATTCATTCATTCAGTAAATAGTAAACCAACTCAATCTTTGACTCAGACAATTTATTTGGCTCATTAACTAATATATTAATAGTGTAATGTAATTTGTGGCTTGAGAGTATTGAATTACATAGAAGTAAATCAATATATTCATAATTATATTTTTATAAAGCTGCTAATCCAGTGAGCTATAAGCAAATATTAAGAGTACTAACAAATAGAATAAAGAAAGAAAAACATAGAATTATGTATGATACAGTTTAACTAATGAATTTGGTTAAAAGAACAAATAAACCTTCAGTTGGTTAGGGAAGTTTTCTATTTTCCTCCATGCTGATTCGTTTTTCCTTCTAGGTAGCTAATATTTACAAGCCCTAGTTTCATTTGTTTTTGACAAGCGTATAAAGTATACATGTCATAATAAACCATAGTAACAAAGTTAATGAATAATAGTATAGTATTAAATAATGAAAAGCATTTTGAAAAATGAATGGACATGTAGAGATCAAAACCAAAAAAGCACAGAAACAAGATTATGTAAGTATATAAGTATAGATAACATAAAAGCAAAACACTAAGAGGTTATACTTCTGTAGGGTTGTTATGTAGTTTGATTTTTTGCTAACATACCATCCCAATCATGTTTCTGTGCTTTTTTGGTTTTCATCTCGACATGCTCATTCATTTAAAAAAATGCTTTTTATTATTCTTGTTTCAATTATTTTTTATTACCAATTTTTGTAGCATAGACACAATTATGAGGATCAGTGTGTATGAACATAATTTGCTTTCATGTTTATTGTCCTATAATTATAATATATTGATATCCTTACATACTGTTTCATTTTCAAACATTTTTTATTATTCTTGTTTTAGTTCTATGACTCAGTATAATAATTTGTTGATACATTGTTAAAGTAAAATCATTTCATAGTTTGATGTTGTACAGTGAATCAATACCTGAAACAGAGAAGTGCAATCTTTTGTGTGATTCAGTATTAAATATGTGATGACTATTCTGTTAATATTTCCTTTAGGAATATGGTGTCCAGAAGAAAGAAATAGCACATAAAATCCTATACTAATTATGCGACCGCAAGTAGGAAACATTTATTTATAGTTATGAACCAAATTTCACAAGAGTCTGCATTCATTATAATGCAAAGTTGTGGCTGAAAACTCAGCAATAGTATATCAGATTTCAAACGCAATTACACCACCATGAAGACCTACCTGCTGCAGATTCCAAATATATATAGCTAATACCTAATAATGATAATTATTATTATTATAATGAACAGGCAGTTTTAGTACTCGCCAGTTCTCTACTATAACAAACTATCAAATATCAATAGGAAAGTGTGTATTATTTAAACCTTTCTGTATACATTAGCAGAGCTTTTCAGTGGTGGATCCAGAAAGAGAAAGATGGGGGAGCTAACATATGAAGTCTATACCCAGGCTTCATATTCTAGTTTCTTCTTTACAGTTCATTCAATATTATGAACAAGTAATTGTGCTAAAATTAAGTTTGATTTTGGATTACAATTTTAGGGGGTTCAGTGTTAGAAGAACGTTCATACATGAGTGTACACTCATATAGCTTATGCACATGGAAGTGCTAATATAAATACTAATAAATAAATTAATGCATGGAAACTGACCTTGAGCTAAAACTGTGAGCACTCCATGAAGCAGTGAGAGTGTAAGAAAAATGACAACACATTTAAACTGCATCTGAGTTAGGAGTAATACATAACAAGAGATAGGAAAATATGATAGATGTTCGACATGAGTAACATTCTGGCTAATTAATATAAACATGATAATTATAGTGTAAAGGATACAACCAGTTTTGCATGAAAAGATTGCATGCTATACTTGATACAAAAATGACTAATGTGCATGAGTTGTATGCACATGCATGGTAAGGGTTTAGTTTATGTGACAGGGATATTGGGGTGTGATTTTTGTTAGTTATGATGTATCCACATAATTTGTGTCATATGCATGCATGGTAGCTACAGTACATAGCAAAATATATAGTGCATGGTGGAACTTATATGCATTACTGCATTTGATTAGCGATATTTCAACCAAACAGTTGACATAGCATTCACATGCACCATTACTAATGAATTGTGGTGTTGAAGAGTACGTTTGTATATATTCTTAACTTTAATTTAAGTGACATTTTTTGCAGGGCACTGGAATTGATCCCAAGATGTGGAATGATTCAATTAAGATATTAAATAAGCAGTCAGCACTGATAAATCTTTACACCATACAATATCAAAAATGAAATTGCTTTGAACATGCAACTCAATTCTGATTCATTCAGTTACCAAGTCATAATTCCATCATATATATATATATATATATATATATATATATATATATATATATAATATATATATATATTAGTTATCGCTATTATAGTTATGTAGTTATATATAGTTATACTCACACTTTGTGATGTTCTACTTCGGCATGCACCAAAATCTGTTGACTATTTGAATCGGGCAGTTGAGCAGCTCTCCAACCGTCAAACGACTGTGCAAAGCATAATTGTTATCAATTTTTAATGTAAGGGGTGCGGTTAAAACTTAAATATCTTTATTAATCGTACAGGACTTACATGTATTCTTGGTGATGCTAATTGGTGACAGTGTAAATTATTATTGAGAAGAAAATTTTATATCCTTTCATCGTGATAGTGCAAAAGCATTAGCCAATTCTAATTTCCGTCCCATTTCATTACTTCTTATTAGCAAGGTCCTGGAAAGGCATGTATTCAATTATATGTATGATTTCTGTTTATCTCATAATCTTCTTTCGGACTCTCAATTTGGTTTTCATCCTGGCTTCTCTACTGAAACTGCTTTATTGTCAGTACTTCACTCCTGGCATACCTCTCTTGATTCCAATAATTCCGTTTGTTCTGTTTTCTTTGATCTTACTAAAGCATTTGATTCTGTTCCACATAAACCTCTCCTCGATTGTCTATCTGCTATTGATCTTCCCTCTTAATCTAGCTTAACAACTATCTATTTTATCGTTTTTAGCAAGTTGTTGTTAATGGTTCTACCTCTAGTAAATGTCATGTTTCTTCTGGTGTCCCCAAGGTTCAACTCTTGGCCCCCTCCTGTTTATTATTTACATTAACAATCTTACTATTCTCCATCCTTCCTACTCATCTAAATTCATCCTCTATGCTAACGATATCTTTTTGTCCTCTGTTATTTCCTCTCCGCCATCAATGTTTGCTGTACAGTCTGATATTGATCTGATCTTTTCCTGGCTTACCTCCCGCTTTCTATAAATCAACTTAAATAAAACTAAGTATATGGTTGTTTCTCGTAAAGTCTTCTCCATGTAGACCATTCTCGTCTTGAGTTAGTTAATAGCTTTAATTACCTAGGAGTAATTATTTCACCCAATCTCTGTTGGTCGGCTCATATCCGCTCAGTTCTAAATCCAAGCAGTTAATAGAAGTCATTTCTTCTCCTCAATTTCTGCTAAAAATATACATCGCTCTGGTCCTCCCTCAGCTTTCATACTGCCCTTCTGTCTGGGACCCTCCATCTGGTTCTTTTCTCGCCCTGAGCTTGCAAAAAGTTCAGAAGTTTGCTCTTCGTATGTGCACCTATACTGGTCTGCAAACAGCCTGGATCTTCTCTCAATCTTAAATTCCTTTCCCTCTCCATATTATAAAACTTCTGCTACGTTAGATTCTTTTGTCCCTTCTGTATCATCTCTTTGGAATTCTCTTCCACATCATCTCAAATCTTCTCCATCCTTAAATTCCTCAGTTATTTAATATTTAAATTCTTTCTCTTATCAATTTTTATTTATTATGTATCATAGTATGTCATGGTACTCTTCATATTTGTTATTAGCTATTGAGTATCTTAAGCCAATCTGATTAAAATAAAACTTAATATGCGCACAGAGTCTATAATTATTTGAACCATATATATACAGTGGCGTAACTGAGTGTTTAGTGATGGTAGGGCCAAGAAATTGAGACGCGTCACCCAGAAGCTAAGGGTTTTTCAGAAACTGAGGGGAAATTTTGGCTTGAGGCTTTATTTCTGTTATTTTACACTGGTGGGAAGAGTGCTCAAAAGCAGTGTACAAACACTGATCATGAATTGAGATGACAGAATAAGTGTTGGTATTAATTAATAATAATAATAATAATTTTTTTAAAAACATTTCTGTTGCCCCAGGCCCTGGCCCGTGTGGCCCCGATTCATTTATGCCACTGTATATATATATATATATACCCTTAGGGTAGAGAAGTATTCTATGGAACTTGAGCCTTGAGGTGGCTTAGCCCGTTTTGCTTCATGTTTGAGGGGACTTTAGTCTACTCAGCCCCCATGGTTCCGGTGCCTATATACACAGTATCTGTTATAGCTAAACAAATGCCCAACTAAGGTTAAGGTTGTACTAGGGGGAGGGGTAGTTGAAACTCCAATCGGTTTCTAGTCTTGCCAGCTTCTTGCTGCATACAATCTGGTTCCATTCTGTATTTTTTTGGAAGCCACACCCACCCGAAGGTGGGCCTAAATGTTTTCACTGATAGTTTAATTTCAGAAACAAAGCTAAACACGGCCCACGGGTGGTGAAGGGGGCGGTGGGTGGGAAACAATGGCGGGGTAACTGTAGTTGCTCTCTGAGAAAGATCGGAGTTTGATAGTGTCTAGAAAGGTAAATTTTATGGTTTCAGTGAAAAGCTACAGAATTCAGCTTTCTTCAGCCTCTTGTAACTATAAAAGTAAAATGAATTTCCAGAAAACGGCTCTATTTGTTTTCTGGAAATGCATTGTACTTGGTGCACGCCATGATTGGTGGGCGTGGCTTTCTTGGTTTTGTACTTATTACGATGGCAAAAATGGACATTTTTCCAACACTCCCACTCTTGCAGAGAAGTATAAAGATCATGAGAAGATATGAAGGTTGCTATTACATCAGGTTAGAGTCATATTATACAATATTCTATTTTGAAACCGATTGGAGTCGCATCCGCCCACTCCCTAGTAGCACCTTAATTAGGAGATCACATGTGTATAAACACGGTAAGGTTTTCAAGGGAATAGGATCTTTTATAATCCAATAAGAATTATTTAACTTCAACGATTTGTACGTAAGTAATTACATGTATTTACTGATCCATTGGTAAACAGGTCTCTGTAAGCATTTTCAGAGAGGGGATCCCGGCAATGTTTTTAAAATTGAGGTAGTAGCAGCTACAACATCAGCCTAAGCTTTCTGCCATGTCGATCATTTTCTAGCTCCACCTATTTCATTTACTTCTTGTATGTATATAGAGTTATGTTGGTGATTCAATAGTGACTGAACAGTAGAGTCCATGGTGCTGTAAACCTTCGCCAGTAGACCAATTAGCTTCTCGTTTTGTACATACTTCAGTAATGTGTGTTGAACAAAGAAGGTCAGATTTGAAAACTGATTCTAATTGTTCAAGTTCTTTTGTAAAGTAAGATGTTTAAGGTTGTACAAGGGAGTGGGCAGATGCAACTCCAATCAATTTCAAAATGGAATATTATATAATATGACACTAACCTGGTGTAATACCAACCTTCATATCTTCTAATCAGCTTTATATTGTCCTGTAATTGAGGAAAACAGGCTAAAATCTATATTTTTCCAAACACACATAAGTACAAAACCACGAAAGCCACGCCCACAATCATGGCGTGCACCAAGTACAATGCATTTTGAGAAAACGTTTTCTGAAAATTCATTTTACTTTATAGTTACAAGAGGCTGAAGAAAGCTGAATTCAGTAGCTTTTCAGTGAAACCATATACCTTTCTAGGCACTATCAAACTCAGCGGCCAGTGGCGTAGCTTAGTTGTTTCCTCGTTGCCCGGAAACCCCCTTTTATCAAGAAGGGGTGGGGCTCGCGGGCGCATATGCATACATGATAGCTGACCACGTGTCAGCAAAAATGAAACGTTTGAGTTCTTTTGGATTTGTTCGGCTTCCAGCTTCAAGTTCTAGCCAGTCAACAGAGAAGAGAGCCAAGACTAGTCATCATAGTGAAGAGCCATTTATAGTAAAAAATATATGTTTGCATTTCAAAAGATAATTATAGTTTTACATTACTGACATCACTTTTTGCAGTGTAGTATGTGAAACAAAATACATCAAATTCTGTATGTCATAGGTGTCGCCAAGAGTACATAATAGTACTTTTGTGTCATGCAGGCAGGGTATTTTCCCTGCCTATGATTTGGCTCTGTTTTATCTTCAGAACAGAGCCAAATCATAGTGCAAACAAACATGAATTGAAGTCACTGTTCATGTCTACAAATGTTTGGCATGTGATTCATAATATAACAGTTTTAGTTATAGTATTGTAGTTAACTAAGAAACACTAATTTTATTGCAAATCAAACACAGAATTAGTCAAATTGAAACATTAAAATGTGTGTTTTTTTCATGATACACTGCTCAGTGTGCACTTTAATTTGAAGATCAAATACATTTGAACCTTAAGGTCATACTTCTACTCTTTGCACTTGAACAACCAATTGCAAATAACTAAATTACAGTTGGAGTGCAATGAAAATAAATGCTACACAATAGTATAGTTTGTACAAGCCTTAATGTACTTGAGGTTAATGGACCATGTAGCGGTTGGGCAGTCTATATAGCAATATTAAGTAAATTCAAGAGTCAAAACATCAGGTGTATAAAATATTGTGCTCATATCCCATGTAGATTTGTACATATTTAGAGGTACAATCATGCACTGGTTGACCTGCATACAGCCACGTGCACAGGACAACTTAGTTACTATCTAATTATACATTCTTGAATAATTATTGTAAGTTGTTTTGCCATTCATACTATTTCCATTGCATTTTCTTCTTCTAATTAATTTGTATACATTATACAAATTAATTAGAAGAAGAAAATGCAATGGAAATAGTAAACAGATTAAAATGTGGGAGTTTGTTAGCTGCTATATGTGATCACTGCTTAGTGTGCAATTTAATTTAATTTAGTAAGAAGATGAAATACCATGCTTTGTTTGTAAACATAGTCCTACTTGCAACTAATGTAATCTGTACTCTATTATGAAATTAAAATATTTAAAAATTCAAATTCATAAGTAAATATAATCACAATATCTATATATGATTATGTACAAGCCCAATAACAAAAACATTCTTGATATCAATTTTCATAGGCTTTGTATGCTAAATAGTGAGGGTATTTTGTGTGGATAATCAACGTTGTACAAACAACTTAATTAGGAGTGCTATAGTGAAGTATGAAGCATACTATGTTAAACAAAGATACTTTATATAATTTCAATTTCTGTATTCTACTGAATACTGTAGCTACGATTATAGTTATGTCACTAATATCAAAACATAATATTATATAAAATCAATAGTACAATTATTTTATAATTTCTTGGCACCTTACATTCATGACTTCACTCTGTCATTTGGTTTTTGCTCAAGTTCAATACGTGCTTGTGTGACATGATGAAGTGTACTAAGCTATAGCAACCTGGGATTATTCATTCTGAATCGATAAGTCTGTATAAATGATTATAAGCAAGGGCATACCCAGAAATAAGAGTCTATAATTAATTAGCAAAAGGTTTGACAAAAATAAATATTAATTCTTGTTGTGGTTGAATAATTAAGACAGATGATTTGAGGCATGGTACACATACATTCCACCTACTCTGTTCTAATAAACAGTTTTTCATATGACTCGGGATTTGTTGAAATATACATACATACACATATATATAATATATATGTATATATTGCCAGTATATATATTTAAATTTATATAGCAGAGTGAATCTTCTCGTGTTAGGTAAGGATTAGTACTATTCTGTATGCTTTCAAAACCTTCATGGGGAAGTAACATAATCTTCCAAACAGATAAATACTTTATAAAAGGAGTAAATTGCATAAATATAGTCTATAATTAAGTATTGAGCATCAGGTTTTGCATATGGACTCAAAATGAAAATGACATGTCCAATAAAAGTTTCAATTGGTGTACACTTTACTATGGATTCAACCTTAAGCTCGAATGATTTGGAAATATTCAGAAATAATGGAGCAGCTATTGTGTAGTTAGCTATAATTATGCTCAGTTTTTTTCATTTTATATTGTGGTCTGGGTAATGATGCTTTAAAATGCAGCTTTGGATTGTGTTGTTGCATTCTTCTCAGTGTGTTCCTAAACTTAGTTTGTACATGTATATTTTATTTATTGCCATGCAGTGCCTGCAAGCTGGCATTCACTTTCTCTCACAATTATTTTCTTGTCAATAAGAAATTATTCATGCTTTCCAATACACTACACTGAAGTGCATTCATTTGACAATAGTAATTGTTTCTCAATGCCAGTGTGAGGTCTCTGCTGGTGATATATGTTTATTTGGAAAATCTGACAGTAATGTAAAAACCATGAGAACTATAATGTATACTTTGGTTGTCAACAGATTCATGAGTAAAATTCTGAACTATCTGAACAGCTTTCATAAATGGCAATTGTTTTTCAATGTGATGTCTTTGCTGGTACTATATGGAAGGTTTATTTGGATTCAAAGAAAAATCTGACATACAAAAGCAGCAATATAAAAACCATGAGCAGCTCAACTGAATATGCTCAAATTATAACAATATTCGTACATGATATCAGTCACAATCAAAAATATGTCATTAATTGAGGAACACCATATTAAAACAAAAAAATAAAAAAAACTAATAGTAGCAAAAAACAACCAATTATATAATATAATATATTATATAATCATAAAAATTATAATAATATATTATATCAAAATCATTATGTAAAAAAAACAACCATGTTAAAAATTTAAAGTTCACTCTTTTGTATTCTACAAACACTTGGAGACGGTTTAGGATCAGGGAAGTAACAGTATCCACTTGCAACTTTGTTTGGTGAAACACATTCACTAGGCTGAATACATTCCAGTGTGGTAGCGTTACGCAAAAGAGTGCTATTGCAGGCATCACAATTTAGAGATCCAGTACCAGAACAACCTCGAGCACACGACAAGTCACATTGTGAAGGTATATTAGCAACAGATTGGGGTATTTCAGACACACCATATATGGTAACTGATACGTTGCTCACGCTCCCATTTCCAGAAACTGCATTCCAGTAAACACGAATCGTCCAATTACCTGTAGGATCCTCTCCCCAATGCAAGACACTTAAAAATGGCCAATCATGATATCCCTGTACAGTAACATAATCATATGGACGTGTGAAAAGTAACGTCGATACAGTATTATTCGGGGATGTAATGTTGGCTGCAAGATTACCACGTCCAGATCCATTTGGTTCAAGAGTCATTGTTACAACAAGATGTTCTATATAGACTATGCTGCCAGAATATGTAAACGGGATTTCCAAAGGCACTGCAGAAAGTGCAAATCTTAAGAAAGAGAAAGATTTCTTTTCATACACAAAGTGTTTTTTTTATACAGATCAATGGTAAATGAAGACTAAGAACTACAGTGGTCTAACCCACAAAACATTGTAAAACATTCAGTGTCTCAGAAGTAGATAGAAATCAAAATATTTCGTATTTGCTTGTGGGGTATATCTAATTTTAATGCATTATTTTACGTAAAATGACTTCCCCAGCAGTTCAGTTTAGTTTAGCCCAGTGTTTATTTCAGAAATTTCTCCCTAAATCTTAAATTCCCCCCAAATATTTATTTATAAAGCATTAATTGATTTTTGTACTGCACTGCATTAGATGAGTTAAAGCTATTCTCCCCCTCAATAATATGATCCTTGAAAAACACTGAAGCTTTAGACCACTATGGTTCTGAACCCTTCAAGCAAACTAACGTACCCAGAAGTCACTGATGGTGTTATATGGTCACGCACTTGTGATGGTACGTTAAACCATCGTCGAGCTCTTGTTACCATAGCATCAGCATCTATAGCACCAAATCCAAATTGATGACTAACAATTAGTCCTGCTCCATTAGTGAACTCATCATCAGTGAGACTAACCAAAGGATCAGTGTTGGATGTGTATACTATAAGATATTGTACATCTCTCCATGTGAGTGCAGGGCTAAGTAATAAAAACATTAAAGTGGTTGTATGTATGCATGTACATATATTATAATGTACGTATGTATGCATATATGTGTGTACAACCATGTATGCACACATATGTATTTATGTATAAACTAAAATTTGGCAAGTATATGTGTATCATAGATATATAGTTTAATGGTTGTGCTAAAAGACTAACTTTGCATCCAATGTAAGAGCAATGATAGCGGATACATATGGAGTAGCTGAAGAAGTTCCGCCAAAAGAAACAATACAATGATTATTCAGACCTAATGTAGCCTGCATGATAATTATTAAGAAATACATAATTTGCTAAATTGTTAAATAGAGAGATATTAGTGTTAGTTAAATTTCATGGAATTGAGTAAGACCTTTGTCTACTATTATTCTGTGATATAGATATAAAGGCTCAAGAAATTTTGGGAATTAATGTGACCTACATTTTGAAAAGGAGCACTTTTTGGCATCAATATTTGATCACCTGCCTGTCATTTTTTACAATAAGTCAATGGGATTCGGTATCCAGGAAAAATAAGCTTCTCAGTCACCAAATATCATTGACATCTTGTATAAATAATGAGTAGTTAAAGGTAAGTGTTTGATCAAACTTATATTGTGATAATGCCTTTTTAAAAACTATGCCATTAACATTTGGTACCACAATGACACAACATATAGCAGCTCTAAGTTTTTCAGTCTGAAATAGTTATTTTGAAGAAATCTATGTTCTAATCAATGTCCTAACCTTATTTGAAGCAAATCTCTGTTCATTTACTTTACTAGCCCAAGCAGAATTTTTTTGTAAAGAGAGAACGATAGTACTCTTTATGTAGGTAGCTATATAAGGCCCGAAACAAAATGGCCACCCATACATTTAAATTGCGAGTGATGAGCTGAAATCTCTGCTAATACATACAGATAAGTCTTGAAATCCACATAACTGTTGATATCAATAATCACAGCAATAACTTCTACATGGCCAAAAATTATCTTTAAACTAGAGAACAGTGGAGTAGCAAAACTGCAAGATTGTTATCTTATAATCATAATGAAAATGCCTTTTTCACTAAAATACATTTCTACATTTAAGCGCCTATCAAAGTAGTTTTAGCACAAATTGAATTTATTTAATGCTACATTCCATTGAACAATTTTGTGCTGTTGTTTCTTCTTGACTCAATCATTGAAAACTTTCAGCCACTCTACAACAATGGCGATGAATGCCACCATTTGTACTTTATTGATATATTATTAAAATTATAATAAGAATTGTAAACTACTAGTCATACAGACAACATTAATGCTGTAAGTGACATAATGTGATACTGAAACACAGATAAGTGTCTGTTCAGATATTGGACTGCATCCAAACTCTTGGAAGTAATGTACTTCCACAATTTATCAACAATCTATTACAATCATTAAACAAAATTGAAACAAGAATAATAAAAATAAACATAAAGGAATGAATATCAAAACAGAAAAAGCACAGGAACAGGTACCTTAGTAACAAAATTGAACACCACTTCCATATAACAACCCTACATAAGTATAGCTTCTTTGTGTTTTACTGTTACTCTAGCTGTTATACTTATGTAGGGTTGTTATGTGGAAGCTGTGTTTAATGTTTTTGCTATGGTACAATCCCAATTGTGTTCCTGTGCTTTTTTGGTTTTCATATCTTTATAAACATCCTCGTCGATATTTGTTTTATTATTCTTTAAGACATTTATATACTTATGTGATGTAAATACATTTATGGTATTAATGCATTATTTTCTACATATCATAATATTTGTAGTGACACGATCAAATTTCATTGTATTTATATCAAATATTTTGTATGGCACAGTAAATGAGAAGAGAGATGCTCCAAATTTTATATCCCTTTCTAGCAAAGGTAACGACTATCGATAAGAACACAGTTATTATTATTATTATTACTAAAAAGTATTGATGAGGAAAGGACTTATGTACAAGTACAAGTACTCATATACAAATGTAAATATGTGCACTTATTGTACTCACATGTAAGTACAAGTAAAATTGTACTTCGCCCTATGCCTGATCTTACATGTACATGTACATGTATATTTATACATGTACATGTATGTTTATGTATGTACATGTACATGTATATATGTGTGTGTGTATGTGCATGTGTGTGTATGTGTATATTTATGCACATTCTCTTACAAAAGCACACAATGTAAATTTAAAAATATTCAAATAACTTATATGTTAGTACAGTTGCAAGGAATAGTGGAAATTGTAATTTAATTGTTCGTGCAGGTTGTTATGACTGCATGGTTACAAACATAATCCAATAATTGCAAATTCAATTATCCTTATACTGTCTATTAGATATACAAATAAGCAGAATAATAATTATTTTAATTATTTTAATGGTGACATACATGTAATTATAATCCAATTAATGTAATGTCAATTATCCTTATACTGTCTAGTAGGTAAACAAAGAAGCAGAATAACATTTTAATTAAAGCATTTTTGGTTTCCAACCTTCTTTGTAGATCTAATATGAAATATTGGACATGATTATTGATTATAGTACAAGTATCTTTTATCATGCTGTCATAACAACAACCTGTATGACCAACTAAACTATAATTTGCAACTGTACTGTCCAATACATTTGTTATTTAAATAATTCCATTTTTTGAGTGTGGTCCTAACCTTGCATGAAAAGCAAGTAAAGTTTGGAGCACTTCTCTTTTCTTTCACCTTACTAGCACAAACAGTTATTTTTATCATCGAAGACATTTAGTCATGTGATTTACAATAACTCATCTATGCTATTATAATTGTTGAATTCATTAAAATGCATTATTTTACAATTATTACATTTAACAATGTGGTGAAATGACCGAATTTTGTTGTTTTTATATTAAATGTGTTAAACAGCATGAAAAAAACAAAAGAGAGTTGCTCCAAATATCATATCCCTTTCAGGACTATTGATAAGAGCACTGTTGGTTCCGATTTGGATGGTAAACCCTACATACACTTATACTTACAACAGTTCTCTACTATGACAATCTGAATGCCATATATTAACAGTAAATAAATACTAAAATAGTTGCTTAATTAATTTAAATATAATTAATAAGGGTGTCATAATTATCATAAAAGCATAATACTAATAATTATTGACAAATAAAGAATTACTACAGCTGTACACTTAATTGTTTCACACAAGAAAGGCCACACTGTGATTAGTGATATTTCTTGAATTTAGGAGACTCTTCAAATGACTCAAAGTGTTTTTTAGATCTGTCATAATTATTGGCAAAAAGGTTGGAAAATTATATACCAGTTGCTTATATACTTGCTTAACACAAAATACATTCTAAGAAGGCAACACAATTATCATAAAAGTGGAAACTAGAAATCACTATAATAAATTGTCACAAGTTTGATTTGAAAACAGAAATTATATATCACAGAAAATAATTCCACACAATCCTATAAATTATTAATTATATGTTGCTTGTGTGTTTCAACATACACTCCCACAGTGACATAGCCAGGATTGTTATGAGATATGAGCTATCAATTAACTTGCTCTCACCTGTCCATTTGCATTCGTCCATCCAGTATTATTTAGTGCAGCAATACTAAATCTGGATAGAAAAACAGCAGGAACAAGACTAGTACTTGTTATAAAATTCTATAATAATACTGGCTAGTTAAGTGCAAATGGGTGTTTGATTGAAATGCAAAGTAAACTGCTTGTCCTGGCAGATATGTTGGGGTGAGAAGAAGCTGTAGCTCAGTGATATTTGACTTTGTAAGGTGGAATATTCCCCTATGGGGGAGCAGCTTCCACTCTGTTCCTATAGTGTTTGCAATAATCCTAGTATAAGAAGAGCACTTAAACCAGTAAAACAACAATAACATGTACAAAAACAGTTCGGTGTCTGCAATCACTGCTAGCCTCACACCCATGTTCTCTTATTAAGATGGTGGAGGAAAACAGCGTGCCTTCAACTATCTGCGCACTTATTAAGATGCAACAAAACACGTGGCCATTAAAGGTGTGCCCATTTGTAGTACACAGTAACACGTTCATTATACTACCTATTTTCAGATAGTTCATGGATGCCCCGGAAGTTAAAAAAAAACAGCACATGCACAACCAGTTCAAAGCAGGCTCTTTTTCTCTACCATCTTAAAAGCTGTGGTTTAAGGTTTAGATGAAATGAAAGTAACTATCATAGCAGACGTAGAGGTAATTATATTTCATTTGAAGCAATATTTAAACAGCAATATATTCCAAACAAGATAGATTGTGTTTTCACGTATTTGTTTACTGAATGTTGCGAAACATTGTGGTGTAAAAATAGAATACTTAAAATATCAAATGCAGTGAAGTTGCAAGGAGGCAAATTATAATTTAATTGGTCATACAGATTGTTATGACTACATGATAAAATATAATTGTACCAAATATGATCAATTATCATGTCTGATATCTCAAATTAGATGTGGAAAGAAGGTTTGGAAACCTAAAATAATCTAATTAAAATATTTATTCTGCTTTTTTGTATACCTAATAGACAGTATAAGGATAATTGAAATTGCATTTATTGGATTATAAATACATGTATGCCACCATTAAAATGTTATTCTGCTTTTTTGTATATCTAATGAGGATAATTGAAATTGCAATTATTGGATTATAATTACATGTATATCATCATGCAGTCATAGCAACCTACACGACCAATTTTTACTATTCCTTGCAACTGTACTAACTATTAAATTAGCTATGTTATTTTTGCAGTGTAACAATTGTCATTACTGAACGGTTTTAGAAAACACCGCTGTTGTTATTTTTTATCCTTGAATGATTTAAAGCATGCTGGTACTACAATGAAACAGACAGACAATAGTAACCCACTGCCTGCTCCATCTATGCAGGTAATGGTTAGTAACAAACATAAACATGATTTTCATGCTCCATACCACTTGCAAAAAGCTTAGTGTGTTGGAAACATAGGCAACAGTCATTTTAGAAGAACACTTCTCATCATAAAAAGCAGGTCCACCATTTTGATTATAAGATCCAACAGGTATTGTATATATACTCTGTGCAAAACCATCTGCTGTACAAGTATCAGCCGGTCCTCCGTTGCCAGCAGCAAATGTGAATATGTTGCCAAGATTATTTCGACCCTGTAATTCAAATAATAGAATTCTGTCTTTCATCCTTTAAACTATTGACCACACATCCCAACCATCAATCTTTCCCATTAAGTTCTGCATCAATTTGTCCCCATCCATAATCCAATACAATACCTGAGTAGCTCCCTCACTCAGTGCTTGAAGAGTCACAGGTCCAGGTCCGAGCACAAGTGCACCACTATCATATGGTCCCCAACTATTACTATATATATCAATATTTTCTCGATTATGACTTAAGCTACCAGCAATTTGAGCATCTGTTATCGGTCCTGCTATTAGACGCAGCCCTGTGATTAGATAAATTACAGTTGCTTATCATCTTGTAGCTATTTGTTAAAATTATTTCAGATAATTCATTAAAAATTATCGACTAGTTTATAAATAATTATCATTGTCCTGTAATATAGACATATGCTGTAACTGTGGTAACAGAGTTATGGTACATGGATAAATAACAGTATGCAGACTTATAATGACCTTTACAATGAATGCTTGTGCTAGGGATTTTATTTCAGCAATAGACTGAAAGTGCATTGTATAGCTATAACAAAATGCATGCAACTTCATTTTATGTTTTATAATCATGTATGATATATTCAATTACCTGCTAATTTGGAATTGTAAGCCACACCCACTCCACAGATACTATTGCCACGAACCATACCAATTTCTCCAGCACATGCAGTTCCATGTGAATCAAAAAAAAAGGGATTTGGATCAGTGTCTGAATCATAATAGTCGAAACTGTTAATAGAATCCTGTGTGAATACAACTGTTATATAATTGCTGTTGGAATGGATTATATAATTATGGTACCATACAGTTTACTGTAATATTAACACAGTAATGCATACTTTAATTAATAAAAAGAAATGTTACTACAAAGAAGTAAGATATAGCTATTGCATAATATAGAAATAAAAAAAAGTGCTATATTATATTGTGTATATACTGTGACAAATATGAGACAGCTCTGATTTGATTTAAAGATTTCATTGAAGTTAAATTTCTACTTGTTTTCACAGTCATTGATATCAAACCTAGCTAACTGGTGTGCTAATGTAGCATATTGAAAACTGATGCATTTAAATATTAAACAAATAAATGTGATGTCACAGTAAAAAAAAAACTATAGCTATATCCACAGCTAAACAGAATCTATATAACTATGTGCACACACCACAATTATATTACACAACTAACATAGTTGTCAGCTAGGTCAGCATGTCGACGGTCAATACCTATTAAACAAAAAATAGAAATCATGAAACAGTTTAATAATTATATTTTAAACACACCATCATCAACCACACCCACTGTGATGTTGTTTCCAGTATACCCTTGTATCCACGCTGGTTCAATATTAAGGTCAAGCAGTAATACTGTTTCACCAGTTTGACCAGTATTGTTCTACACATATGTAGGTAAACAATTAGATATATGCATTGATTTAGCTATATATGTATGTATGTATATGTATGTATGTATAGCCCTTACCACTGGCCACTGGTTTGCCAATAAAGGATTAGTAGTTGTTTGTGGTTGTGTATACCTTTTCTGATATTGCACTAGAGTCTGCTGTTGACAAGATTTCACCTATATATATATATATATATATATAATATATATTTAATATTATGATGGTGTGATATCATCACACAAGAGCTCATAAGTTCCTGGTAATAAGAGTTACAAAAAAAATGCTAGCTATAGATCTACTATACCATACTAATTTGAACACAAACAAGATATATTATGAAAAAAGTATCCCTATAATTGCTTTGTAATGACTATGCATCAAAACTGGGACCTGTAGAAGTGTCACCGTACACTGAAGTACCTCCTTCAAGGTTCTAAATGATGACTTGCTCATGTCTGAAACTCATCAACTTATACATACTTGTTAAAGATTCTTGCATCATGTTTATACTGTTTCTCTGCTACATACAACAGTTAATTGGAGTTATTTGTTTGTATTCGTACGTAGAGTAACTGAGTGTCAATTATCATACACTACCGATACTCGGACGCTATAGCGCTCTCTCTACCACTGCAACTGAAATTACTACACCATAGTAAGAAAGTATACTAAGTAATATCCCTGCATAACAAGTTTAATGACCATCGCTTACTTTGTCTTGGAGTTATAAGTTGCAAAAATGAAATTCGGACACACCTATGATCGGAAAAATTAATATATTTACGGACAACTATCCATACGTCTTATAGAACTGCTGGAAATAAATGGCTACTGTACCATCTGCTGCAACAACATCTACTCTAGTCACAAACCAAATCTCACATCTTACAGTTGCTTGACTGATATTTTGTATTGGACCTCTTTGAGCAATCAATAATCGGCCACACCTTTTGTAATTAGTATAGAGTTCGATTGGAAATAATAAATTCTTCTAATTTTATTGGTCACCAAAAATTATACTTCCAATACACTGTACTACATGTATTTACAAAAAGGCGTGGCCGATTATTGATTACCCAGAATGGTCCAGATAGTTGAATACAAAAAATCAGTCAAGCAACTATAAAAGGCGAGATATGGTTTATGACTAGAGTAGATGTTGTTGCAGCAGATGGTACAGTAGCCATTTATTTCCAGCTGTTCTATAAGACGTATGGATAGCTGTCCGTAAATATATTAATTTTTCCGATCATAGGTGTGTCCAAATTTCATTTTTGCCAGCTTATATCAAGAAGGCAATCGTCATGAAACTTGTTTTGCAGGGATATTACTTAGTATACTTTCTTACTATAGTGCAGAAATTCCAGTTGCAGTGTAGAGATAGCGCTATAGCATCCGAGTATCGGAAGTGTGGTGGCGCATGTCTGTCCAAAATGTGGTTGTATGATAATTTTGAAGATGTTTGCAAGATTGAAACTGTTAACTACCTATTCAACGCATACTAGTGCAAGTGACACAACAATATAAATATATTAAAGAAATTATAGGGATGGCCCCTGGCATAAAAAAAAGTTATGATTTCATTATTTGATAATTCCCCCCCTATATAAATATTATTTAATGGCTATAGCTAGCATAATATATTATATATATATATATATTATCGCACAGATATTTCCCGGGTATCTGTGCGATAATAAATTTATCAAATCATGCTTGTTTTTGCCTATTACTACTTAGCAATACTTTATTTATTCAAACTATCATGATAAAGATGGTCATCTTGAAGTATTTACAAGTTAAATCCCAAACCAGTAGCTATCTCGGGCAACCTCCAACTCGAAAAGAGACTTTCAGCACTGAACATATAAAAACCTCTCTATTTTCACATTTTATCATACACAAAACCTACCTCATTCAGAATTTTATCACAACTCATGTTTACTAACTTCACCATCGTCAAAACTAAAGAGTAATCTCTTTCTACACAATTTTTACTTAGCAACATGTGACACGCTGTAAAATATAACATCCGGTCAGGTGATTTTCTGTACAATAAAACTTCCGGTCACATGAGTCCAGTACAATACGATTATCATAGTGCGTGATTTGAATGTCTAATTGAAAATGTATGGATTCGTTGTTTCTATGGTAAACATTGTTTGATAAATATATATATAGTAATGTCTATTATTGTGATACTGCGAAACATCAAAGAAAACCACAGGTTTATAAAACAGATATAGCACCCTGTGGTCACATAAAACATGTTGTCAAAACAAGCTTACTTTCTCTAAAGTGCAGACAAAAAGGTAGGAGAAGCAACAGACATCAACAAAGGTTTTGTCTTTCAGGAAATATACCATGCCTACTCGTACGTGTGCTATATCAGATTTATAACACCTCGTCCTCGGGCCTACGGCCCTCATACTTGATCATTATAAATCTGATATAGCTAGCACTCATAGGTGTGTTATAATGTATACATATATTATATACATGTATATATATATATTTATATTTATTTATTTATTTAATACACAATACTTATACTTTTACATAATAATTGTAACTACCTAGCTAGCTATAATTATAATATTATCTATATAGATAATATTATTAAAAATTATTATAATAATATTTATATAGCTAATTACATAAATGTATATAACTTTCAAATTTATAAACAGCTGTTGCATATATAAATCACGTTGTGTGTAAAATTAAACTAGATGCCAATGTACCCACATGTCCCAAAAATAAGATCAATTCCTGCCAAAAAATTTATATTAAAATGAGATCTGCTTAAGTGTATTTCTGATATGAAAATTGGGCTTCTGATTAGTATAAGTATAATATAAATTAAAAACAAAATGCAAGACTGCCCGAGAATCATGACTTATTTCAAACAATCATTCATAATAATTAACCTCAGGATGTTTCATAAGTCCTACTGCAAGATCATCATTTGGTCCATTAACCATTTCCCTTATGAATGTACCAGCACTGTCATGTATAACAAAGTTATACTTATCTTCTAATGATCCAATCTGTGGAAACAACAGGTTGAAAAATAAAATGTCATATACAGCTGCATAAAGTATGTCTCACTTGTATATGCATAATATTAGTCTTGTTCTAGTAATAGACGACTATACATGACCAGTTTTATTAGTTATAGTATATACAGAAATATAGCACAGAAGAAGACTAGGAAGATACCTTAGCAAAGATAACTAGAGTAGACTATAATATAATTATAATACAAAAAGCAGAATAATTATACCTAAAATGAATATTCATCCTTTGATGTGATGAGGTGTCTAAATGACGAATACACCTGGTATCACATGACATGTCGACTAGGAGGTAGATAATCGCGAGTTAGATACCTAGGATCACGCGACACGAGGTATATAATTTTTTGTTATTCACCTAGCCACAACAAGGCAAAAAGGAGGGTTTAGTTGTGATATTGTGGTACAAAAATAACAACATCAAAAAAGTATGGAATTACCGACACAGCAAAAGAAAAAATACTTCAACTATTGAAGCCCAGCAGAATGTTATTATTATAACGCTCTGACACCTGCAGCATAATTTTCATTCTTGGCGTACTAATAGTACTGTAGTATAGAAAGACAGCAAGGCGAGTATGAAGACAACGTTCTCACTTTACTCACCTGCATAACTTCCATATTTTAAACAGCACAGATTTTTAACTCACTTATTTTCACAGAAGAGCTTCCAACAAAGCCATAAATATCAAAATTATGCTTCGTTAGTTGTAGGAAAGCACCAAGGCGAGTGTTTCAGTGCTTCAGCCATAGCCGTCACTTTCTTTCCATACGCAAATTAGAAATTGCGCAATATAAATTTGGCACCAAGAAAACCACATCCTTGTTTTGTGGGTTTCTTCTGCTTTGTAGATTAGGTATAAGACAGTTATAGGTCTTCAGGTCAGGATATTAGTTGTTTTAGTGCCCTCGCTTCGCTCGGGCTCTAAAACAACTAATATCCCTCCCCTCGACCTATAACCTATACTTATTTTAATGGTGGCATACATGTAATAATAATTACAATTTCAATTATCCTCATTAGATATACAAAAAAGCAGAATAACATTTTAATGGTGACATACATGTAAATATAATCCAATAAATGCAATTTCAATTATCCTTATACTGTCTATTAGGTATACAAAGAAGCAAAATTACACTTTAAAATTAAATCATTTTCGGTTATCAAACCTTCTTTGTGGAATTTTGGACATGAATATTGATTATATTACAAATATCTTTTATCATGCAGTCATACCAACAATCAGTATGGCCAACTAAATTATAATTAATTTTACATCCTTGCAACTGTACTGACCAATACATTTTCATAATTCTATGTTTGGAGTGTAGTCCTAAACTTACAAGCGTGTCATGTGATTTACAAATACATAGTCATGTGATTTACATAATAGGCTTGTACATAACATTAATAGACTATACATGACCAATTTTATTAGTTATTGTATATATGTGAAATTCAATATACAAGAAGGGGATGTTACCTTAGTGACAAAATTAAGTTAACTTCCACATATCAACCGTATGCATGTATATATGATTAGAGTTAAAGGCAAACACGAAGTAGTATTTATGTATGGTTGTTATGTGGAAGTGGTGTTTAATTTTGCTGCAAAGTTACCATCCCAAACTTGTTCCTGCACTTTTTTGGTTTTGATATATATTCCTAGTCTTTCATTTTCAATTTTTTAAAATTATTTATGTAATATAATCCAGTGTGCTATTATGGATCAAAAGTTTGATTATATAATTAATTTCTATATACTGCTCTATGAACCCAGTCATCCCAGATGCATATTTGTTAATTAATAGTCGTACTCTATTTTGTGGCAGAGTTTCTACATAATTATCCAAAAATTTAAATCAAATCCACAATAAATTGAAATAGAGCACATAATTATAATAGAGCACATATCATAATTTTTAATAGTTACAATTATTAATTGGTGTATTAATAGTGCTCATAATTAAGTAGCATTCATATTATTTCATTCACAAATGCATAAGGCCAGGGATCGTAGATTTTTATTTTCTCATCCTCCCCCCGCATCAAAATTGATAAACTGCATTAATTTGTCCATTATGTCATTTGCACATGCACGTTGACACATGCAAACTATGACAAGTCAACAACGTGGATTTGGATTGTAAGTGAGAATGAAATCACCTTTAGTCTTCAATTATTTGTACTTCTTGTCATTTAGTTAACCATGTCAGTAATTTGCTTCACCGTTTTTTCAAGCTCTTTGAAAAGAACAAGGCATTTTGAGTTTGAAGTTTAAGTGTTAATTTGTGGATAATACCCACCTGTGTTTATTAATTAATTTTGAATCTTTTGATGAGAAACTAAAAATCAACTGTCTCAGGCAGGCCTGGTATTATATACACACTTAAATGGCAGTATATAGCTACATACATGCTTTTGCATGTTTGTAGATAATTTTAAATGTAATAAAAATGTGAAAGTGTCTAGAATTTATTTTCAGGAATTAAAGGAAGAGAATATACTATTAGACTATGTGAAAAATGTTGTTGAAATAGCATATCAGTTTTAGCGATGCATGCATAATGGTGTGCAATAGTACTTTGATCAAAATTGCCTTGATGATGCCTTTGTTACTTGTTCTGGTTTTGCAGTGAAATTATGTCTATTAAGCATTCTTAGAAAGAATTTAACATTCTGTTGCATAATATAAAAATACCTTCATATCACAACTGAGTATATGTGTAGTAGTATCACTGCAAAACATTTTTTGTTAAACAAAAATTTAATTGTTAAATGTTATTAGTTAGCACAGTTGCAAGGAATATCATAATATAATTGGTACCAAGTAGCTACAGCTTGCCGTGGATCAGCTATATAATGGAAACTACATTATAATTATAATACTAGATGTTTTGTATGAATACAAGGCTGGTTGTTACAAATTATAATAATTATTATGATAGCTCACAGGTCCGAAATTTATGAAACCATTTTTAGCAGCAATCCGATCAGCCACATCCTGACCACCTTTTATCTCTACAGCCCAACTGTTACTCCAATTGGTTTGTACAGAATCCTCACTAGCGACCACATGTGCGAGCAAAGCACAGAAACAGCAAATCAGAGAACAGAGAGAAGGAAACATCACTCCGACTACAACTATAGCAAACGTGTAAAACTTTCCTCTTTATAACGTTGTAATACCGTAATATAATTATATATATAGTAATTAATTATATATATATATGAAGAACTCCGGTCAAAAACGGAACTATAACGTATTCCGTATTATTTCATAAAAACCGTTTTTAAAAATTACTACGGCATCACACGCCGTACAATGTACCCTTTTGGCAGCCAGTCCTTCTGAACGTTTTAGTGACCTTTATGGCCTGCAATAGCAACGAATTCCTTTGTGGGAGTTGTGGAGAGGAGGTTCATGACCATGAGATGGGCATCTATTGTGACGGGATGTGTAACCAATGGTTCCATTCCCATTGTGTTGGCCTGCAAAAAGATGAATATGAAATGCTAAACTCTTCTGATGTTGAGTGGAAGTGTACAGCGTGTGTGAGCGACTTGCAGCTCTTCAATAGCATTAGTGCAGTAGACGTTTTCCACTTTGATTTCCAAAAAAATTTGCCAACACCCAAGTTATATATCTGTTGGAGAGCAGTTTTATCAGAGACTACTATGGACTTACCTATTCGGAGTTTACAGTGCTTCACATGACTGCTTTTATGTGGCATGAACTAATGGCAAGAAGAGGAGCAAATGAGGTTATTTCATGTCTGTCACACTTCATATACAATACCCCCTTTGGAAGATCTGGTGCTAAACATAGTATTTGGTGGGCTGATAATTGCCCTGGCCAAAACAAGAATAACTGCATAATCTGGTTTTTTCAGGATCTCATTCGCCGTAAGGTATACTCAAGAATTGATTACAAATTCTTAATTCAGGGTCATACGTATGGTCCTGCTGATCGATTTTTTGCCATCATTGAAAAGCATGCGAACAGAATTGAGAATGTATATACACCAAATGATTGGTACCAGCATGTTTATAATGCATATGTTCATAGTGAGTACAAGGTTCAAGTAACGGAAATGCAGCAGTCATATTTTCGAGATTATTATGAATCATTGAATCTTCGTTATACAGAACGAACAAAAGATGAAGATGAAAAGCCACTCAACTTTCACAGTGCAGTCTGGTTTAACTTTGGTTCAGGGGAAAAAGTTGTCAATAGCAAAGTAGTAGTGTGTACCCATTTGAATGAAGTCTGCATAAGGCATACTTACAATGTCAGTGAGGAACCTCAGTGTGTTTCCTACAGTAAGAAAAAGGGAATGAAAGAGATGAGTATCCCTCGATGTCTGTATCAGCAATATCCTCTTCCGATTAAAAAAGCAAAAGCAGATGATGTGCAAACCCTTGCTGTCAAATATCTACCTGCTCAATATCAACAGTTTTATGCCAACATTCCATCTACCAGAGCTGGCAATGATAGTGATGAGGATGGCTAAATCTGCTCTATTATACTGTTAATGTCACCATCATACTGTATGTTAGTATAATACAATAATCATCATGCATTTTGCATTACAACTATATAAACACTGATTCGTTTTGGTCATATATATGTACTTTCTCAAATGTGTTTCAATCGGTGATGTAATCAAACTATTTATATTGTAAGAATGATCAATAAACAAATTAGTTAATCACAGAATTATTATAGTTTAGCATGTATCTCCCTCTTGAACTTGACTCCATGAGGCTCTGCTAAGTTGCTGATCTTTACGAAAGGTGTCATACCCAGTTTCTGCCAATAACTTGTGGCTTTCAAGTTTCTCCTCTAACTTTTGCTGCTCTGTTGTATTTTGACATGCCTCAATCTGTACACGTAAAGCATCACATGTGGAGCAGGTGTCCGTTCTGGGGTACCCAAAATATATGTTAAATTCGCTTGAATATGTCGTGGTAGAAGTGTTCAGAAACGAGTGGTTTTCTAATTTTCTCAGTAGGTTTATGTGACATTTTCAGTTGTAGGTTTGCTTCTTCCAACTTCAAATACTCAGGATCATGTTTTTCAAGAAAGTTCCTATACAATCGAGCAATGGACAACTCTGGAGACAAGTATGTACGTCCATGATTGTCTTTACGAGAGTAATGACTATTTCTTGTAGGAAACATGTTGATATGTTCTCTCACAAGGTCACGAACTTCCTCGCAGATTTGTTGAGGCCTGTTGGTATGCTTCCCACGTTTGTCTGGTTCAACACAAGAGTCATCCGGACACCTAACTTTCTGCCTAAGAACTTGTAGTCTCTTTTGCCCAAACCCAAGGACAGTACAGAAAGCTTTGAGGCATACTTTATGACTTATATCTTTTTCATCATGAAGGTAATATGCAAAGGTGAAGCCACTTCCTTCTGCTGGAGGACGTCCTACTCGTTTTTCTGATGGAAACTTCAGTGTATTGGCTTGCCGGGCATGACACACACACTAGTAACGTAACCATGGGTAACTCCGGACACGCCCAAACTTCGGACAGTTATACCTATTTTGTACTCATTCTCAACAAAGAGCAGCATTACAACTACAGTAGTTCTACTATCACTAGCTACACACATATGCTTGAAAATGAGCATGATATAATGAGTATGCAATACATTATTATTCACAAATACGCAATTAACACTAATAACTAGTAGTGCTACTACCCGTTAGTGTGAATCGCGTATTTGTGAGTAAATAATTGTATCATGCTCATTTTTAAGCATATGTGTGTAGCTAGTGACAGTAGAACTATTGTAATTGTAATGCTGCTCTTTGTTGAGAACGAGTGCAAAATAGGTATAACTGTCTGAAGTTTGGGCGTGTCCGGAGTTACCCCAAATTACCTTACTACCTTAACAGTTAAACTTAGCAGTATGATTAATTTAAGAAAGTTAACATATATTAAGTTTGTAGTCTTTTCCGTGGGCGGATGCTACTCCAATCAGTTTTTAGTCTTGCCAGCTTCTTGCTGCATACAATCTGGTTCAATTCTGTATCTTTTGGAAGCCACACCCACCCGGGGGTATAATTATTGGGCCTAAATGTTTTCACTGATAGTTTACAGAAACAAGGTGGTGGAGGGTTATTTTCAGAAACAAGATGGTGTAGGGGGCGGTGTGTGGGAAACCCTGGCAGGGTAACTGTAGTTGCTCTCTGAGAAAGATCGGAGTTTGATAGTGCCTAGAAAGGTAGATTTTATGGTTTCACTGATAAGCTACAGAATTCAGCTTTCTTCAGCCTCTTGTAACTATAAAAGTAAAATGAATTTGCAGAAAACGGCTCTTTTTGTTTTCCTCAAAATGCATTGTACTTGATGCACGCCATGATTGGTGGGCGTGGCTTTCCTTGTTTTGTACTTATTACGATTGCAAAAATGGACATTTTTCCAACACTCCCACACTTACAGACAAATATAAAGATCATCAGAAGATGAAGGTTGCTATTACACCAGGTTAGAGTCATATTATATAATATTCTATTTTGAAACTGATTGGAGTCGCATCTGCCCACTCCCTAGTACCACCATAAAAACTTAGCAGTATCATTAATTAAGAAAGTTATCCACCACATCACTATGCACATGCATCATTAAGTTTAGTCTCACCACCCAGCCCCTTCGCGAAGGAGCTGGCAGGCGAGACTACATTAATAAGTTCTATAGACATGCAAAATAGTTTAATCTGTGAAATTACTGAAATATTTTTTGCGTTCGTCATGTTTTATGATAAATTCGTCAGTAATGTCTATTAGATTCAAGTCATCTGTAAGCTCTTTATGTATGTGTAGTAGTAAACAGTTGTTCAACCTTTTTGCTGTCATGGTGGATCTCAAATACATATGTAGATGCTTAAGAGCAGAAAATGTTCTTTCTGCTGTGGCTGATGTGATTGGTATGGTCAAGATTAGCAGTGAGAGTTTTCATGAGCTCTGAATTTTTCTACCGCTTTTTTCCAATTTTCAAATCCTGTCTCTGTGAAAGTCTTTTCTCCACACCTAGATGTAACCCACTTATGCTTTTGAGCATATCGACAATAGTGACAAAAAAGATTTTGCTGCTAACACAAACAGTAATCCATGGAAATTGATTGTACCTCTGTGATCGAAAATTTCTATTCCTGCTCCTCAATGATTGAAGAGTTGGCTTACCATTAGGGTGAAAAGCGTTACCTTCATCTGAACAGTACTGTGCTGAACACTCACCAAGATTAAGCCTACTACTATATTCCAGGTTACTTTCATTGCTACTCACATCATTGCTGTCAGTGACTTCCTCAGTCTCCTCTTCTGATTCCTGCTCAGAATGATCAAACTCCTCAAGATCATCTTCATGACCAAGGTTCTCATCAACTCTCTTTGGAAGAGTACTTTTCTTTGAAGCTGGTAGCATTGAGAAGAGAGTGATTTGCTTTTTTGTCATGACTCAAGGCAATAATAAGAATAGTCTGCAACTGGAACTTCAGTAGCTAAGATAACATATACAGCTAGATCTTGTACTAAAGTATGAGTTAATTATACTGAGGTATGTGTAGAATATTCTACGTACACTTAACTTAAAGGTTCCCTAAATTGTATTTTTTACGTTTTATAATATTAGGTTAGGTATTGATTAGTATGATGTCAATGTTTATGTGTAAAAACCTCCTATTAGGTCTGAACTTTATCTTAATCATACATTGCATCATCTTCTAGAAACTTCTCTTACTTTTGTATAAATACTTTGCACTTTGATTCTTGTTTAGAATATACATTAGTTGTAACTGTAACTCAATTACAGTGTAGTAACAAAACACTACAGTAGGCGTATGTCATGTGTTAAAGTATTGCCTATTGTATCTGTGCAAATTTCAGATTTGTTGTTAGTTGTCATGTGCAGCTCCATTGGACAATAATTGGAGCTGCACATACTATACAATTATCAAGCGGCTAAAAAGGGGGCAATGCCTTCCCCTTTTATAAAAATGGGGGGGCAATTGCCCCCCTGCCCCCCCCCCCCCCCCCCCCAGTATCTCTGCCACTGTATTATAATTATATAATGAATCACTAGATTCGTAATTCCTCTTCGTTTTGCAGTCCAAGTCCAGCTTTTACAGTTACCCATGTGGTGGCGGCACATGATATCATGTTGGAATTCTATGTTGTTCAAAACACCCAGTTGTACTGTACATATTGACAAGTGAAAATATATGCATTCAGTAATTTACTTTACAATTATTATTGTAGTACATTATATACATGACATAAACTGTATAGATATAGTTTATAGCCAAATGTTGAGTAGTGGGGCACATGCCCATGTGTCACCACAGTTCCTACATCTATGGTTGGACAAACTCACGTCCGACTGACTCAAAGTTGAATTCTACAAAGCCGTTGTCTGCTATTCTTAATTCTCATACCAAATTGTGTTTATGCTATTTTTTAAGTTTTAAAAAAGGATATTTCTGTCTTCTCTATCCATGTTTAGTTAAGTTAGTTATGTAATAAGGACAGTAGAAATTAATACAGTAAAATGTATTTGTATTCACTGCACAATATGTTCCAATCACTGAACATTATTGCAGTGACACCCCTGTTTTTTAGGCACTGTCAGCACTGACAAGATCAAGTGACTCCATGACAGATGGAAAGAAGCTTAAGAAAAACACATCCTGGTAAGTGTCTTTCTGTATTTGATGATCAAATAATCACCACTGGCAAAAGATGGTCAGGAAGTAGACAGAGCCAGCGTTCTTGGAATATGCTGACTAGAACTTGTACAATAAGCACATAATAGTTGTCATTAAATTAGCTTTAGTGTATATTGTTACAATTAAGGCGATAGGGACAAGCACGATTCCATAAAGGTGACAAAAGTACAACAACGCAGTATTCTTATCGTGCAATCACCATGTGGTGAACCTGTGTTTCCTCGTTTCCCATTTCCATTTCCCATTTCTTATTCCTCTTTTTATAACCACCTAAGCAATATAAGTGTCACATGATACCATGGAGTTGTGTTTGTACTAGTTAAAATCTTTTTCTTGCATGCATCTGAAAAGCAGGTATCCATGTTGATTTTCTGCAAGCTTAAAAGGTGTCTGCAGGTCTCTAAAACAATAACAAGCTTAATTCTGGAACGTGGGAGGAAAAGAGCCTTTGACTTCCTCAAAAGTGGGCATTGCCCACAAGCAAGATGACGACTAAGGTAGGCGTCTAGCCTTTGAAAGTTTAAGATTTTCTTCCTCTACTCCATTTTATAGTTATCTAGTTAAGTTTAAAAGCTACAGCAAGTAGAGGATAAAAAATAACATCAAAAAGTTTTGATTATTATTAATATCAATGAATAATTAATTATTATATCGTGATTTTAAAAGTATAATTACCCTCGCCGCGTAGCGTAGGCGGAAGTGTACCGTAATCGTTTTGTCTGTGTATTTAGAAAAAAGAGACAGTGTTTGTCAGATCCTCAGGCCTTCAACTGAACGAACAGGCCGCCCTCGGGGACTGACTCCCAACTGAATGACAGACCTCTCTCTGTCAGGAGGTAACTTCTCCTCTGAAGCTTCAGTGGTACGAGTATCTGACATTTACTTCACCTCATCTATAACTTATAAAGCTAAAGTGCTAAGCTTGAAAAACTAGACAGGCATAATACGTCTCTCTTCAGCTCTAGTGCTTTTGTTTTTATTTCCATGTTTTATTTGATGGTCTGTGGTTATTCTTTTAGCATGTGGGCCTACAGAGTCTGTATACTATTGTGATTATAGTAGAATATGGTATAGATTTAGCAATTAGTTACTTCACAAAAAGCAGTGTAATAAATAGTATTTAACAATCTTAACTTTTAACACATTCACATATGCTTTGATACTTTGGTGTTATTGGACTCCTGACAGGGATAGTCTGGCCTTGGGAACCAGAAATGGGGGTTAAAGACATCTTTGGTGGGATCCCAACCCTCCCCTCTCTATCCGTATCTGGAAATGCTTATAGAGTCCTGTTTACCAATGCACCAGTAAATACATGTAATAATAACTTACTTACAAAACCCCGAAGTCAAACAATGGCCCATTCCTACTGGATTACAAAAGATCCTACTCCCTTGAAAACTTTACCTACCATGTGCTTATACACATGTGCTCTCCTAATTAATTATTGCAAGGCTATTACTATTATAGATGCTGTTGTGTGTGTGTGTGTGTCTGTGTGTGTGTGTCTGTGTCTGTGTCTGTTAGCACTTTTTTCTGGAAAAATAAAAACATTGACAATTCAAATGGGGTACTGGTAGACTTCAAATTATACAAGGAAAAGAAATAACGTAGGAATTCTTCTAAAACCTTCGGTTATAAAGTTATCACAATTTTTATAACTCACGGTTACTGTTTCCAGACTTGAGAAGACTCGTGGAGGCATCTGGACACATCAAAACATAACTACTCCTGTATCATGACTATCACTAGCAAAGCACTACATAAAAGCAAACAAAATTTGGGTATTGGTTGCTACAACATCGAGTAGTGGCTCCAAGCATTCTCCATTACTTTCAAACTCCGCCTATTTCAATTTTTTTCAAAGTCATATGCTGTGCACGTGACTCGAACGTTACCTGTCTAGGCTCTCTTTGTGGAATATTTCACAAGACTAATTAAGGATCTTTCTTTCTTCTTTGAGATAAAACAGAGACTAAAATGTAAGACTTATAGTATAGACAAAGAAGAGACTAGTAAAATCATACTAAAATCTTTCAGTTATAAAGTAATAAGTACTGACATGTGGTAGAGTATGGGAGGGTATTATGAGACATGTAACTATTTTTCATCATAACTTCAATTCTAAAAACTTTAAAAACTTGAAATTTTAAAAGAAATTTCTTTAAGCATGATATTTTACAACAATATATTTGTGTGTGAAAAAAAAAGTATTGAATTACAATACATACAAAAAATTAATTATTCAAGTTGTACCAATTATGAGACAAGTGTTGGTATTATGAGACACTATAAAATTCAAATGATGAACACAAATTTAAGGTTCAGAAGTTTATACCTGACATTCAAAGCAATAGTAAAAGTCAGGAATCTCCTCCTCTCTTGTATAACCAGTACATTTCAGATCATACCATGCCTCACAGCTGTCGCAGCACACCCACACATCGCCTTCATCTGGATAGACAAAACCACACTTAGGACAAATAGCACTGTCTTCATCATCTTCAGCAGAGTTTTCTTCCTCCTTTACCACAGAGTTTCCTTTCTGTTGCTGTGATTTTCCAGGTTTCACTTTCGTTTTCCTTTCCTTAGGTTTCTTTTGAAGCTTTTGTTTCTTTCCCATTTTTTTCTTCTCCTTTTCTGCCTCCTTTACTTTCTTTTTTTCTTTTTTCTCTGCCTTCCTTTTCTCTCTTTCTAATCGTCTAGCTTCCTTAGCTTGCTGTTCATCTGCCTTTGCAGCTTCCTGTGACTTTATTTTCTCCAACACTTCTGTCTGTAATGCACACAGCCTTTTTATTAAGACCCTCCTTGCACTTTCTTTTCTTAGTAGCTTCTTTTGGTTTTGGTAGAACTAAAACTTCTGATAGGACAGCGGAAGAATCAGAAGCTCCAACAGATGATGACAATGTCCCAGATTGTGACTCTACACTGAGTGAATTACTGAAACAATGCTCACTACTGGCATCAGTGGGGTGATTAATTCGAACCCATGCTTCATAATCGGGATCTTGTAGATCATAACCTTCTTGAAAACGACGTTCGTACAACCTCTCTTGTTCAGATGTACATAGCAGATCATTGGACTGAATGTCATCCAGCTGTAAGTCAGTCAGCTTAATTACTAAATCAACACTTGCCTGTTCTCTTTCACAATCTACTACTGCTGCCAGCTTTTTTGTGACTGTACTATCACTAGAGGATTGTTCTTTGTGACCCTCACCACTAGTGGGTTTTTTAGGACATTGAAAGGCTTTGGAGGGTGCCAAATCTCTATCATCGATAGCTCCTGGATTTAAAGGATAAACACCACTCTTTCTAAAACCACTCATGATATTCACAGGAGTGTGTGAACTAGGCCATGCTGATCCAATTAAAGATGCTATCAGATCTGTGGTAATTACACGACCAGGGTTTTTGGCAATATACATGGCACAGGCTTTGGAGAAGTTGGCTTTGAATGACTTGAAGACACCTACATCCAACGGCTGCAATATGTGACTTGTATGTGCAGGTAAACAGAGGAGATGAATATCATTAGCACGAGCTAACTCGATCAGTTCAACGGAGACATGTGATGCATGACCATCCTGAATTAGAACCACAGGTCGAGCTGGAGGAATATTCTCCAAGAAGAATTTGAACCATTCCAAATAGACTTCTTTGGACATCCAACCACTCTCAGTTTTACTGAAGAGAGTTCCAGGAACAGCCCCTTTCCTAAGATGATCAGGTACGCTCCTTTTACGAGGAAAAACTAAGCATGGTGGCAATACAATAGCAGATGCAGAAACACACGACAGAATTGTGTGAGTTTTTCCTCGTTCTGCTGAAGAAATGGTATATACTTTATGGAGACCTAATTCAGCTATCACTTTGCCTGGTCTATGGACAATGGCAACTCCAGTCTCATCTGCATTAAATATCTGCATAGGCTTGGAAATTACATTTAACTTGCCATAAATAGCCCCCAGTTTACCAAAAAAGTCACTGATGTTTTCTTTGTTGGCACTTAAAGCACGACAATAGGCCAATGATTGGGGCATGACTGTTCGTCAAATTAGGGTGTCATGACTTGAAACCTTGAAACCACCATCGACCAGCCTTTTCATTTTTGAAAGGATGGGGCCTCTTGCATTTTTCAACAATAATATATACCATATGCATTACAGCTTCCCTTGTAAGCCCATAACCCATATCAGCCATCTGTATTAAATAATGCACAATTCTTTCTTCTTCTTCTTTGGTTAAGATCGTTGCAGGCCCTGGTCGACAATCAAGGTCCACTTTGCCTGTCACTCTTCTCCTTAATGTTTCGACAGGTACATTATACAGCCTTCCTGCCTCTCTTAATCCTTTACCTTGATTCACACTCTCCACAGCTGCTCTCATGCTTTCGTCACTCCATAATTTTCTGGTTTTTCTTGCTTCCATTAGTATAGCCCAGATCCCTATGATCACGAAAAAATATTTATTATCATGATTATAATTATGTATTTTTCACTATTGGAGAGCATTATATAAACGCTATCTACTACTGACAGGTTAACTGTTCTATTTAAAAGGCTAAAACGAATTTACATTCATCTCACCGGGAGAAAGCCGGCTCAGTCCCGTTTTTTTGACGAAATAGAGACACTTGATTCAATCAAAAATCCCAAAGAAAATAGTCCTGCAGAACAGCTTAGTCGTCCACCATTTAAATCTCTCTACTGAGCATGCTCAGAAATCCTACCAATATGGTGTCATCGTTGCGGTTGCGTATTTTCATAGCTTACTTTGTTTCTGGCTTTTAAAAAATTTGTGGAAATTGTCTATGTGTAATAAACTAGTAACAATAATTTCAGGCAAATTCGTTTGTGTGTCCCATAATACCTACCGTCTCATAATGCCTACCCATACTCTAGTTTATATAATTATATATCATTATTATAAAAACTAACATGCCAGTACGGTTTTATAACTTAATATGTTTTATACACATAAACTAAACAATCTGAAGTAAACATTCTCATTATGACCATACAAACGAGCAATGATAATTATAATCTTTTGGCATATTATGGTTGTAGTCTTTTCCGTGGGCGGATGCTACTCCAATCAGTTTCTAGTCTTGCAAGCTTCTTGGTGCATACAATGTGGTTCCATTCTGTATTTTTTGGAAGCCACATCCACCTGTGGGTATAATTATTGGGCCTAAATGTTTTCACTGATAGTTTTGAAATAAACCTAAACACGGCCAACGGTTGGTGGAGGGGGCGGTGGGTTTGAAACAATGGCGGGGTAACTAGTTGCTCTCTGAGAAAGATCGGAGTTTGATAGTGCCTAGAAAGGTAGATTTTATGGTTTCAGTGAAACGCTACAGAATTCAGCTTTCTTCAGCCTCTTGTAACTATAAAAGTAAAATGAATTTTCAGAAAATGGCTCTATTTGATTTCTCAAAATGCATTGTACTTCGTGCACGCCATGATTTGTGGGCGTGGCTTTCTTGTTTTGTACTTATTGCGATTGCAAAAATGGAGATTTTTCCAACACTCTCTGTCTTTCAGACAAATATAAATATGATCACAAGATATGATGGTTGCCATTACACCAGGTGAGAGTCATATTATATAATATTCTATTTTGAAACTAATTGGAGTCGCATCCGCCCACTCCCTAGTACCACCTTATATTTCCAAAAAAAAATTATAGTACTTTGCCACGTAGGTGAGGGTCCCGTCCCGACGGCGCTCGTTATGTAAGCAGTGACAGCGTAAATAATTATTATTGAGAAGTTTTATATCTTTTCATCGTGATAGTGCAAAAGCATCAGTTAAACCAAGATACCTTACAGTTGATGTCATGTTCAGAAGTATGTATGTATTATAGTTATTATTAGTCTCGCGTAGCCAGACCCTCGCGAAAAGGCGGAGGGCGTGGGAACACTGCTATATTGAAGTTGTTCTGCAGGAATGCCATTAGTGGTGATATAGTACGTCGAGTAGGTGTGACCAGATAGCAATTGCAAATGGCGGAACGTGAAAGGTTACTGCTTAGGCTGTGGAAATGATCTGAAGGATATTCCAACAGAAAGGCGGAATCTAGGTTCTGATTCACTAGCAACTCCTGAACCTAGAGAGCGTGTTTTATCTTCGTGGACTTCTTTATTAAATCAAGAGCTGCAGTGTCAAGGTACACAATGATGTACCACCCATAGAAAGCTATATCAAAGACCAAGCTAATCCAGGGAGAATGTGTCGTAAGTAAAACATCTATCTGCAGATCTTTCAGCTTCTCATAGCCAATGTTCCTAGCTGCAAAGATAGCGGAATATCCATCTCTTCATGTGAACTCGCGTGTGCATGTTTACACTTTAATAATATCATGAATGCAATATTTAACCGCTGCAAGTATAGTTGCAGCGGAACAACTTTATTATATCAATGTTCCCAGACCATTACTCTTCAAGCGAATGGGCGGGCATCGCCAGACTAAGTTATCATATCACTTTGAAACATTTTTTTTTTCATATTATAGACATTCTTAATACCCCTAACTGCAAGCAACGTTCAATGGAGTCGCGTTAAAACGGGACTGATTATTACATCATCATTAATGACATCATATCGGTTTGTCACTGACTACAAACACTCATCTTGCTACTTTCCTGCAGCTAACGAAGCATGTTTTTGATATTGACGGCTTTCTTAGATGCTCTTTTGTCCAACTAACTGAGCTAAAAGTCATTCCTGTAGAAGGTATACAGGCTAGTAAAGAAGTGGGCGTTGCCTGTGGGACTACTTCACTTTCAAGCGCTCACCTTGCTCTTCCTGCAGAATAAATTTGACATAAATGGTTTCTTAACAGTTCTTCTTTCCAGCAAAGTAAAGTAGAAATGAGTTTTACATAATTTGAGAGTTGTAGAGCCCATTTTAATTACAGACACGAAAAGACGCTAATCTCATTTCAAGTTATACATCAGTTTGTTCCTGGCACATGAAAAGCTTTTTTATGGTATATATGGGTCTGGCTCACATGGCTTGGTATAAATTTTAATAATATGTGAAGCGGAATTTCACTTCGGTATCAGTGTTCATACTAAAAGTATTGAAATGTGTTCTTCACATGGCAGCCTAGCTGTAAGTGCTAACAGTACACTGTAAATTTTAATAACATGTAAAGCGGAATTTCACTTCGATATCAGTGTTCATGCTAAAAGTATTGAAATGTGTTCTTCACATGGCAGCCTAGCTGTAAGTGCTAACAGTACACTGTACTGTGAAATGACAAGTTGTGGACCCTAGATTTCAGGTTTATAACATTCTTTATGGTTCATGGGCCAATAAAAGATTCGATTAGATAGCAAAAATATAACAAGCATTATTATACACCACTGTACCACAGCTCTTGGCTCCTGTGTTTGATAGTGGTCCCACCCTTTCCGTAGAGATAGTCGTACCACTGTACTTCAGGGGAGAAGTTACCTCCTGATCAGAGAGAGGTCTGTCATTTAGTTGGGAGTCAGTCACTACAGGGCTACCTGTTCATTCAGTGGAGGCCTGAGGATTTGTCTCTTTCCTAAACACACACACAGCATCTGACCTGAAATCTCTGCGGAAACAAGTCTTAATATATGCACACATGCTTTTTGATATCTAGTGATTTTATGACTATCAACATCTTCTAGACAGCCGCTATAAATATGCTTTCACTGCAGTAGTGTAGAATGACTATATATTGGATGTTTTTGTCCATTTAATTTTAAAACATATTGCAGAAATTACTTTGCAAATAGTAAATGTTGTTTCCGAGGCAAAATGCCATATATTCTGGTTAGCAATATTTTATGTCTCCTTTTAGTTATGGTTGGAGATGTTGAGCCTGACCCAGGCCCATCTAGAAAATGTCCACATTGCCAATTTGAGATTCCAATACGCCAAAAAAAATGTGAACATTGTGGTTTGCTAGTAAAATCAGTTAAAAGTAATCAAAAAAGCTTACGCCAGAATACACAATATTATCGGAAAAATGTTGTTAAGATTGTGGCCAGAAAGGTAGAGAGGTATAGCAGTAATCTTGAGAAACAACAAGCTTTATCTAAATCAATATTGATGCTCCTGTTGGTGCTCTTTCTAACTGTGTCTTGACGATATATGACTCAGTCATTAATACTCAAACTGTTAAACAAATGGCAAGTGTTACAAACACTAACTGTCTGCACTGATCATATAGTGCATGTGTTACGTGCCATCCTTCAGGGAGTATAAATTCTGGATGGCAGCAAGAATATTAATTGCAAATGACTTCTCATGATGAAAAAAAATTCAGAGTGCTGATATCTCAATGGCAAATGAGGAGTTAATTGTATGTAAAAATCATTTAGTAGAAATTTTAACGCTAATGATACTTATATTATACTTCAAAATGTTGTTAAATCATTATTAAACAAGACTATAATTATAATAAAAATAACATTTTTAATATATAAAGATAAAAGATGTAGGGACATCAAAACCCAAATAGTACGCAAACAAGTTTGGGAAATTAATGCAGGACCCAAATTTAAACAAATGACTTCCATAATAACTCTACATAAGTATAATATATTTACACTACAATAAAAATAGCTGTACTTACCTGCTTCATATAACATCACTATACTTGAATACAAGAAACTATAGTATATACTTCTGGTATCACTGCAAAAACAAAATTTTAAAACTAACTCATTGATAGGCTATTACATTTGTAAGGATTCAAAGGTGCATGGTCATAATGTTGATGCCATAACATACTTGAAGACCTATTGTGTTGTCCTGTCCGTATAACATGTTTCATGAAAGTTCAAAGCAACTGCATCTGGCAATTAATCAACAACATGTTGAAATTATATATATATAATTATATATATATATTTATGTAAGGATTCCTTGTGTACTGAATAACAATTATTGATTATTTGTTAATATTGTAATTCTTTTCAAGTATGGTTTTGTTTCTTAAATTTGGGTTTTGATCTCATTTCACACCATGGCCACCATTCATGTGTTCATCTGTCAGCCTTGTGATTTCATTCATTTGTGTATATACTTTAGGTCACTGAAATAACATTTTAGAATTGTTTTATATAGTCCATAGCACTTTCTAGAATTGTGGTTTCAATATGAATAAAAGTACAGTTGTTTATATTATAGTTGGATTTTGATTTATGAGAAAATTAGTGAAACAACCATTTGTTACCATATAGGATTAGTTATAATGAAGACACTACTATAATACCTATTATATACATGACTTGTTTCAATATTTTCTCCATTCATTTCAGTTATCCGTAATAAAAAAAACATTATGACATTGCATTGACTAAAATGTTTCATGGTTTGATTCATTGATAGTAGCTAGTCCATTATGGATGGGTACAGAGACACAACAATGACACTAATGTTTCTAAACTAGAATGGAGTGTCTCCTACATTTAATGACTCATGATTATGTTGTTTATATCCCTAATGAGAAACATTTTAGAATTGCAGCTACAAACACACTGTAAGTTTGACTAGTAAAAAGATTAAAGTTATATCAAATAAAAAGGAAGGACTTAATTTGTTATGAGTAATTAACTAAAACTTAATGATAAATTCATGTTACTTAAGAAAGATGATGTGTTTCTTCACTTTCCTATTTATCATTATCTTCATCGCTATCTTCATCACTAACGTTTTTATCACCAAACGTCAGTTTCACACTGTGCACTGATTCTGTACAAATTGTTGAAAGTGTAAATATAATGAATAGAGAAATAATAATTAATATTCATAAAAGAATTACGGGTGACAGATATGTAATGAATTTATCATTTAATAACTACAGATGATTGTTTTATGGCCTAATAAAGATATCCTTATGATTGCTTAATGGAATTAAGGGCAGATATAGTAATATCTATTAGTTAAAGCACCGTTACAAGGAAAAGTTCACAAAGGGTGGGGTCGAGAAGCACAAGTGCAATAAAAATAGTGATTTAAGTGGTTTACAGTATGAATTAGTGGATATCATAAGCATTAGGCTATTCTTATAGTAAAATGAAGTGAAGCATGTTTCAGTGGTATGGATCACATTTGGAAAATAAAGTAAAAAATGTGGTTCAATAACTTTTTATTATGAGATATCATAACAGAAAACGTACCGAGGTGTATAACCGTCTTCTACCATGAAACACGCACGAAATACAGTAACTAAGCAAATCTTTGCGCGTGGCAACAGTATACATAATTTCACTAACCTATGGATATAGTGTACGTTTCTGTGACTCTTTAGACAAGTAAATAATCAACAGTTCAATCGCAAAAGACAAAAAGAGCTCTACATGTGGCAGACTTCCGGCTCCTCCTCTACTCCAGTATAAGGTGTGGTCTTCCAGCGATATTGATCGATCGCTATCAAGAAGCTAGCGCTGCAAGAACAGCCCCACCCAACTCTTTTGGAATCTCATACGAGAGGAAGCAATAGAGCTCCGAAAGACCTCAATCACAAGCATACAAATTGGTGTCAGATTTTCAAAAAGAACATGCATCACTATGAATTACAGCTAATAATTATAGCTACAGTTGTATATAGTCATCATGATTGTTGTTTTATGTCTACGAAGTATTATAAAGGAATTGACAACTATGTAACTTGAATTTCATTTCAATCAATGACGGGAAAATTTACAGGGAGATTTAATAACATGTTATCAAACCTCCCGGTAAAGACCGGGAGGTTTGATAACACATTTAGAAACCTCATTATAAGCAATCTGATTGATCAATTCAATCTAGTCATGGTAGCAGTATCTTAAATGCGACCATTTATAACACTATAAATATATGTAATAGATAAAGCACCACTTTGAATGCATTACACAAGAGCCATAGACAAACATTCAAACACACAGCATGAACAAAGTAAGTGCTGTATGCTTGTTGAGACCACAACTCTCGTAGTATGATTTCTCCAGAGTAAGCATGTACTTTAATTGATTTATAGTGATGATGCAAAATCAACAGAGTGCTGTATGAGTTTTCATAGGGTACACATATACACTACAGCACTGTTGGTGCCTTCAGTACACACATACATTACATAAATAAAATTAGTAAATAAACATTAATTTTGTTTGTAACCTAAAAAAACACCTAGGAGCATAATCACATATCTATCTATCTATCTACACAACACATTTTGTGAGGATCAATGAATTAAAAATAGCATATGAAGAATAAGCCGATTTCTAATGGAAAGAGTTCATTCTGAACATGAGATCTTACCTGCGGGGCTAGCTGTAGTTGGATCATACGAAACATTCCTAATAAGGACATTATCATCCTGACCTTTCTCAACAAGAGCATAACGTCCACTCATGCGATGTTTCCTATCATCAAACAACACACAGTGTAAAATCATTTACATGTGGAAATATATCATGTACTGAATTACATACACACATACACATACCACAAGCAGTAGACCAATAAGATGATAATAACAAGAAGTAGAAGTACTCCAACTACAACTCCAATAACAATACCAGCAATCTGACCATCAGACAATCCTTCTTCTTCATCTTCATCTTCATCTGGAGGGACTGGAGGGACTGGAGAGACTGGAGGGACTGGAGGGACTGCCCTTATGATACTAGTGACTCTGAATCCAGCATAAGAATAAAAATCATTATCTACGGCTTGCTATAATAGAAAAAGGAATATGTATCAAACATGATTAGACAAAAGACAAACATCAGGAGTGTTACACATAAAGTGTTGATAAATAATTATACATAATAATTAATAAATAATATAAATATAATATATATTCCATTATCCGTATATGTAATATATAAACCATAGGTTTGAAGTGTATTAAACAAATATAACCCAAGGTGGGAAGGCCAAACCGCCATTGACCCGACCAACCAAAGGTTGCATATAGGTTAATACACTTCAAATGTGATCACAGTGTTAGTTGGCAACAGTTGTTGTTCTTTGTCATACTTTGTCATTGTCTTTACAGGTCGGTGTTGGGAGTCGAGAACTACGTCCATTGATGGCAGAGGCTGGCAAAATCCCTGGGGCCAAACCACCTGTTTGTGAAAAAAAAGTGCTCTAGTCTCTCTGAAATCGAGAAGGCTGTAGATGAGAGGAGAGTAGAGGAGCCAATTATCCCTAAAAACACTGAAAAGGCAACTGCTTGGGCTTTTCGTTTGTTTAACCAGTGGCTGGTAGAGCACAATGATGTCGCTGGAAATGCCCTCCAGATATCTGATAATAAAAGATCCTGATGTCCTCGCTTACTGGCTGTGTTGTATTTATTTCTGAGCTTAGAAAGACCGACAGAGGAGATTATATATACTAATGATGTGTTGAAAAGCATGGCTTTTAAGAATTTTTAAAACTGCACCATCAATATTAATATTCAAGGAAAGTGAACATACACTCATGCCACAATTGTTTGCTCAAAATTTACCATTTCACTTAATCATTTGAGTTTGATCAACAAAATTGTTGATTGTGGTGGGAGATATATATACACAGTATATACACAGTATATACACTAGTTTGTGGTTAAAATATACACTGCTGGCAGAAATTTACACTAGTTTGTGGTTTTCACAGGCTAAATATACCACCTGCACTTTCGATAGGTGACATCATCAATCATAGTATATACAAGAATAATAAAAAACATTTTCAGAAAAAATGAAAGAATACGTAGGATGTCAAAACCCAAAAAAGCATGCAAACAATGTTGGAAAGCTAACATAGGACCCAAAATCACTTCCATATAACCCTACATAAGTACAGCTCTTTGTAATTTGCTTTATAGGTACTTATGTAGGGTTATATGGAAGTGGTTTGTTTAATTTTGGGTCCCATCTAACCTTGTTCGCATGCTTTTGTGTTTTGACATTCCTACATCTTCTTTCATTTTTATTGGAAATGTTTTTTTATTATTCTTGTTTCTATTGCTTTTTTTTTTCCTGAATGGTGTGAATATTTTTTGGAAATACTGGTGTAAGTCATATGAAATCATTCAATCATAAATGCATTAAAGTTTGTTTATCAATGAAGGTCAGTCTTTTGTATATATCAATTATTTATGAATTGATTATCATTCTCTTTCACTTACAGATGATGCCTACTATTTCACTTACAGCACTATCTGCAGTCATACAAGAAGTAGTGTCAGTCACTATATCAACCAAATGCCATTCCAATGTTTTCATAGTATATAATATTACTATACAATGGCTCAATAATTATATTCATTCTTATTTGCTCACACATACTTTGCTTATGATTCCAATGCAACAAGCAATTTCTTCTTTTCAGCTTCCATGTTCTGAGTATACAAATGTGCATGCGCAATTAAATTCCACGTGACTTGATTAATGAATACACCTACGAAAATGGCGTCCAATTTGAGATCAATTCTTCGTTGTCATTGAGACTCTCTTCTTTCATAGCATCTGAAGATATCATCTCGATACTTCCAGACCAGAAGTGTACTATGAATGCGACTGGAATAGTGCTAGAATCATTGTGATGGTTCAACAAACAAAAAAATGATTTGTCTGGAAAATAATAATAATTATGACGATGATTTTGCCAATTTTGCCACTCGCCGGTTTTTTACCTTAACGACAAATCAAAGGTATGATGTCACGATCGTACTATATATATATATATATATTATATATATATATGTATTAGTTAAAGCACCGGTGCGAGTGTTGTATGGAAAATATAGCACGAGGGGTGGGGTCGAGAAGCTCATAAAGCACTAGACGTAGCCGAGTGCTTTATGAGGCTTCGAGACCCCACCCCCAGTGCTATATTTTCCAAGACGAAACCGGTGCTTTAACTGGTTTATAGTACAGTATTAGTACTTTGGATTGATACAATGGAGAAGAAGAATGAAGTACTTAGCTTTCTTGCACTAAACCCGAGGTAAGCCCGTTGTTTTCTAGTGTTATAAACAACATCCGGAAAATATAGAACAGGATGTGGTCAAAAAAGTGTGCTATATGGAAAATATAGAACAGTCGGTACCTTTGATGTTAGGCGTCAAAATGCTATAAGTATACGTTATAACATGCTACGAGTGCTATATCAGATTTATAATCACAGAGAACGAGGGCCGTAGGCCCGAGGGCGAGGTGATTATAAATCTGATATAGCACGAGTAGGCGTGTTATAATTAATATATTTCACGAAAGACTAAACCTTTGTTGATGTGTGATGCTTCTCCTACCTTTTGTCGGCACTTTGGAGAAGGTAAGCGTTGTTTTCTTGTAGTCTGTTTTGACGCCAGGTTTTATGTCTGACCACAAGATTCTATATCTGATTTATAAACCTGTGGTTTACTTTGATGTTTCGCCGTATCGGGATATATATATATATATATATATACCATAGTTAACAGAAACATCAAAAAGCCAACAGGGCGTATATATGGCATATATCCCTGACAACAGGGCAGTTATACAACCGCAGAGAAGTTATACAACCACATCAAAGTTCATTCACGAGTACAGCAGGGATATATGCCATATATCATCCCTGGTATGACGTCATCAGTTTTGCACATGCGCAGTCACCGAAAGTCTACAGAGAATAAAGGCTATGAAGCGTGTTTGACAAGTAAACACACAATCTCTTAAAAAAAGAAAAAAAGAACCAATAGATGGGCGTTTCTTCCAGGAACTATCCGTTTGATTGCCCCATATCGCCGAAAGTGTAAGGTGTGTTAGCCTGTTACTCGTGTCCATTGTCCTGTTCTTCTTTGATGTTTCTGTTAGCTATAGAATATATTATATGTACCATGGCTTCTCGGTATATATGATATAAGACCCTCGAAGCCATGGTATATATATTACATATATACATACATATAATATTATATATATAATATTTAAATTACATATATATATATATATATATATATATATATATATATATATATATATGCTACCATGGCAACCGTTTGATATGGTTAGGTCTATATTATTGTTCACCACACCAGTCAAGGCTATATTTTATGGTTGGCAGATATCTATTTGATTTATCAATCAAAATTATCTTCAAACACAGCTAGGTATGTCCTTTTTATAATTATAAAATCATGTGCTATAGTTGTACTTACCTGTACAGCCTCTATAACAGCTTCTACAGGTATAACTCCACTTGTGTCTCCACTCCCTCCTCTTACAAAGAATGTCACCTCTAGTTCATCATCTGTCTGTTCGATGCTAGTAATGACAACATCATTTGCTGAAACAAGTACAGTGGTTTGTCTATGTAGATGAAAGAGGAACGATATATGTGATAATGAATTAATTAGTAGTACAACTGGTGTTTCAGTTAAATATGAAATCTGTTGTTTCCATTATTGGTTGAGATCATAATCATAATAAGTGTAGAATTCATCTTAGCTACCCTAGCAGATTAATCTTCCTTTAACATAATTATGATGTTTGCCAGAGTTTATGATAAAATGTAAAAGATCTAAACAACTGTGTAAGCTGAATTGTTTATATACATACATGTATGTATGAAACTATTCAGCTTGCATTCTGTTAAAACGACGGTAACACGCAGAGAGAGAGACACACACACACAAACCAACTACTATAACCCTCTGCCTACGCGCTCGAGTTAATGATCAATTTTTAATTCGTCAATCCACACAAAATCATATATACATAACAATCATAACAATGTCTTTAACTGCTATTCACTGCTAAATATCAAAAATATCTTGATAATCATATTCGCAGTTTATTTAGCTGCACCTAAAGGTGTAATATACCTTTTCAACAAGTCTTTGAGTGTCAAATGAATATCTCTTTTTTTAGAACCATCATCTGGTATGATACTACACTCATCAGGATTCTGTCTGCAATACATGTTGATAGCCAGTGCTGTTATATTTCTGAATGCATTTTGAATTTCGCCAGTGAACTGATGAATGTTGAATAAAGAGATGGAGTAGTATAATTACAATAAATACATAATCATAACTATAACATGTAAATGTATGATGGAATAAAGCTAAAGAATAGAGATTGCATTTACAAAAAGTGACTGTTTGGAAAAAGCAAATTTTGATCAAATGCTTGCTATTCAGCTATTAGTGTTGTTTTAGTTAACTATAACTATAAGTCTATAACTAAAACCCCTTTATTAATGCATTGTGACTTTTAGTTAATTAAACTGTAACTAAATTACAAGTCTACTTCAATAACTATAACTAACTAAAATGAAAATTGGTCAATAATGGACACTTTTAGTTAGTTAACTAAAACTAAAACCCTTTTAGTAAGCCTAATATTAGTTAATTAAACTATAACTAAACTAAAGGTTTGAGAAACCAGACATATATATACTAAAACTATAACTAAAAGTGGCTGCTATAGTCACTAAACCACTATCAGCTATGTTGTACAGGAGGCCACAGAAATTTGGTATATAGAACTTCTTGGATTCTAAATTTCAGTGCCTTCCTCTAAAACACAATTGAATAGTAATCTAAGTGTTTGATTGAAAATCTATTTTTCAAATCAAACATTAGTGATTAAAAAGAGTAGATGTACTCTTTTTATGAACAAAATAATTTGTTTCAGTCATTTTTCATAACCCACTTCTTCTGTTAGATTACTTAGTGTTACAATAGCAGCATTTTGGTATTCTATTTTACTGAATACAGGTGAAGGTGGTGGTGATACAGAAGGTGATGGTACAGGAATCACTGCAGAATGGAGATTAGAAATACATTAATAAGTAATTATGAAAGTTCAAATAGAAATGACAGTAAACCATTGGCAATTTGTCAAATAAAACCTTAGTTTGGCCAGTCAAAATTACAAATTGGTCATTCAAAATTTCATATTATAAGTAGTTTGCAATTGGCTAACTAAAGAAATATGCTATTTAAATGTGTGGGTTGCAAAGTCAAGATAATTAAGAAGCAGTTACGATTGTAAAATGCATAACAGCAGTTCATCAGAGAGTACGGTAGTACTCTTTACATGTATGTAGGAATGGCACCGAAACAAAATGGCCGCCCATACACAAGTGATGAGCTGAAATCTCTGGTAATATATACAGATGAAGTTTAAATACAGACATACGTACCTATTCATATCTAGTGTTTTATGACTACCAACACTGTCTAGATGGCCAAACACTGTCATTATGGTAGAGATTTTAAAATGCAAATATTTTTCTAATACAAAAAAAAAAGAATGTTATATAATCTCACAATACATACCATTACAAGTTGTTCCATCCCTATCTAGTATATAACCATCATCACATCCACAAGTGAAACTTCCTTCAGTATTTGTACATGTCTGAGTACAATTGCCAGTGTTGTTAGTACATTCATCAATATCTACATTGAAGTAAATGATGTGAATGGAAACAGTGACATACATGTTTGTACACGTTTGAGAACAACCGCCCGTATCTTTTTCATATTCATCAACATCTGAATTGCACAAATAACAAGAATAATAAAAGATGTAGGGATGTCAAAATTAAAAATAGTATGCAAACAAGGTTGGGATAGTACCAACACAGGTGGTTAAAATATTACCCAAAATTAAACAACCCACTTCCATATAACACTACAGAAGTAGAGCTCTTTGTCTTTCACTTTAGAGCAGAGTAGATACTAATGTAGAGTTATAAAGAAGTAGTTTGTTTAATTTTGAGTCCTATCAGTCTTACCTTGTTCGCATACTTTTTGGGGTTTGACATCACTCACTACATCTTCTTTTGTTTTTAATGAAATTGTTTTTTTTATTTTTATTATTTTAGTTATGGAATGACAAACCTAACAATCATTACACATTGCATGTCAAAATGGACCCATCAGATTATTTCATTCCAGTGTGATATCGCACTTATACTCACAGTGTAAATGAGAAATTTCAATACTTAAACCAGGTGCTTATGAGCGCCACAAAGTGGCACGAAGGAGTCTTAAATTTGATTGTATTTTGCAAATAAAATCTGTTGCAAAATGACATGTTTGCGAATTTTTTCATATAGCAAATACAATAATGCATCAAAAACTAGAACTAGAAAACTAGAAATTAAATCCCACAACTCACACAGTCGACACAAATGCTATAAGCTGTATATTTATATATGGAAGCAAGCTGGAGGTGTTGCTCTTCAACAGTTGGATACACGTTTGACACACCTTTGCACCACTTCTTGGCTCTGTACATATCTTTGTTTGTATATACAAGTATGCAAGTATCTGTTTAAATTTATATGCACAAAGAAGAGAAATTACATATATATATTTACTCACATACCTACACAAGTCATCAAATCATCACTCAACTCATAACCACATTCACAATAAAAACTTGAACCAACAGCTGAACCATCTGTGGTGCCATTAGCACAATCTGATAAAAGACATACTAAATCATTGCATATATGTATGTATGTATGTATGTATTTATGTTGGTAGTATGTTTGTATGTATGTATGCATGCATACATGCATGCATTCATATGTGTTTGTATGTATGTATGTTTACATGTATGTATGAAAGTAATGCAGTATGCATTCATGCATATAGGAATGCAAGAATGTATGCACATATGTGTTACTTTGTGTTTTATGATGGTTGGTATGAATGCATCACTGCAATGCAAATTAATGCTGATTTGTTTCTCCTGCCAGGTAATATTTACATGTACTATATATATAGTTTGATCTTAACTAGTAGGTGAAGTACATTTCATAATAAAGCATTGTAAGAAAAAGAATTAAATTACATTGTATATGATGTTTTGTCATTCCCTTTCTAACATCTGCGAAAACAGCAGATGTTACTTCCTCATTCCAGACTTATTAGTATAATGATGTACATGTACATGAATTTCTGCTTCTGCTTATAATAGCAAATAATATCTGTTGTACTCTAAAGGTATTGAGATAGCACCAGTAAGTAATTACTATGGGATTTATATACTGTAATATGTTTCATAAATAGACTGCTATTTATGTAGTGTGTTACTTATGTAGTGTGTGTGGTACAACTTACTCTCTAAAAATACTATATAAGAAGAGCAGAGCAATTAGTTTTGTGGCTTCAATCACATGAAATACATGTAGGTGGATAATTATAATATTGTCTGTGATTGTTTTCATAATTGAAATCACACTTCATGCTTGTGGCAGGGGTTCGGCACTGCAAGTGCATTCATTCGTGAACAGTAAATAGTAAGTGTCAATTAACAAGGAATAAATTATATGCAAAGAAAGACAAATGAACGACAACTGATGGAGAGGAGACTAAAGGAAATTCAGGGCTACGTTGCACATAACAGAAACAAAATATTTAAAATAACTCATTATAATATTATAATTAGTCACAAGAATTTAAAGTTGTATGATCATGTGGTGTCGATGCTTTAGTTGGTTATCCTTCTCTATAATAATTATTATTATACATGTTTCATAATAACTTATAAACCTTTAAAGTAATTGTGAACAAATAGTTTCAATTTCTTAAAAACTTGCAACCTCATAAGAATCATTCAAAAGATTGTTTTGGCAATAAAGGCAACTGTAAATGTGTTTCAGTTAATTGATCATTATAGTAGTACAAAGCGTTTATAATGGTATCAACTAGCATGTACCCACGACCTGCATAATGACAGTGTATACATGTAGGTTCATCGTCTTGCAATGTCCCCATTATGATGTGATAATTGTGAAGGTATTTTTGTGTTATTCATGTACTTCCGACATCTCATGATTATTAAGCTATGCATGGGCCTCTTAAAATTACCAACTATATATTCCTTCTTTGTTCGAAGAGCGTTCATACATGAGTGTACACGTGTATAACTATGGTTGGCTTGGTGGCCACGGCATAAAATTAAAGAAGGCTTTAATCCACAGGTGCTAATATGAATATAGGTTCTACTAATACAATAAATTAATACATGGAAACTGTCAAACTAACCTTGAGCTAAAACTGTGAGTACTCCAAGAAGCAATGAGAGCGTAAGAAAAATGAAAACACACTTCAACTGCATCTGAGTTAGGAGTAGTATATAAATAACAAGAGATGGGAAATGTGACAGATGTTTTGCATGAGTAACATTTCAGAATGCTATATATAATGATTACCATCCCTATGATTGGTTTCCACAGAGTTTAATGTATATATATATATTTACAATAACACATGCATTTTATATGTAGTTAACCATTATACTTTTGTACCAGAGACTTATTCGAAATTAATATAACCACACCCTACTTGATCAAGCATAATTAGTGAGAGGTGTGGCTTAGCATCACATCAGAGTTTTCACTACAGCTGAATGCATGTTCTTTGCAACTTTCTGGACCTACTAATCTAACAGTCATCTCAACTTTGCTTACCAAGTATTGCAAGCACAGCGTCACTAAAGTGTGCAAGCAAATGCTGCTTTTAATTAATTTTATTCTCCCAACATCCCTTTCGCTCTCACTAGAATGCAAGTATATACATTACACATACATCATAACGCTATTCTATACAATACGCTTTTTTTAAAGTGCCCCAAGCTTATTTCAAAGTAACTTCAAAGGGCAGCACTTGAATCAAAGTGCCGCCAGACCACATCCAGCAATATGCGGGCATTTTTGATAATAGAATACCGACATGTCACCACCACATTGGTATACCTTCACAACAGTAATTAGGGGTGTGGTAATCCAACATCCAGTGAAATTAGTATTACATTAAGTAGTTTGTACTTCCTTTCTGATCAGAAATTTTTAAAATTACAACTTTATAAAACTCAAAAGATTAAGGAAGTTGCATCATTCCAATAAATGGCCATAACCGTGTGGTGGGCAATAGAACATGCACTCGAGCAGCAGGAAGAATTAAGATGCTTGACTTTGTGTATATAGAAACTGGAACTAAGATGCTGTAGTTGCTGAAATATATTCCTAAAGTTCTACAAGTATAGTTATAACACCTCTAAGTGGACTGTATGTGATTTACAGCACCCAACCCTAAGAGCCATAGGTATGAAGGTGAGGTTACTGTAAATCAGATACAGCCCAACTAGATATGTTGAGTGAGTGTTCTAGCTTCACCACACTATATAAACTAATTAGTTCTCATTTTGGTTTGCATTAAGAAACCACAGGGATATAATTAAAACCACCATAATATATATAGCTAAAACCACCATATTTGTAGCACTGGCAGTTCCTTTTGATACGCCCACTCAATGCCTTATTATTTTAGCTATAGTTATAGTTTACTAAAACAACACTAATGTGCATGTACATGTATGTTTATCCCTGTACATGTGGATACATTTACAATTATAATAATAGACATTAGTAGATAGACAAATAATGAAGAATCAAATAATTATACTAATTATAATACTAATAATAATAATAATAATAATAATAGAACATTATTAAGCCTAGTTGCTGAAATATATTCCTAAACCTATACACCAACCTTTAAAAGTAAAAAGACTTGGTAAATCAAAATAATAACTATAATGGAGTGTTATGTTTCAGACATGATAATGTCAGCCATAACTTACTGAATGCCCAGACACCACACAATGCTGAAAACAATCATAAGGATACTTTTTTATCCATATAAACATTGAACATGGGAATGCATGGTAAACCTTTCATAATGACATACTGTAAAAGATACAACCTGGAGATATTATGTAGTTCTACATGCATATTAGTCCACTATAGCTCATTGCAAAAATAGAATTGTTAAAATAACTAATTTAATTTGTTGTGTAGATTGTTAACATTACATGGTGACATACATGTACTTGTACTATTTATAATCCAATAATTGTAATTTTAATTTGTTTAACCTGTCTAATAGATATACAAAGAAGCAGAATCAATATTTTAATTAAATTATTGTAGATTTCCAAACCATCATTGTGCATCAAATATGATGTATAAGGCATGATAATTGATTGTAATTGGTACATGAATCACCATAATTTGCAACTGTACTAACCAATATTATATATATATTTATTTATTTATTAATTTTTGTGGTATGCAGTATACTGAAAATTGTTTTGCAGGAAAATCAATGTTTATTGCATGCTATGCTTGATGCAAAATGACTAATGTGTGTTCTATGCGCATGCATGGTAAGGGTTTAGTTTATGTGATATAAGGATACTGGAATGTGATTTATTAGTTATACTGAACCCACATATTGTATGTTATATGTATGCCTGGCAAATGCCAGAAATAGCTACAGTACACAGTAAAATATATAGTACATGGTGATACTTGTATATATCAGTACATTTTAGTTATTTCAACCAAACAGTTGGTTACCTAAATTATATACAATATGCCATTCACATGCACTATTACTGCTGAATTGAGGTGTTCAAAAGTTCGTACTTTTACTGTTGTTTAATGCAGGGATTGGAATTGATTCAATTCAGATTCACGTTACAAATGCTTCAATTCAGTTCTAGTAATTTAATTTTAGTTTAAGGAGATTCTAATTCCATCCCATTAGAATTCAGATCCATTCCAATCATTGCAGGTAGTTCCACTACAATTCCATGCAATTCTGTACCATTCCACTACAATTCCACTACAATTCCACTACAATTCCATGTAATTCTATTCCACATTAGAGCAAGAATAATTAACTATTTCAACCCAAACAGAATTCAACATTCAATGATAATAATAAAACTTAATAAGTAAATGTTTAAACAAAAGCTGTCAGCACTGTTAAATCTTTATCTCATATAAAGAATTGCTTTGGAATTGTACAATTCCAAGGCAACACGCAATTTAATTCTCATCATTTGATAGCATTGGTTTCCAAGTCATAATTCCAGGCCAATTCACATTAAACGTGGAACATTCCAGAATTCATTCCCAATGGCCTGTAATTTACACTAATTGTGTTTTCTAATAGCACATTATACAAACATTTTAATGATGATAAAAAGATTGTATTTGCTGCAACATTCATCATCACGGAGTTCACCCAAAAGAAATACATAATAATTATATGTATAATTATGCCTAGCCTCTCCATATCAGGTTTATTATAATAACCAAGCCTGAGGTGATAACTCTGATATTGCACAAGCGGTCATAGCGTGCATAACTTAACTTAATTTTAATTTTGACCATGCTATAAACATTTATATAAAATTATATATATATATATATATATATATATATATATAATATAGTATGATGGTGACATCATCCCTTTGATGTGGTGAGTTCCATGTGCACACTAGGCAGATGTCACCATCATATAATATATTGTACATAGTATGCTAATAGGTCCTATATACTGAATATAGGACCCTTGTTTTGTGTCCTCGAATGATATAGCCCTCCCAGGGCCGGGCTACATCACATCCTCGGACACAAACTCATATTTTCTATATAGGACCTATTAGCATACTATATATATTACTGTATACTCACATTTTGTGATGCTCTACTTCAGCATGCAACAAACTTTCAGAGTCTATTGACTGTTCAAATCCAGCAGCTTAGGAGTCAAATTACCTAGATATGGTGTTATAACCTAAAATCAATTAATTTAATTATGAAAATTATGAAAATTAATTAGGTCAAATTTCGCAGATCACATGCGGTTAATTATTAGTCTCACGTCGCCGACGTCCGCGTTACAGGGACTGAAACGTTTGAGACTCTCGTCACAAAACTGTGGCTTCCGCAAGAATCTGTGCGTGGCCAATCAAAACGAAGTTCCTCAGGCTTTGTCTAGGATTAAATTAGTCTCGCGTAGCTAGCCCCTAGCGGAAACGGGAGGGGCTGGCTACGATACGGTGTGACAGGAGAAAGTCATCCATTTAATTATGTGGGTGTTAAAACTTACGCATGCGCGTTAAACATCATAATTGTGCGAAACACTTCGCGGCAACTCGCGATCCACGTTCTACATTAATGAATGATGCAGAAACTCTGGTAAACATAAACATAATTAGAATTATATTTTTAAAATAAATATAATATAACAATATTTATTACAAGAATAATAAAAACATTTTCAATAAAATTGGAAGAAGATGTAGGGGTGTTGGACCCAAAATTAAACAAACATACAAACAAAGTACAGCCCTTTGTATTTTACTTATACCAAGTACTTTGCTTTTTGTATATCTAATAGACAGTATAAGATAAATTTAAATTGCAATTATTGGATTATAATTGCAAGGAATAGTGGAAATTATAATTTAATTGGCCATGTATGTTAGTATGACTGCATGGTTAATTAAATACATGTAATTATAATCAAAATAATTGTAAATTTGTAATTATCCTTATACCATCAATTATATACACAAATAAGCAGAATAACATTTCATTTTAGGTTTCCAAACCTTCTTTGTACATCTTATGTGAGATATTTGTTTATAGTACAAGTACGTTTTATCATGACAAACTGTATGACCAATTAAATCATAATTTACATCCTTGCAACTGTACTAACCAATACATTTGTTATTTTAACAAGTCTATTTTTGCGGTGTATTGTCTTTTTGTAAATGTCACATCTAACACTCTACCTGTGACTGTTACATCACTTCCTAAAAGTGGCATAACTGCAGGTTATTCATACTAATTAACTTAGTCTTCTATCTTACTTGGTATTTTGATATGGTCCATAAATGAAAGAGAATGTTTTTTTTATAATTAGGCTGTCAAAAGTAAGTTAAACACTGTAACTCCACACAGACCAAAAATACATGTATACAAAACATCTCTCAGATTCTCTCTGTTAGTTGGATCACCATAATCCATAATCCTAAAATTCACTCACATCTAACACTGTATACCTACCTGCGAGTGACGCTCCATTGTACATTAATTTTTTTAACAAAGATGAATATTGTCTTATAGATGTCACATCTAACACTCTATCGATGACTGATTCAACCTGGTCCTCAGAAAAGGACATACTCAACTAGATCACAAAGTACCAGCTTTCTCCTAAACAGGGTGCAAAGGGAACTTCTTATTTGTCTCTGTTTTTGGATTGGATTAATTCCCTTCATTATAATTGTTTATTTCAGCTTATATTCAGTTACTCATTTATTCAGGTTACAATTTCATGCATATTCAAAAAGGTACCAGAGACAGGATCATATCCAGATTTTTTAAACTGGGAGGTGCTTAATTGTCAGAACACAAAGCACAAAGAAAATTTTTCCGGCTTTTAATTATATTCATGAAGGCTGTGGTTGCGATTTATTGATTAATTAATCATTTTGTGAGTTATTAATACCACACTGAGTCAAGGGCTAAAGGGGAGTCAGCTGCTCCCCATGACCACCCCCACCTGGATCCACCCCTGAGAGACACTATAGATTTGGGAATGAAATTCATATTTTGGGTTTTTTTTCTTTCACTGGTATATATGTTTTTGTAAATGACTTGCAGTATATTTCAATCGTTAAGTAATTCCTAAGGTTGATCGTGAACAAGGATTTACAACATTATACATCAAATAGATTGTGGTGTGAAACTGTACCCTTCCTTGCAATGCTTGATCAATTTCTGTTGGTTGTTCCATACCAGAGATTAAAATTTGCATGTATAATACAATATGAATCATTGAATTTGGATTGCGGTGATAGGAATCTAACTAATTACCCCATCTGGAATAAGGACGGTATCCATGTATAGTAGCTACACTCATCTCTTGCAGTGTAAAAGATAGCTACAATACCCTGTTACCTTCAATACAACTATTATACCAACAATAATTATTAATACGCTATTACTGTTTTTCCTACAATAAAGCTATTACCTGTATTACCTATAAAACCACAATTACCCACAGTATTATCTCCATTATATTTACATACGTGATAGAACAGTAATGTATGATATCATAGTGATGTCATATAGCTGTTTGTTACATCCCTAAATGGTGTAACATACTACTGCGTGCATCTTTACTTCTTCAATCCACCCCCCTCCTCCTAAATTGTTAACTCACTTCACTATACACCCTTGTATTATTATAGGGAAACTACTCCAGTATCACAATTTTTAATCAGTTAATTTTAGATTTTTATATCATACGAGCTGACACTGGTATATTGAGCTCAGATAAGATAATTAGGGCAGAGGCCGGTCTAGAAATTTTGCGAACCCGACGCGAAAATTTTTAGCTTGTTAATTATTCATGAGGGGTGTGGCCGCTTAATTTAGGCCTACTGAGTGCGCAATCTTCTATGTCCAAATTTTAGATGCAAAATCATAGGTGTAGGAAAGGGGGTGGGGAGCTGTGGGGGCTGAAGCCCCCCAAACTTTGTAATTGGGTGGGCTTAGCCCCCCTAACTTTAAGTGAACCTGCTAGGATCACTTTAATAATTCAATTAACATGTATCCATTTCTGCATCTGCAGTACAATAGGGTAGGGGATAGATCAAACACAAATACTCATAAGCATAGGTTGTGAGAAGAGATGTGGAATCTGCAGATGCAATGGTATTTGGATTTTCAATCTGAGAATTTCCTTGTGAATGTGCACATAACTGGTATACTACAGTGCCTAATACAATTTCATTTATTTTGAGGGGTATAAAACCATATAATATATGTTAAATCTTAATGTCGCATATCTGCCTGGAGAACACATTGCCAATGTACTGCATTAAGCTCAGTGATACTGTCTTCTTCAAATAAAGAAGGATTGGATCATATGCAATATTTCTAATAGCTACAAGAATAATAAAAAGATTTTCAATAAAAATGGAGAAAGATGTAGGGACATCAAAACCCAAAAAGCATGCGAACAAGTTTGGGAAGTTAACGTAGTACCTAAAAGTAAACAAACCACTTCTTTATAACCCTGTATTTCAGTAATATCCATTATTATACTGCTAATTACATAGTAATTCATTACCATCACTTGTGAGTAAATTATATTAGTCATCTTTAAGCTTATTTGGAAGTGTTTCAATAAGTGTTCAATCTAATACAATAACTACACCTTTAATGTCATCACAATCTGTGCTTAAATTACTTTAAGGTAATTGAAATTGGAAAGCTATGGACTGGATTGGTATTATTTCACATATGATATAGGAAAATTAGTGATTTCAATTATACGTATAATGAACAGTATAGATAAATAATTGCCAGAATTTCTACATATATATTAACACTATTATTACTTGTAATAATATAACACATAGTGTAATTATAAAATAAGAACTGGGTTTGTTTTCCATTCTTTATGAGTAAATTATATTAGTCATCTTTAATTAAGCTTATTTGGAAGTGTTTCAATAGGTGTCCAATCTAATACAATAACTACTCCTTCAATGTCATCAGAATCTATGCTTTACAATAATTGGTATTACATCACATTAGATATAGGAGAGTTAGTGATTTCAATTACATGTATAAAGAACAGTATAAATAAATACTTGCCAGAGTTTCAGAGCTTTCAGAACTTGTATTTCAGTAACAACTATTATTATACTGACAATTATAAAATGTACTATGTGCTTATGGAGGAGTAAGGACCGGATTCATTATGACTAAATTATTTTTTCACCTGTAAGGTTATTGTTGTCAATATGTGTTTAATCCAATACAATAACTACTCCTTTAATTCTCACAATCTCTACTTTCTTTCTTTTTAGTATTGAGGAAATTGGAATCTATTGACCAGATTGGCATTACATATTTGATATAGGAAAGTTAGTGATTTTAATTATGTGTATAATGAAAAGTATAAATAAATACCTTCAAGAATTTCAGAATTTTCATGACTTGTATTTCAGTAATAAGTATTATTATACTAATAATTAAATAATGTATTATGTAATTATGGAATAAGGAATGGATTTAATATCCATTCATTATGTGTAAATTATTTTTTCGCCTTTAAGATTATTTGAAGTGTTTCAATAGGTGTTCAATCGAATACAATAACTACTCTTATTGACTTTCAATATTGTCGCAATCTGTATTTAAATATCATTAAATTACATGAAGTTGGAAAGCTATGGACCGGATTGGTATTGCTTCACATTAGATATAGGAAAGTTAGTGATTTCAATTATACGTATAAAGAACAGTATAGATAAATACTTGCCATAATTTCTACATTTATATTACCATTATTATTACTGGTAATTATATAACACATAGTGTACTTATGGATTAAGGACCAGATTCATTATCCATCACTCATGAGTAATTTTGTTTTGTTGTTTTTAATTTAATTTAAATTGTTTCAAGCGGTGATCAATCTGATACAATAACTACTATTTTTGACATCTAATGTTGTACTTCACCAACTTTAGAATACATGAAGGCTGAAATGTATTTGCCGAATTGTTAATACATCACATTAGATATAGGAAAGTTAATGATTTCAATTATATGTATATAGATCAGTATATAGATAAAGAGTTTCTACATTTATGACTATTAGTATTACTGATGATTATATAACATGCACAATGTATTTATTGAGTAAGAACCAGATTCAAATGTTTACAGTTATATTATAATGTACGTATCGGTATTATAATTATATTGATTATGCTTGTATAACATTCTGTCTATATAGTAGATTCGTTTTCAATCATTCCATGTATTCCATTTCGTAAATTCGTTTAGAGATTTTTTTTTCATCAGTATAAATCTTATAATACCATGATACTTTTAGTAAAAATTAATAATAATTTTGTGTATTTTACTTTTCTTTTATTTTAGACCATACAATTTTTCACTGATATTAACTTTGGTTTCACTGCTGTTCTTCATTTCATTGTACCTCTTAATTTCCAATAGTATATAAGTATCTCAAATTTGTAAAAGGAAAATGAAATTCCTATATATGGACCATAATTATTTTAGAGATAATTATTATGCTAATAGTTAGAATGTGAATGGTGTACTTTTAGCTGTAATCATGTTTCTGTATTCCTTTACAGTCAGGAGCACTCTAGTATTGAAATTGAAGATTGCCAGTGCTATTAATAACTACTGCTATATTAAACTCATTTTCCCTTTACAAGTTTGAGATACATAGATAATATTGGAAATTAAGAGGTACAATGAAATGAAGAACAGCAGTGAAACCAAAATTAATATCTCTAGGAAATGATAAATGCGTACTCTAAGTAAAAGGAAAAGTAAAACACTGCATTTTTATTATAATATAACTCTATTATTATATTGATGATGATTATGTAATGTTGTGTCTAGTAGATTCATTTTCAGTTTTCTTTTTCATAAATTGGTTTAGAGATGGTTTTTCACCAGTATAAATTTTATAATACCATGCTACTCTTTTTCACTTTTAGCATAGACATCACTGAACCTGTCACAAGTACATACCATTCCAATATACTAACTTTGGTATATCTAATGTGATATAATGTCAATACAGTCTGCAGATTTTCAGTTTATGTGCAAGAGAAATTTAAGATATTGACCACATTGAAAGTCAGAGAGAGTAGCTAGTACAATATATTAAAAAGCACTTGAAACACTTCAAATAAATTAAAATACGAGAAAGAAATATTTACAATAGAATCTGGTCCCCGATTACTATCTGTTACATAATTGTCTCTAATCATATAGTTATATCGAAATACAAATCTCGACAACTTTGTATTTCTGGAAAGTACATTTACCTGTAGTGATCACTATACATATAAAGGTAATCACTAACTTTCCTATATCTAGTGTGTTGTATTATGCTTCCGGTCCATAGGTTTCCAACTTCATGAATTCTACAGACATCTAAGTACAGATAGTTAAGGAGTAGGTTATTGTATTTGATTGAACACCTGTTGAAACACTTCAAATAAGTTTATATAATTTACTCATAATTTATAGATAATGAATCTGCTCCTTACTTCCATAAGTACATGTACATATATACGTTATATATAATAAACAGTATAATAATAGTTATTGCTGAAATACAAGTCTAGGAAACTCTGAAACTTTGTCAAGTATTTATCTATACAGGTCATAACAAATAATTATTGAAATTACTAACTTTCCTATATCTAACGTGATGTAATACAAATCTGGTCAATAGCTTTCCAACTTCAAAAAATTTAAGTACAGATATTGTGACAACATTGAACCAATAGTTATTGTATCAGATTGATCACCACTTGAAACACACCATTTAAACACGACAAAAATAACTTACTCATAGCAGATAGACAAGTGTATATAGAGAAAAAAAACATCCCTATGATTGCTTTACAAATTTAAGTAAAGATAAACATATCTCTATGACTGCTTTGTGGTGTCCAGCATTCGGTAATCATGGCTGACTTTATCAAGCATGAAAGACAACAGCTTATTATTTTGATTATCTACTCTCCTGACCTTTCAAAGGACCTTGTAGAACTTTAGGAATATATTTCAGGCAGAATAGCTAGCTATTAGTTCCAGTTTCTACATAAGCTACACAGATTTCTTTCTGCTGCTGTGTAGAGCTTGATCAATGATCGCGCGTTCTTTTACGCGCCACGCCCATTAATTGACCAAGCCCCCGGGAAGATGCTTAACTACGTATACAACGCATACTCGCGTAAGTGGACACAAGAAAAAATATATATATATATATATAAACATACATCGAACCCGTGGGAAAGCAATCATAGGGATGGCCCTGCGGGCCATAATAATGAATCTGGTTTTTATTCCACAAGTACAAATGTGTTATAATAATAATAATAGCTATAATTGGAATACAAATGTCAACATCTCTGGAACTCTGCCAAGTATTTATTTATATAATTGCAAACACTATCTTTCTTATATGTAATACAAATCCGTTCCACATATCTTTCCAACTTCGTTTATTGTAAAGAAATTTAAGTACATATTGTGACAACATTGAAAGTCAAAGAGAGTAGTTATTGTATTAGATTGAACACCTGTTGAAACACTTCAAAAAACCTTAAAGGTGAAAAAATAATTTGGTCATAATTGATGGATAATGAATCCGGTCGTTACTCCATAAGCACATAGTATGTTATATAATTGTCAGTATAATAATAGTTATTATTGAAATACAAGTTCTGAAAGCTCTGAAACTCTGGTAAGTATTTATTTATACTGTTCTTTATAGATATAATTAAAATCACTAACTTCCTATATCTAATGTGATGTAATACCAGTCCGGTCCATAGCTTTTCAACTTCATGTATTGTAAATACATATTGTGACAACATTGAAAGTCAAAGAGAGTAGTTATTTTATTAGATTGTACACCACTTAAAACACTTCAAATAAGCTTAAATTTGAAAAAATAATTTGGTCATAGTAATGGATAATGAATCCAGTCCTTACTCCATAAGCATACATTATGTTATATAATTGTCAGCATAATAATCCTGAAATACAAGTTCTAAAAGCTCTCAAACTCTGGCAAGTATTTATTTATACTGCTCTTATACATATAATTGAAATCACTAACTTCACTATATCTAATGTGATGTAATACCAATCCGGTCCATAGCTTTCCAACTTCATGTATTGTAAAGAAATTTAGATACATATTGTGACAACATTGAAAGTCAAATAGAGTAGTTATTGCATTAGATTGAACACCACTTGAAACACTTAAAGCTGAAGAAATAATTTAGTCATAATTGTAGGATAATGAATCCTGTCCTTACTCCATAAGCACATAGTACGTTATATAATTGTCAGTATAATAATCCTGAAATACAAGTTCTGAAAGCTCTGAAACTCTGGCAAGTATTATTTATACTGTTCTTTAGAGATATAATTGAAATCACTAACTTTCCTACATCTAATGTGATGTAATACCAATCCAGTCCATAGCTTTCCAACGTCATGTATTGTAAAGAAATTTAAGTACATATTGTGACAACATTGAAAGTCAAAGAGAGTAGTTATTGTGAGCACCTGTTGAAACACTTCAAATAAGCTTAAAGGTGAAAAATCATTTGGTCATAATAATGGATAATGAATCCAATCCTTACTGCATAAACACATAGTAGTTGTCAGTGTAAAAATAGATATTACTGAAACATAAGTCTAGAAAGCTCTGTTCTCTGGCGAGCATATATTTATCTATACTGATCTATCGCAATCACTAGCTTTCCTATTATGTAATGCGATTCAGGTCGATAGCTTTGGAACTTCGTGTATTGTTATGTACAGTTGCGATATCCGGCGCGTGAACAGGAGAGTGCTGTATGAGTTAAAATTTATCTAGTATTCGGTATACGTATCCGGTCCTCTTAACCGAATCAGTCAACCGAATCAGTCAATCGAATTCAGTCTGGTGCAATCAGTACTATTGTTCCCACTGAACATTTGGCTACATCCCAACTTGAAAAAGTGTATGTTGGACAGTCCAGAGATGACTTCAGTATTGTTGAAACGAATCATTCTGTAATAGGAGTATGTGCAATGTTTGGGTCGTTCATAAAATTTGTTGTAGTTTTAGTGACAGACCTTACAGATGAGGTACCCAGCTTGCAAAAACGACCAAAAGTGAGTGAATCGACAACCAGAGGTCTGCCTTCCCACATTGCTAAAGAGAAATACCGAAAGGACCAGTTATATAATGCTATCATTGATTTATTTTGTGAACAAGGCCTGAGTTGGCAAGAACCAGAAACCTATGGAAGGCAATTTATACATCATCTGAGTAATTTATTCTGGTACCATGAAGTACTTGCAAGTCGGGCCTGCCAAATTGCAGTTTGCTTTTCTACTTTTGTTGGCTACAACAGGCCAGAGCTTAGTAAGCATAGGAAAAGATCAATTTCAAACCTTAGCAGAGATGTACTCCTTGAACATGCCACTGTCCTACATGATTATGCTATGAGCAGCTGGATTCAGCAACCAGAGTGGGAAGCTTTTAAAACAGCCTTCCTTCAGTTGATCGAAGCAATTTCTGCCTATGCTTCCTACCTAGCAATTCGTAACAAATCAATGAAGCGACATCACTCCTCTCCTGAGCCTGCTGTTTTGCTGACTCTTGTAATATACGACATATAATGAAATCATCATCCGTGTCCCCCCTCCTTTCTGAAATTGATTCAGTTGTTACAGATGCTATTTTATATCAAAGAATTTGTGTCAGCGAATACATTCCATCTGATAAACGGCAGAAGTATTTGTTCCTAAGAGAACTTGAAAAAGGTCTTCTCCTGTGTTTTTCTTTACCTACTCACATGGCTCTAATGTAGGTAACTTTCACTTTCTTTGGAAGGCACCTGAACACATTTGTGAAGAGGCTTGTAGCTCTGAGAATTTGCATTTAGTTGAAGAAATAAAAAAGGAAATCCCTGTTTTTCACACCAGAGCAATGAGAAAGGAGTTTTATCGTTTATATGGTCTGATTTCACCAAAGAGTAAACTGTACATCTTGAGAAGTATATATCATTCCTTAACTGGTGATCAGTCTGGTGCAAGAACAACAGCTGAAGAGGAAATGGACCAACGTGTGTCCGAAGCTTTAATGATGGAAGATCCTGAGATAATAATGGACTTGCGTCAATTAAACACGAATGGGAAGGATTCTTTCGGTGTGTTTTGGGATAAATGTTCAGAATATTTGTCGGCTTGTACAAGTGTAACATTCATGGCTAAAGCAATTTCTGTACGTGATCTGATAGAAGAAGTTAAGAAATTGTGCCCAACTAATATCCCTATTCCTTCAGAGTCATGGGTACGTCTTAATTTCTGTCCCAGAAACCCTCACACTCAGGCAGCAAAAAGATATACAGGTATGCGTCTTCACCAATTCGACACGCCACAGAATTGTACAAATGTCTAATCCCTAGAATGGAAAGTCGTCATATCCTATTTGTATATTCTGATGGTGGACCCGATCATAGACTAACATATTTAAGTGTACAGCTGTCATTGATTGCTTTGTTTATCAACCTCAATCTTGATATATTGATTGCTGGACGGACTGCACTTTCACACTCTTAGGCAACCTCTTTGAGAAGATTATGTCCATAATAAATTTAGGAATTCGGTGCATTGGAATCATGAGAGAGAGAATGGGAGAAGAATTCGCTTCAATATTTTATTTCACAGTGCTGTACTTTAGTACTCGTTGACAATTAAGAAATGTGGCAAAAATGACTGTTCTTGTTGTTCTCCAGTTAAGATGCCCCTAGAATCTTTTTCAGGTCAGTTTTGATTTGTGGGATAGCATTTTATTTAGAAATTAAAGTATGTGTGTTTATCCATGTATAGAGTATACATGTAATTTTTTCCCTAGCCCATTTTCTTCAAGTTATTTTAAGATTAACCAGTTTAGTTGTGTGTGATGTTCATTTATTCTGTCATATATCATATTGATTTAGTATAGCTTGTAGTATAATAAATTACTTGATGGATAGTGAAAATCACTAACTTTCAACATTCTTTTGTTTTTAGATGTAAATGTTTTCTGCCTCCTAATTATTTGATGCTAAACTTAATGGTATACCACCTAAAGAAGTCCATCGTGAATAATCAATTAATTCACACTTCAGCAGCATGCTTATACTTTCAACTAGGTCTGCGATGAATGGTATTTCAATGAAGAAGTATTTATCACAGTAGTGAAGAACTAAGTATCATGTATTAGCTCACCATTTTGCTGTAAGCAATTACTAATCACTATAGATACAGCCGAAATGCTGCACAATACTCTATAAGCCTCTAAACTGCAGATAACCTGCCATTTTATTGCAAGTATAATTTCATACATTTGGTTTCAGTGCATGTTTAAATATTAAAACAATATCAAATACTAAAACTTCTAATAATACAAATATTTGAATGAATTGATATTTGTTGCAGCTCTACTTTGAACTGTATAATTTTGTGCTGCATGAATAATATGCTATCTTTCTATATTTTTTTAGGCGTACATAAACTACCTGACCCTGTCCTCAATGAAGATGGACATTACGAGCCTTTTGACACAGTTTATGGTGCTGTTACTACCGAGAATGATCATCAGAATCCATCAGTTGGAAAAGTGAAAGACTCTTCCTTTTAATGTCACCCAACAGCACGTAAAGATTGTTAATCTGGTCATCCAATGTAAGGAATGTGAAATGTGGAGACTGCTTTTGTCGAAAAGAAAACTAAGTCCACAAAGCTTTAAAAAGCTGGAGAAAATAATAGAAGATATGTCCTATACTTGTGGTGCTACATTTGAAGATATTACTATGCCTGAGGGTCTTGAGTCGGTTTGCATCAAAGTCCATAACTGGTATGACCCAATTGAGAAATTATATTATTTGTGTGGTTTTGAACCAATCTGTATCTACTGTGGCAAAGTTGAGTGAGGTCCAGGTACATGCAGAAAATTACCCTCAGTGTTTAGATTGTACCTCTATATAGGCCTGCTACAAAACGACACCAGAGATCCCTTCAAAAATGAGATTCGTACATTATAATTATATTTGTAAAATTTTTGAAATTGACTATATATATACAACAAATTTGTAATTTTAATTAATAATTAATAATCACCACCCGCCCACGTCATGAATTAAATCTTGAGAAACAATGAATATAATCATGGCGGCCTTACAATAATAATTATAATTATATTATATACATGATTTGCTTCCTTATTTCCTCCATTCACTAGTTATCCATATACTCAAAAATCAGTATGACATTGTATTGAATAAGATCTTTTGTTTGTTCATAGCTATTGATGGTAGTGGCATTATGGATGAGTACAGAGACACACAATGTTTCCAAACTAGTCCCCCTTACGTTTGATGAATCATAATTTCATTGTTTATATCACTAATGGAAATAATTTTAGAAATGCAGCTACAAACACACTGTAAGTTTGACTAGTAAAAAGATTATGGTTATATCAAATAAAAAAGAAGGACTTAATTCATATATAGTTATGACATTTACTGTACTTACATGTAACTAAAGATTAAAAGATAAATTCTTGTAACTTAAACATATAAATCAATGATTTGTTTTGCTTAGAAATGTGTTTCTTCACTTTCCTCTTTATCATTACTTTCATCACTATCTTCATCACTATCTTCATCACTATCTTCAACATCTGCAAAGGTCAGTTTCATACTGCGCACTGATTCTGGATAAATTATTGAGAGTGTAATTATAATGAATAGTTATAGAGGAATAATTAATTATAGTTATAGTCAAAAACATTATGGGTGACAGATATGTCATGAATTTAACATTAACTACAGAATGATTGTTTTAAGGCATAACAAAGATATCTTTTGTGGAATTAAGGGCAGATGTATAATTATAAATATAATTATATATCTATTGGTTAAAATACTGTTACAAGGAAATATTTCACAAGCTCATATACCATATTGGTGGATAGCATATTGGTGGATATCATGGCATGCTTTTAGCGGTATGGATCACATTTGGAAAATCGATGTTCCTAGAAACCCATAACCCACACAATACTGCATAACAACAGCAGAAAAGGTCAGTTTATGATTGGCGTAACTGACCGGAAAAAAATGGTGGACTTTTCTAAACTGATGATAAGAAAACACAGGAATTGCGGATACTGTGAACTGCATTAGCTTCTACAAGGTATGCATACATTATTATGACTATTTTCTAGCTGAAAGACGTTTTTAGGAGATGTTTAAAGTATACTAAAGTATCAATTCCAATTTTTTTTGTATGAAAGACTGACTAACTGCTGACTGACTGACTGACTGATGGACACAACCAATCACATAACCCCTTGTGCAGCATACTGCGCGAGGTAAATATAGCACCGAATGTGGTTCAATATTGTTTATTATGAGACAAATGATTTAGGGCAGTATCTTTAATCTGTCCATTTATAACACTATAAATATATGTAATAGATAAAGCACAGGTTTCAATGATTACACAAAAAGTATAGACAAACACACAGCATGAGCAAAGTAAGTGATGTATGCTTGTTGAGACCACAACTCTTGTGGTGTAATTTCTTCAGTGCACCAGAGTAAGCATGTGCTTTATTTGTGATGATTCAAACTCAACAGAATGCTGTATGAGTGTTCATAGAGTACACATTCCCAATACAGGAAATACAGCACTGTTGGTGCCTTCAATAGAAACATATATACTTTATATAAATAAATAATTATACAGTAATTTTGTTTGTGACCTGAAAAAATGCCTAGGAACACAATCACATATATATCTGCGCTATTATTATTCCACTGATGTAGGTAGTTGCATTACTATCGAAACATTTGGTTACAAAAAACAATTATTCATTGGTGAAGACAAACATGAAACAATGAATATTACATTTCCCAATCATTCAGGACTTATGAATATCTACAATACAAATTTTGTGAGGATGGCAATGAATTATAGTAAATCATAGCATATGAAGAATGATCCCATTTCTAAACAATAGTTTGGAAAGAGTTGATTCTGAAGATGGACTCTTACCCTTGGGGCTTGGCTCATATGCAATATTCATAATAGTGACATCATCATCCTTTGGAGGACCTTTCCAAAAAGAACGTCGTCCACTCATGCGATGTTTCCTATCATTTGACAACACACAATGTAAAATCACATATATTAATTAAATATACAGATATATCATGTACTGAATTACATACACACATACTCATACCACAAGCAGTAGACTATTAAAATGATAATAACCAGTAGAAGTACTCCAACTACACCTCCAATAACAATACCAGCAATCTGACCACCAGACAATCCTTCTTCTTCATCTTCATCTTCATCTGGAGGGACTGGAGAGACTGGAGAGACTGGAGGGACTGGAGAGACTGGAGGGACTACCCTTATGATACTAGTGACTTTGAATCCAGCATCGGAATAAAGATCATTATCTACTGCTTGCTAGAATGGAAATAGGAATAAGTGTAGATCAAAGTGATTAGACAAAAGACAAACATTGTTCAATAAGAGATCTGTTATTAAATAATTAATTATATAATATATTTATTATTATACATAATGTATATAGTATATAATTTATAATTAATAATACATATATATTTTTTTAATGTAAAATATATAACATGGTTTCGAGGTTTATATGTAAACCTGCACAAAAAAATATATCGTAAAATTTTGAGTCCAGGTTATATATGACATATAGACCCAAAAACCAAGTTATAAATGATATAGGTTATAGTGATATTCATAATAACTCCATAATAGCTATATTGTTTATAGTATGGTTGGCAGGTCTCTATTTGTTTTATCAGATTCCTCAATCTTTCTGTACATTTGTGATTGTCTGAAAATTATCTATTTGGAAGAAGATCAAATGCTTGGTTTTAAACACAACACTATTTCTTTTTTTGGTATACATGAAGATACTGCTTTTTTATACCAAATTTCAATGATGTATTTTATAAAAACAGTGGATATTGAGCATTTTAAAAACAAGCTTTCTATCAAAATTATCGTCAAACACATCTAGGTATATCCTTTTCATAACATCTTATACTATAGTGGTACTTACCTGTACAGCCTCTATAACAACTTCTACAGATATCACTCCACTCCCTACTCGTACAAAGAATGTCACTTCTATTCCATCATTTGTATGTTCTATTCTCGTAATCACAATATCATCTGCTGAAACAAGTACAGTGTTTTGTCTATGTAGATGAAAGAGGAAACAATATGTGTGATAATGCGTAGTAGAACTGGTGTTTCAGTTAAACAAGAAATCTGTAATTTCCATTTATTGGTTAAGATCATAATCACAATAAGTGTAGAATTCATCTTGGCTACACTAACGGATTAATCTTCCTTTAACATAATTATGATGTTTGCCAGAGCTTATGATAAAATGTAAAAGAAGTAAACAACTGTGTAAGTGGAATTGTTCATATACATACATGTATGTATGAAACTATTCAGCTTGCATTCTATTAATTTTTTGTTTTTACTTCATACGATATTCATTTATGAAAAGTCAATTCTTGGAACAAGTACACGGAACAACACCCAGCTGTTGTATTGAAATATGATTGATTATGCAATGTTTGCTGATGGCATGTACATACATCTGACTGCAGATGAGAAAAGAGGTCTTAAAACATAACAGGCTTTCGCACTCATCTTACAAAATCTGTACTAATGTACGCATATGTATCTAATATACCAGGTACTCTCCATTATTAGAGATAAAATTACAGTTCCATTGCAAATGTATCAGTATATGTCTTTTGTATTAAGACATCTCATTTCTCTACAGAGTAACATTTTATTGTCGCTGCTTTACCACAAAAAGGGTGCCCTGAGATACCTTCCTTTTAGGTTTACCTGTCTAGACTTTTGAAACTGGAATTGATTCACAACCACAATTAATCACTGGATCTTTCATTTAAAAATACTAGGATAGGATACCTCTACATAATTATAATGATTAATGTTTATTTTGCCAATCCACATAAAATCCTATATGATATCCATTTTTATTATTTTAGTTTGCCACTAACATAATGTACACAATAATTATAATAATGTCTTTAACTGCTATTCATTGCTAAACATTAACACAGTAAAAAAACTTCATTAATCTGAGATAATATTATTACTAAACTATTATTCACAGTTTATTTAGCTATACCTAAAAGTGTATTCATATGAGAGTTTAACTAGGAGCTGTACCTTTTCAACAAGTCTTGAAGAGTCAAATGAATATCTCTTTTTCTAGAACCATCATCTGGTATGATATTGCACTTTTCAGAATTCTGTTCACAGTACATATTGATAGCCAGTGCTGTTATATTTCTGAATGCATTTCGTATTTTGCCAGTGAACTGATGAAAGTTGAATAAAGAGATGATTAATTATTTGAATTATTTATTAATGAAATAAATATGATAGAAAGAAGCTAAAGGATAGATAAGTTATATTTTGATCAAATACTTGCTATTCAGCCATGTTGTACAGAAAGCCACAGAAATTTGGTGACATTCTTGGATTCTAAATTTCAGCAGCTTTCTCTACACAAACAGTTGAATAGTGGGCTTTAAATGAAAGTGTTTGATTGAAAATCCTTTCTACAAATGGCTCACAAATAATGTATAACAGGATACTTGAATGCTTAAGTTAATAATTATCCCTTAGGACTGAGCTTGATTTTCACAATTCTTCTCTTTTACAACACAGGCAGTTCTGCTACAGATTGCTTTGCCACCATTCACTTTTCATACCTCAAACTTGGCTGCTTTTGTTACAATAAACAAAATCGGAGCTGCACTCATTTCAAACCCCCATTTAAAATTCCCCCATGTACTCCATATTTAGGGCATAGGGTGGCCGAAAAACACCACTTTTATCCATTTTCATGGGCTTATTGCTGACACCAATTATGAACATTTGGAGTGCTTCGTAATGCTAGGAATGCACTCCCAACTGCATAGGGGTCAAATGTCACATATATACGACATTGGTCCTCTAAGGGTTAAAAGAGCATGTATGCATATGTATGAACAAAACAAATTATAATTTCGTTGTTTTCAGAACCCACTTCGTCTTCTGTTAGACCACTTAGTGTCACAATAATAGCATTTTCACGTTCTACTTCACTGATTACAGGTGAAGATGATGGTGATACAGAAGGTGATGACCTAACAATAGATGGGGTTGGCTCCTGCTGAAATGGGGATGGAGAAGGTGACGATGTAACCATAAAAACAGTAGGTGTAATCAGAACAATGGATGGCAAAGGTGATGGAAAGGAAAGTGTAAAAGAGGGTGAAGGTGATGGTATAGGAATCACTGGTACTGTAGAATGGAGAATAAAAATATATTAATAAGTAATTATGAAAGTTCAAATAAAAAAGACAGTAAGCCATTGGGCATTTTCCAAACAAAACCTTAGCTTGACCAGTCCAAAGTTCAAGCAAATTGGTATTTCGAAATTTCATTTTACAAGTAGTTTGGCTAACTAAACTTGCATTTCGTCAGACAAATTAACCCTTCAGTATCAAAAGAATTATGTAATAAAGGCAGTAAACTTATTAATTGCTATTCAAATGTTCCAGGTCGCAAAGTTACAGTATTTAATAGACTACCAAACATCACAAACTTTATACCAATAATTCATACATATACATGTGGCATTTATAATACTGTACATGTCGTGTATGTTGCATACCAACACAAGTTCCCTCTTCATTCATGACAGTACCAGTTGGACATGAACATGTAAAACTACCAGGTGGAGCATCCTCACACATCTGTGTAGCATTACATACTGGAGGCATCTGAAGACATTCCTGAATATCTGTGGATTAAGAGAATTAAGAAATAGTTATGATGATAAGATGTAAATGTGGATGCATCCATTGATGATAGTAGGTATATCCATTGATCAGTAGATGAAAAAAGGTAAATATTCTCCTGTAGTTAGTTGTACAACATGCACATAGAAGTACTAACCTTCACATGTGAACCCATCAGATTGTAACTGAAATCCACTCATACAACTGCATTCAAAACCACCATCATTATTAGTACAGATCTGATTACATGGATTAGTGGCATTGCTTGCACACTCATCAATGTCTAGAGCAAAAACAGATGAAGGGATTCATTATAATTATCAATAGCACACATGCCTTTATATTTAAGTTTAATTAAGCTGAAGTAAACACTTGAAGATTGACCTTCAATGTAAGGAGTCTATAGATAATCTAGAACTAGCACATGCTTACATTTAAAACACATGGCTTAAACTATGTAATTAGAACCCACTTAGCTAACAGTCTGTACTAAAATGACGAACTAAAGAAAAGCCTGTTTCAAATCTGCTACTACAAAGAACCTACCAGCCAGCCTAAGTTGAAAGAATTGAAAGAGTGAGTGAGGTGTGTGCTTACGTATAGAAATAGTATGTATTTGTGCATTGATGTTTACTATCTTAAACTACCACTAACACACACTGGTTTTCAAAACCAAGAGTTGGGTAGTGGATAAAGCTTCAATCCAGAGGAGTAGCCACTAAGGCTTGGATAGGGCTATCCACAGCAGGTTGTAATGCTGTGAGGTGGGATTATCCAAGCAGTTGACAGGCGGTCATCCTTGGTGAATTAATAAGGATAGTAATACAACTAGGGAATGCCCAAATTATCTATAAGGTTTGCACCCTCTATACTAATGAATAAAACAAATATAAATACAAAGGAAATATAATTAATAATAGTTATAATAATAATTCTATCAATAAACTAATCATAAGATACTGTAAATGTGCTACCCAAGATGTGTTATCAAAACAGAAACATAACAAAGTCTACGAAGGAAAATATTCCATCAATCATTGTGTGTAAGGAGCTATAGAGTGGTCGGCTGTCTGTCTGTCAGAATTGAAATCGTTGACAGCAAGTGCATTAATCATGCTGCATCTGTTTGTCAACACATTCTTTTATTAACTAAACACATACAGACACATACATTCACTCACTCACCGGTACAGTTTTGCATATTTTCATCACGTAAGAATCCATTCACACAGGAACATACTTCCTCTGAAGTGATTAATTCCAGAGCACATAACTGTTCACAAGTATTGTCAATTGGACACATTCGATTAGGATCAACTGGAAATAATATGACAAGACACTTGTACATGTAGATAGGGATGTGTAATATTGTAAAAATGTTGTATGTGTTAGCTGTAGCTGAAGATGAAGTTCAGCATTTGTGATGTTTAGAAGGGAATTATAACATGTTCTCACATCCTTGCATTACTTGTGTTTTCTTTACTTATTATGATTTTATTTTCTTTTACTGAGCATTTCATTATTTTCCTTTCTGAATTTCTGCAGGAGTTTATTTTATCTACGTTGTTTATGCTAACATTGACACTTATTAGATCCCATTTGTTTGGTTTTGTAGAGAAAGAGAAATTCTAAATAATAAAAAAGCAACTACAAACTCAAGTGTATTGGTATACCAATTAAATGAAAATATCAATAAATATTTAGATAAAATGATAATACACTTATTATGTACACTGATATCACTACCCTCGCCCACATAGGTGCAGTTGAGGGTTACTGTAATGAGATTTACTGTCTGTGTGTCTGTCTGACTTCTATACCAAAATATCTGGACAACTAACAACATTGGAACTTTGATCGGATTAAAAAAGACAGTCTTTTTCTAAGCTGTTTGGTTATAAAGTTTTTACAACTTTTACGACTCATGATTGCCATTTCACCACTTTCAGAAGACTTCTTGTGAGTACATAAAAACACAACTCATCTTGTTTGAAGGCTACTGCTGTCGAATCGTAGCTTGAAATCAAGTACAATTGAAGTAGTGGCTGCTACAACATCAAGCTGGCTCTAAGCATTCTGTCATGACTCTCTAGCTCGTTTCATGCACATGATTTCTACTTGATTATAACACTGTTTTTCTTATACTACGCAAGAATTATATACACTTGGTATGACTTGAATGTAAGTTGCAACACATATATATAATATAATCTCAGTATAAAGCATTCTCTGCAATTATTTTCTTGTCAGTAATCATTCTTGTTTCCCAAATCACACTCTTGGCAAAGTTTCTGCACTGCATTTTTAATGAAGTCTACATATTTTTTATGTGCCCTTTAAAATTATACACATTATCATACCTTCACATGTTCTACCATCTGGTTGTAATATAAATCCATTTTGACAAGAACAATTGAATGATCCCACAATATTACTACAAACATGAGCACAATTATGTAGATTAATAGAGCATTCATCAACATCTATAAGTAGGAAAATAAGCAGAATAAAAAAAAAAAACGGTACATGACAATAGCTTAAATTTTATTAGAGATCTAAGTTGCAACCAAGCAAGATAACTCAGACCTGGCTTATTTCATCTAACATAAAATTCCTTAAAAATAATTAACAAATATGCAGATATTAAAGGGAGTACAAGGATTGCTGAATTATTTTGGCTGCAGGACCACCTATATAATTGCTTTCCACGGGATTTAATGACTTAATTAATGCATATATATATATATATATATATGCATAATCTCATGTGTGACACAAATATATATATATATAATATATATATGCATATATAAATAAATAAATATAAATATAAATATATATATCTGTATATATATACATATATATATATATTTGTGTCACACATGAGATTATGCATTGTTTAAATAGCTGCATCATTCCAGGGGGTTTAGTCAATTATTGGGCATGGTGCATAATAGAATGTGAGCTCGAGCTCTACATACAGGAAGAAAGCTTAAATAGAAACTGGAAGTAATAGCTGTTTTACCTGTAATGATATCATAAGGCTCTACAAGATGCTTTAAAAAATAAGGAAGTAGATAATCAAACAATAACTATAAAGGCTGTTGTGTTTTAGGCATGAGAAGGTCAGCCATGATTACTGAATGCTGGACACCACAAAATAATCATAGGGATACTTTTTTCTCAAAATAATTTTTTTGAAATATTCCTTAAGTACAAATCACTGTAATCTGTAGTGCATCAAATCAATAATGGAACAGGGATGACTTTGGGGGCATTAAAATTTACACTAATTGAAAATAGTTTGTACTTACCTGAACAAGTCGTTTTATCCCTATTTAAGTTGAATCCAGTGTTACATGAACACACGAAATTTCCTTGAGTATTTATACATCTTTGTTCACAAAGGTTCAGGGTATTGTTAGCACACTCATCAATATCTATATATAAAATAATCAAATTTCACATGATATTCCTATACAGAATCAATTACAAATGTTTAGATGTAATCATTGGTATACACATAGTGCATTTATCTTAAAATTATAAATGTATATATACAAAAATACTTCTAATACACATACATAATGAAACACGCACTACTTTTAGTTACAGCATGCCTGGTCACTTAAAATTTTAGGTTAGTTATAGCTTAATTAACTAATATAATATTGGGCTTATTAAAAGGGTTATAGTTTTAATTACCTAACTATATAATTACTGGCCAATTTTCATTTCAGTTATTACAGTAGACTTGTAATATAGTTATAGTTTAGTTAACTAAAAGTCAAAATGCCCTACTAGGAGGGGTATTGGTTTTAGTTATACACACACACACATACACACCACACACACATAATATTTTTTTAAAATATTGTGCTACAAAAATGTATATAGCATAACAAAAAACCAAATAGTTTATGTAAGCAACCACAAATTTAATCGAACATGATTTATATATTTGTATTTTTATACTAGTCAATATAGACGAAAAACAAAAGAAACTGGTACTTGTAAATATTACCTAGCAGGAAAATAAATCAGCCTTAATTTAGTCTCAGGGGAATATTATTGAAACTCTGGTAACCAAATGGGGGTAAAATAACCAAGTCACTTTTGTAGTGTGTACAATTAAAATGAAAACAAAAACAAACAGAGAGGAGAGGGTTGGTGTCCCACCAAATATATATTTAACCCCAGTTCTGGTTCCTAAGATTAGACTATCTATGTCAAATATTCAAATATTTATGACACTGCTTTAGCATTTTGATCGGTAAAGTTTCAAATTCAGTAAAACTCTGTATCATAAGTAAAATACTAGGTGTCCAACTGAAGCTCAGAGAAGAATCACTGTCTTTGTTTCTGTGATATGACAGAAACTTTACACCATTGGTGTTGGTATTCAGCACTACTTGCCTCAGTGGTTCAGCTACTACACATTATGAACACTTCTAGCAACAAACCTGCACATTTAGCTTCATCTGCAAAATATCCAGATGGACAGGGTGGACATTCTGCTCTAACATCTGGAGCTGGTACATCAATACATTCAGCATCCTGAAAACATGACACTTCAGTACATCCATCAACATCAACTGTGCAGAACTGTCCTTCCCATGCTGTGTGTATTGGAGATGTATAATGTATATGATGTGTTTATGTGCAACAACCCACCATGTGAATACTTTCTAAACTCCAAAAAGCTTACAAACGGTCACAATGTATAATTACTACAACCATTTTAGTAAAGTATTGTGAACTAAATAAACTATATGCACACTATAGCGAAATCACTAGGAATGGCCAATAATGGCCATTTTTGGTTTTATTTAAAGTGAAAGTAAGGGGATGTAAAAAAAGGAAAGAGAGATTTCTCATTACCAGTTGCCCATATTCTTAGCTTTTGGTAACATGCTCTTGAAGGAAAAAAAATCCCTTCATAAACAGAAATGCTTACATGACTTACATGTAAATGCTGTGTGTGTATATAGTGTGTACCTTCTGGACATATACAGTTCAAAACAAGTGGATTAACTGATGGAATAGTTCCTTCTGTACTGCAATTACCACCATTTTCACAACCACAAATTTCAACCTAAGAACAAATGTACATATTAATTAGATATAAACATTTCTGACCAAACTTAACAACACCACCTATTTTTAAACCAGCATAAATTCAACCATGCAGGTTTTGGGTGGTAGTTTAGGACAGTTATGTATTTGAGCTTAGAATTAGTTATAGAGAGAGTATTAGGGTTCTGAATGAGTCACATTGGAGCAGCCCAATGAGTGGATGATAAAAAACAAAAGGTAATGATCCCTTGCCTTAACTTGTAAACTATTATAAATTATAGATCACCAGGTTTGAAGCGGCAGTTTACTATTAATGGTCGTATAAAAGCACAAAAAATCCACAAGTGTGTTTACTTACACCCAGAATCCTACAAAAGTTGGTCAACTATGTAGTATTACACACAATGTAAATTTTTCCCTTGTTTAATATGCTATGCTGACCTTCATTGCACTGGAAATACAAGCTAAGGTTTACAGTAATTTGTTTTACATTCTCTCATTTGATCATTCTGTGTACAGGTTAGATAACGCTTACAAGGTTTCTATGAGAATGTACGTGCTGTTAGAATCTCACAGAAGACATATAGCAACCGATCACATAGCACAAGATTTCTAAGTGATTCAACACATCACAAAAAGTATACCAGCAAGCAGTTTTCATAGTAAAATGTACCTGCTTTTAAGATGCACTGCAGTTATTTGAAGAGATTGAGAATAGATGGAACATATATTAACAAACTTCCTCATCTAACAAGTGAAACTGCTGTGCATTGTTTTTTAAAGAAGTGCTTGAACGATTCAAACACACCAACAAGTACGTCTCTTCAAAAACCAACATTGGTATTTTGCTCGCCAGAAAAGCTGCTGTTTCTTGCAAGGCTGTTGAGGATACACAGTGGTGTTTCTACAGCAGGCCCTAGCAGGGCACAGGCCCTGCCAGAATATCCTCAGAGTCTTGCCCTCAACTTGACTAATAGATTTTAAGTTTCATTCACTTATATGTACGATTATATATATAGTCCGGCATATATACTGCATGCAATTTAAATATAGGTGCACCCATATGCCACTGAGGATACAGAATGGTGTCTGCGAGTTTAGAAGGGTTGGAGCGAAGAAAGAAACAAAAGGTGTGTAGAACAGGTACCAATGTATGGTCAGATTTGTTCATTACTAGGGAAACACTTTCTCTTTGGCTCAAGCATTGTGCAATGGAAGTGAGGAAAAAGGATGGGCTTGAGTATGCGACGGACACTTTACATTATCTAGTGTGGTATAATGAGGCATGTGAGAACTGTGCACCCAGTTCCCAGATCCAGAATTTGTAAACTGCAAAAGACCTTTGATGGGGAGATGAAAAGGATACAGGCTAAGGGTGTTGGAACACATGCAAAACAAACTGAAGAGGAAGAGCAGATGTTGTCCAAAGGGGTGTTTGGAAAACATACACCCCAAGCACTTCTCAATACCATCTTTTTTATGTGTGGTATCTTTTTTGCTTTAAGAAGTGGCAGGCAGTAAACATCACAACTTAAGACAGGGGGAGCCCTTCACAGATATTGTTTTTGAAACCAGCAGTTCCATATATTATATATAAAGATGATGTCTCAATCATATTGTCAAGGAAGTCTTAAAGTACCAAACATTTCAATAAAGCAACTTAAACACTACTCAAATTCGGAGAATCCATCAAGATGCTTTGTAGAACTTTACAACTGTACATCACTAAGCTGGCCCCAGAATGCTCAAAATCGGCCTTCTATTTCAAGCCTTTACAGAAATGGTCTACTTCAGGTCCACGGTTCTCTAAACAGTCCCTTGGCATATAACCCATCAGTAAAATAATGGCAAGCATGTGTGAACGTGCAGGAATTGACGGTTCAAGATGAACCACTTTCTCTGCCACAGCTGCCAGTTGCCTATATCATAATGGAGTAGATGAACAGGTAATCATGGAAAGAAATCGTCATTGAAGTATTGAAGTTATAAGATCTTAAAAACGAACAAATAAAGAACAGTAGTTATCTGTATCTAACATCTTGCAAAAGCATGCTACATGACCAGGAATTGGCTCACATTACCTTCAGAAAAACACTAAACAAAAAGCAACATTATCTGGCCACGCTACAACTTCAGCACTGCACAGGAGTAACAATCAACATCAATTATTATAATAAAGAATAGTAGTACTGAAAACATAATGTTATTAACTTTTAACCTCTATAACAACATTATTATGCTAATCTTTATTCATTATTGAAACAACTTTATTGTTCATCTAGTGAAAAAAACTGGTTTTCTCATGGTGTGTATTTACTGTATTCAAACATTTAATAGTGGTTGTGTAGTCACTGAAGTTATGATAAAACTGAAAATTATGGTGTAATTAATTCAGGTACATGTAGAACACAAAGTTAGTTGAACAGATAATAGTTCATAATAAAATGAAATACATCTCAGTCGACAACGTGATTCTTTAGGCTAGCACAAATATATAGGATTGACTCAGGCTTACATCAACATTGTAATTATAACATTAATATCAAATGTAGTAAACATACCTGTGGCTGTATACTGCTACAAACTCCATCAGAATCATTAGCAGAAATAGTAAATGTGAACATGACCACTTCAGTCAAAGTAACAGTGAATACATATTCACCATTTGCTTGTCCCTTTGAGAATGTGTATCCTTCAGGTAATGTACCAGTATCAGCCATTATCATGACATTAAATGTATCGCCAGGATCACTAATATTGACTACATACATTGCTGTTTCATTTATTGTGATTTGGAATATTTCAGGACCTTGTATCATTGGAGGGAGGTTAGCTATTGAAAAGAAAGACAGATAGAAACAGACAAACAAAGACAGAGACAGAAACAGACAGAGAAAAAAAATCAGTAATCTAATTCTTACCGGTATCACAAATTCATGTTTATTTATTAATAATACAACTGCCACTGACCTATCACTTGTTCATTCTCATTATTTTCATTATTAGTACTAGCAGTACTTCGTGCAAGTGCTTCATTTTTTGTTTCAAAGAAATCAAAGAGACACTCTTTATTCTTATCACTTCCACATATTTCAATTCCTTGACTCAATAGTTCCTTATCAATCTCATCAAGAAAGTCTGGTTTATGATTGGGAAAAGAGAATGTGGTCACATCTTGACCATCATCATAGTAGAATAGAGATTGTTCTTGTGTGATTTGCCCTGAGAAAAGATGAGAGAGCAAAACAATGAATAACAGACGAGGGTAGAGATAACTGGAAAATTAAGAATATTGTATTATAAATAGACAAATGATTCTCTTTTAAGTATAATTCGTTTCTTGGTCTGTCCCTTAACTTCTCTTTCTTTCAATTTGTCTTTTGTGACTTAAACAATATAAACTAAACTATATACTAGTATACGTTTTGAAGTTAAAACTATTAAGGAACTAATACTCTCTTCACCATGCTAACAAGAAACTGCTTAATCCTAACATGTCTTTTTTGGAACTAAAGTAGTATCAGTCGGTCAGTCAGCTGTAGAGTTTCATTTAGCACATATTAGCACGTAGTAAATTATTGGCTATAGGCAACACTATCACGTGAAAGTGACCTGTAGCCATTTTGTTACAAATGACAATAAATTGTAAATGTTTACTATTCAGTTGTATTATTGTACAAGAAGGTAACAAAGTTCAATAAATAAAAAAATCAATTACCAAATTTCATTGGCTTCCTATATATACAAAAATTAGTGCTTGAACAAAACTATTAATGTTTATCCATATACATCCCTTTCTAGTTCTAATCAAACTCACATGTTTGTCCAAGTACATGTTTCTCTCTATCAGGAATATCATCAGATGCAATTGTTCCATTTCTGTACATCAAATCATTTGTATTATCACCATCAAAATTTCCCAAAAGTCCTGTCACTGTTCCATTATATTCTGGAGGTATTTTGAGCAAGGATGTCAGTGTCCCTTCTCTCAGTGACATTTCAAGTGATATTGAACTCATAAATGACACTGATACAGTGTCTTCAGCAATCCTTTCTAACATAACAGACATTGTCATGTACGTATCTTTAACTGAAGAGAGTTTAGCAGTTATATCGTCTCCATTTAATCTTGCAATGAATTCTCCATCAGGTCCAATTTCTCCCTATATAGGAATGCATAATGAACACAACCATGTATGTGTGTGTGTGTGTGTGTGATAAAAAACCCCACAAAGGTAGGGGGAATGGGATTCCCCATGTTAGTATCTTTATAATTAATTATTGTTGGATGTAATAATAACAATTAATAGTATTGTATGAAAAATGTAAATATGAAGTAATCGAAATGTTATACCTGTGAACTAACTAAATTATTAAATAAATAAATAAGTCAGATGGAAGCACTGCTCACAGGCCTCTTTTGATCAACTCAAGGGATTAAAGCAATTAGATGTTTGTGAGTTTCATGCAGAGCACTGTCATCTTACTAGTGTGACCTAGCCATAGCCCACACACAGTTTGGGTCTTTTAGCTGAGGACTGCACTGTAGTGACAGTGTGTATTTAGGAAAAAGAAACAGTGTTTATCTGACATTCACTTTATTTTATTGATATCTTATTAAGCTAAAATATTAAACATAATGACTACATTTAAAAAAATAATTATAGTGCTTGGTAGCAAGTTTTATAATTCCATTCATAATTCTGGTTGTCAGGGGGAGTTTCCAATCTAGTCATTACAAGGTCAACAGGTTTCGGACCTTTTAATCTCCTAATCTGTTGTTAGCTATGGAAAGTGTGGACCACTGCTACACAAAATTCCTGAGCAGTGGTACACATATCAATATATTGTATGTAGGGTAATACTTACATGTTATCATTGTGTTTTAATGTTATCTATTTATAATGAATATTCATACATAGGTCTAGTGTATTTAGTTTTTATGTTATACATATATATGTACTTAAAAATAGGTCCAACTACATTTAGCAAACCATTATAAATACTTTTAAATGATTCCCATTATGTATTTAAAAGTAGGACCATTTATATATAGCAAAACATTATTTGGATGTAAGTAGATACACATACATGTAGCTGGCAAATCTTTTTACAACATACCATGTGGATTTCTGATCCTGCGATATGTTAAATGCATTCCTAAGGTCAGAATTTAACATTATAGTTTAGGCAGTTAATGAGATTTTACGGTCTAATTTGGGGTTTAGGTGTTTTATGCAGCTTAAGTGTTTATTATTTATGCAGCTGTAAGGTTACATCACAGTATATGTTTCATTGTATGTGTGTATGTATGCATATGTGTGTGTGTATGTGCATGAAGTGTGCATATATATAATTGTGTACCTGTACTCTGTCACTTCCTGGAGTCAAGTCAGCAACAGCAAAAGCTGAGAATAGTGTAGCAGTTATGTTCTCAGCTGCCAGTTTGGTACGAGCTTGAATTTCAAATGTACCATTTACATTAGCAAATATATATTCTCCAAGTCCGTTAAATGTGTATAATCTTCCATCCAGAGTTCTGATATGAGGATCACCCCAGCACCATGCTGTTTAGATTAATAAACATAATTACATATTCTGGTGTACTTTGAAATCACATTGTTAAGCAATTGCATTTATGTCAGTCCATGCCTCCATGGATCTATCAGATCATATCAGCTCTATTATTTCTAAAATAATTTATATTATCACTAATCCATATAAAGGTGAATCATGTTCACCTTGAAATCAGTAAAATGTTCATGGCTTTACTTTGGAATGACCAACAATCTTTTTACCTGCACAATTTGATATTATTTTCCTTTTCGTTTTTTTCGTGTTTGTCAAATTTCCATCCATTGTTTCACTATTGAGTTACAGTATAATCCTTATGACATTAAACTATTAACTACACACTTGTTATACATAAATTATAATGAGCATATTCTAATTTTCAGGTCATCGTGAATGTGAACAGACTTTATAGTATTTACAAGACTTACTGAATAATGGTGCTTGGTAAGTTAAACATCTTTCAATTGGACGCCTCTCATGGTATAAGGAGCAGAAATTCACATCCACACAACAGGCCTGTCTAAATTCAAAATCTTGTGCTTGATAAAGTTTAGATGAAAAGAACGGGTTTGCACTAAGAGCAGAGCTTGCCCAACTTCCTGATGTAATTAAAGAACCAACGCTATATCGAAAAAATAGAGAATATGTAGTTATATGAGAATTAATACCATTTATGTACTATAGCTGTTACTCAACTACTCAAAAAATGAAAAGATCATCACAATAATAATGATCATTGCTCCTGGCCATCAAAACACATTAAATAGGTCTTCTGAAATAACTACATAATTATTTTCTATAATTATTTGTAGAAAATAATAATTGAAATACTGTGATAGACTGAACCTTGACTTAATTAAATGTCTTGTGTGTATGTTTGTATAATAATTATGTTTTCCTTAATTAGCTATCTTGGTTGTACTTATTTTCACCTTATATGCTAATAGATTGTTGCCCTTATACTTATCCTTTGTCCTTATCATTGTTCATTCTTAGCTTTAGCCTTATCTTTGTGATTGTCTTATTTTGTTATTGGTTTGTATATAAGTAGATGTATTTTTCCTTAGTTAGAGTTATCTTGTCTTATCACTGTATACCAGTTATTATTATTATTATTAAACACTTTGAGTTGGAAATATAGTCTCTTGTAGCTAAATTAGACCTTGAGCGACTAGTATCCATTGAGGGATCTATCACAAATACTTCTAACATGGGAAGAAATGGCTGTTTGGTTTTACTTGTCAAGAGATGGTATTGGTCACAACTTGCAAATCAAAGTTATGTAGAACAGACTGTTGTAATTGGTGCTCATAGCTTAGAAAACTAGGTGCTACTAAAATGCCCATCAAGTATAATTATTGATACATTAAGAAACAACTATCATATAGCATAATATTGACCGGAATGGTACATAATTTTACTGAACTTATGGACTGACCAATCATCACCAATATATCACTGTCTATAAAATATACATGTGTATATAATTATTATGTGTGCATGATTGAAGAAAAGGTACCATTTCATGCAAAATAATTTTGATGAAATGTTTATTTACTCTATGATATAAAGACAGTCAATGATATTTGGTATCCATGCATATGCTATCTATCATTAAGCTTCTTGGATACCAAATGTTGTTGCCTCCTTGTATTACAATGGTGTAATATAGATCATTTACGGTTACAATATACAGGTTTTAATTAATTATTCATGAGATACTTTTTTCCATTGTATCATAAACTGCAGTTTTTTTATAAAACTGTACAACAAACAATGAAAAGTTCACCGTAGAAAGTCACGATTTCTTCGGCACTTGTTTCTTGCTGTCTTATACTGAGCCACTGAGGTCGATTTGCCACATCTTTTGCATCAAATCTAGCCACCAACAGTGATTCTATTCTTGACTTCTCACCATTTCCGACTACTTTTGGACTTACTTGAGGGTGACTCGAAGAGATTTTAGCTTTCTGAGCCATAGAACTGGAGATATAAAGTCACTTGTCTCTTGCAGACACCATTTTTACCCAGTCCCTGGCCACAAAAAGCTTCGTTTTTTGCCAATCTTTCATCGTCTTTGTGAAAACTCTTTGAGTTCTGCCCACACCTGACTATAATTAAATAACACACAGTATACAGCAGGAATTGTGGTAACCAGGAAATAAACTGACACCAAAAGAATAGCATGCACGCAATTTCAATTTTGATCTGTAATCAGCTGTAGGTTACCCACGCATCACATGCAAATTATGTGGGCAAAACACTATACCATAACCTTAATGGTAAGTGTTTGATCAAATTTATTCTGCAGGAAAAGGTCTCTTAAGTATGTTAATGTTCAAGTTGTACTATAATCAAGATAATTATAATTATGGAAACTCACGCAAATGGAGAGATGGATGAGGATGAGTAACAGCACATTGAATTACTGGAGATGGAAAATACCCGAGCATAACAAATAATTCCATTTGAAAAATCAATTAAAAATACAGCATAACGTTCATCCAATCGTGCTTGAAAATATGAACATGGACATGCTGGTCGAAAGAATGTAAAATTTATTGGTAAAGAAGGTCCAAATATTTCAATGTCTTGAGAATACGCATTGAGACACCTCATGATTGGCAGATCTATATAAAAAAAAGTTCAAAATTCTGTATAATTATATATCGTTATGTACCTTAAAATAAATTTATCTTATTCGGTTTGAGTTATTCGGTTTGCCCTGGCAGTACCATGAAATATTTAAATGCTTTAGTGAACATGTACATGTTCACTAAAGCATTTAAATATTTTATGGTACTGTCAGGGCGCAGAGCGGAGCCCCTAACTTTATTAGCTTAATAGTTATATATTACACTACTATATATTAATGATTGTATATTACTACACTTATGCTGATATTAATTTTCATATGACCATGCATCCTGATTTGCTGAAGTATTTCAGTAAAAGACTGAGGCTACAAACTGTTAAATGATAAGGTACTATAAACATAGCAGAATACTCCCTGATCTTGATCCTAAATACAACCCCCAATCCTGTTATATCAACTTCAGAGAGTTCTAAAACACTATACTATTACTAGCATCCATACTTAACACATGCTGGTTTAGCAGCCTATATCTCTTACTTCTTACTAAATTTTCAACTATATAGTACTAAGTTTATTTCTAATGCCTATAAATGCATTGTATCTTCTTATACAAATATCTGACTTGATTCTCTTGCACACATTCAATACATATACAATCTGTACACAAAATACCAGGTGTACATATCTCTCATATAGTTATATAATTATTGTATTTATAATATTTTACCTGAATTTGCTTGGAATTGATAAACAATGTTCACAAAGTTGGAGATAGGATGGTTTTCACAGGCAATTGAAAGTTTTGCAGGGGTTCTAGAGAGTGGTTCATTCATGAAACCTACATTTGGTAAATTATATCCCACAACAGCATGTAGAAAATCTGGCCCACTCCATTCTAGTTCACCACATTTATAAGTATATATGACATAAGTTGTAAAGACATCTGTAATGATGATAGCTTGGAATGTGTTAGTCTGTGAATGTTTAAAGGAATGGTAAATTAATTCATGCTTATACAATATTGTTGGCTTACTGAGCTTAGAAATTCTGCAGTTTTTCCTTCAAAAGAGGATGGGGAATTGAAAAAGGACAGATGATCAAAAGGGTGTACATCACTCCATTCCACTAGTAAAGCCCATTTGCCAGTAAAGTTAGTATTCTGAGACTTGCTAATATATTCACTAATAATATCCAGTTGATTTCTTTCTTCAGTCGCTTTCTTCTGTCGATTATTTGCCGACTCAGCTTCACTACCGGTAAATACTTGATATCTCACAGTACCTACATAATCAATTAAGGTATACAAATAGAATCACTTAATCATGAACTATTCAATAATTTTATATATAACAGCATTGGTGGGAGTAAACATTAGGATAAATCTCACGAGTATTGTTCCTAAAGAGGTCAGTGTTCTCTTTAGGTTGTTTTGAGTGGTTGGTAGCACTTGGTTTGCCTGAGGTATAACTTGGGTATTAATTAGCCCTTACACTAAAAAAAACAGTAATTCATTTTCACCTTCCACTCTGTTATCTACATCAGCCCAATAGGCAGCAAACACATTTGCAGCTTGAATAAATTGGTTTCCTGTAGGAAATAGACTAGGCTGCCAGAATAAGAATGATCTCTCTAGTGAAATTATTCCATTATCACTAACCTGTACAAGAGAAACAAAAACATTATTGTGAACCTCATATTTGCACGTAACCATGTGAATGTCTGTTGTATACATGCTTAATACATGTGTAAGACCATGTTTGCTAAAAAGAAGTTCCAGAGTAAACAAGATAAATAATGGAGAAAATGAATCTCTATGATTGTTTTGTAGTGTCATCATTCAGTAATCATGGCTGACTTTCTCATGCCTAGCTGAAATACAACATCCAATTATATAGTTCTTATTTAAATTGTACACTCTTCATTTAAGATTTGTTGCAGAACTTTAGGTAGAACAGCTATTAGTTACTGTTCTACATTCTACGTAAACTACAAGCAGCTTTATTCTTGCTGCTCTGTAAAGCTCAATTGTGTCTTCAATTATGTTCCATGCCCATCATTTGACCAAGCCCCTGTGTGATGCAAGTTCCTAACTACGTATACAACATAGATGTAATCAGGATACCACCCCGTGGAAGGCAATCATAATAATGGCCCCGTGGGCCAAAAATATAACAGTTACATATTGAGTTGTGAATAGTGTTACATTATGTACTATACATGCAGTGCTATAACTAGAAAAAAGGTCATTTCTCCACAAACACTACAGTCTTAAAACCACTTATAATTAAAGAATTTGAATGTACAACTTGTCTGACAATATGAACATTTGAACTGGTTTTGTCTGGAAAATGGATGCTATTATAAATGAATTGGATAAGGTCCAACAATAAAGTTTCCCTTATTTCCCTTCCATGAAAATTGCATTATGACGTATATACACAAAAAAGCAGAATTGATATTTAAATTAAATTATGACTATACTTGGTACATTTTAATACAAAGCTATGATGTTAGATGTATGTATCCTGAACAACCAACTAATTGTTAAATCCTTGCCATTGCACTAACCAATACATTTGTTATTTTAATAATAATGCTATGTATACAATATACTGTTATCTCACAGCACTAATGCGCAGTATGTATGTATGGGATGTTTTCAAAATCAATTGTAAATAAAATAGTGATCAAATGCTTATCTAATAAAATATGATGTATACTTATACATTTTGCAGCCAAATTTTCATTAGCTTGCTCTTTTAAACACTTGAGTAGAGAATACTTGTAAGTGAGCATTTGACTTACCCAAAAAAGGTTCACAGTACAAAACTACTGGCTTTTCTGCCATTGTGTCTGTAATACTAATACAGTAAATACACATACTCATTTAATGGTTATGTCATGCCCACATCACGACATAAACATATGACATGGAAGATTTCCATATCATGGCAGCACTACTGTGCATATGACTCACATGAGCTTCAGTGAACACTGTATCACCAATTATAATCCCAATAACACTCTCTCTGTCACCAATAAAAACTCTACTAGATACATCAACTGAACGAGGAAGTTCAACAATAGGTAAATCAGTATCAAACTCTAGGAAACCTCGTTCAGTTGGTGGTGGTATTGGTGAAGGTAGTGGTGGTGGTATTGATGAAGGTGGTGGTGATGGTGGTGATACTTCAACATCTGGTAATGGTGATGGTGATGGTGATACTTCAACATCTCGTGATGGTGATGGTGATGGTGATGGTGATACTTCAACATCTGGTGATGGTGATGGTGATGGTGATGGTGATACTTCAACATCTGGTGATGGTGATGGTGATACTTCAACATCTGGTGATGGTGATGGTGCTTGAATATCTGATGAGGAAGAAGACAAGAAAGAGAATGAAGAATGCAAGAGAGAGAAGGATGATGAAACTTCAAATCATATAAAAACAAAGAAAATAGGTGCTATAGAAATTTCTTATTCTATGCTCGAAGGAGCATCCCTATGCTTGTTTTACGAGGATGTTAATGTGGAATTATCACCATATAGTATTTTAAATTTATTTAGTTTGACCAACTGCTATAAATTGTATTCACATTTAAAGTCATTCTTCATTGATGGACTTGTGATGTGCAAACAATATGTAAATAAGCAGAAATAGAAAATGTAGAGCAATTCAAAAGCAGAAGAGCGATAACTATAAAGCAAACTTATGAATCTTCCAACTCCAAAAGAAGAATTATCTATATCATATAAGCTATTGGGTTTCACAGCTGGAAAAATGTCTGAGCTACCCCCTTCAAACCCCCATCAGGGGGGGAACAGTGCTTCATATTGTTAAAAACACACTCCCAATTGCCTAGGTGACATCAGTGCTCTAATAGGAGGCTAGGAAGTCTGTGATTTCAGCTAAGAGATATAATAAACCACATTTAATAATAGCTGCTCTCACTGGTAAACTCTTATCTTTAGTGCGACAGCATAGTAAACTCAAGTGTTTATCCACTAAGTCCCTTCGTATTAAAACCACTATGCTTGTGTGTCATTAATGCCACAACAACTTTTTGATTATCTGTCATCGTCTTCAACGCTGCTATCAAAACTTTGGTTGACACCCTTAGTACTCAAAATGATCTTGGCTATAAACTCCTTAAATCTTCCCACAGATTTAACCTCTTCAGTTTGCTGATAATACATGTCTTGTTTCCAAAGACTTTAAAGCATGTCAAGATCTTGTCAATATTGTGAGTATATGGCTCCAATGGGCTGGGATGAAGGCTAAGGTATCGAAATGTCACTCAGTAGCGTGTTCTACTGAACCTTTTGACCCAAAACTTACCCTTGATAATCATAAGATTCCTTGGACTCCCCATTAGTATATACAAGATGTTGTTGGATCAAGAGAGAATTTCATATTTGTACTTGAAACAATGCTGAAGCGTATCAATAATACTCATTAACAAGAAAGCAAAAACTGCGTCTGCATAGTGATAGTGTATGCCCACACCTTTTATGGCCTTTGTTGATGAGGGAGTTTCCTATATCCCGGATTGAGTTGTCCCTGCAGCTACTTGCTACTAGGTTCGTGGGCTGGTCTCATTAAAACAGCAAATACATCCATTCTCTTCCTCCCAAAAAAATGAAGGTGGTTTGCAAATTCCATCACTGGTCTCCCTGTATAAACATTTACAAGTTTGTTGACATGCTTAGCTGCTTACTTCCCCAGATCTATGTGTCCGCAATCTATCAGATTCCAAACTTCGAAGAAACTTACGGCTAAAAGATTGAAAATCAGACCAGCAGTGGATGTTAGAGACTGTATGTGTGAGGATCCATCATGTCAAGAAAGCAGTTGGTCAAGGCAATGAAGTCAAAAGTAATGAAAGATGAGAATAGATCCTTGAAACAATCTGTTACCGCTCTTCCCCAACAGGGGTAAATGTTATGTGTCCCTAATAAATACTGTTAATGCTCATGTTTGGTCAGAAACAGTATCATGTCTTTCAGATCGGCTTATGAAGTTTGTGATGAATGCTACATTGGAAAAATTGCCTACCAACACAAACCTGTATAGGTGGTCATCTTTGTAAAGAAGCAGATCAATTGTTATTCCATGTTCTTAATAACTGCTTTACTGCATTGGATCTACGTCATTACAACACAAGAGACAACTACGTCTTGAAAGTAATTTTCTTCTTTGTTAAAAACCACATTCCTACCACATCAAAATGCATTGTTGACCTCTGTGATAACATCTATAGATTACCAGCACAATTACTAAGCTGCTCAGATCGTCCAGATATTATCTTGTGAGATGATTCTCTCGAGTTATTGTTTCTTATTGAACTTACTATCCCCTACAAGACCAACTTTGATAGGTCAGCCAAACGGAAGTCTAACAAGGAGATAGACCTCTTGAAACAAGTGTGCTTAAACGATTACCATTCTGAGCTAATCACACTTCAAACTTAAAAAGCTTCTCAAGGCTAACTCAGACGAATACACCACCCTCGTTAAGAAATGTGTTCTACAAGCAAATAATGAGGTCATTTTATATTTGGTGTGTTAGAGACAACTTTAATACTTGATTACGGTTTTACTATTACTAGGCTAGGTGATAGTGCGATGTGATACCAAACATCTTGGCCTCGTTGCATACACTGTATACATTCATATACATATATATATACAGTGGAACCTCTAATAACGAAAACCTCTGTATAATGAAAATATTGCAATGTACTGACTTGTTTTTCTAGTTAAATGATGATAATGCAACCTCCCTTTAACGAAAACTTCTCTGTTACGAAATAACGAAAGGCCTTTACTACACCAAGTTCGATTTTAACGAAAGAGGTGTGGCTACGCATGCGCACATCTACCTATCATACAGTTTTATACTAGTCTAAAGTAAATTTGAATTGTGGAGAGGCAAATAGCTCTTTAAGTTCCTTGACAAAAGGATTGGGATCAAACATTTATTAAAGGCCTAACAGAAGACATGGAAACAGAGCAGGAAGAGTCTGATGCTGATGAAACAGAATTTGATATTTTGCCACCCCCGCCAAAGATTCAATGTTGTAGAGAAGCTATATCAGCATTGAAAGATTGCAGGCTTTTCTAGAAAATCGGTCTGCGTTTGAATTAGCATCTCTGTCCAGTACACTAATAGATAAAATTGCAATTGTGAATGGTGCAAACAGTAAACAAACAACTTTAGATGATTTCTATAATTAATTAGGCCAGACACTATAACCAACCCTTATTGTCATTAATTTGTTGTTTCATGATACGTAATATTAAAACCTCTCTTTAATGAAAACCTCTTAATAACAAAAATTTGGCTGTCCCAAAAGTTTCGGCGGTTCCACTGTATATATATATATATATATATATATTATACATTATATATTGCTTCTCCCTGATTTTCATGCAATGTAGATGATTTTAAATATAAATATATAAATATATATAGTTACTTAGATATAGAAAGAAATGTAAAACTATCATATAATCATGTCTTACCAAATGATGGTGAGGAAGTAGGCATCAAAACGGATGAAGGCAAAACTGGAATTTACAAAACAATAAGTATGCTGTAAATGTGTATTTATGTACTAAAGAAATGTTTCAATAATTGTTCATTTTAATGAACTATGACTCAATTTGCAACAAAGAAGACAAACGAAATAATTTTGAGCAATTGCTTAGATTTAAATGTTTGCTATTCTACTATTTTGTAAAGAAAGCCGACATAGTTTGGTATTAGAGACTCTTCCTCTTCCTGCTGTCTTGTACAAAATTCAGGAATAGCAAGTGTTTACAGCTGTAGCATCAAAATTGCCAGAAAAGGTTCCATTTTGCAAATTCAGTCACATGTATATATTGTGTTCATAAATATATCCATAACCTACCAAATGAACATTGTAATATCAAGTCCATTGTATGATTTAGACACTCTTCATCATTAGTGAAATTAAATTCACATGATTCTTCAAAAGTAGTGAATTCCAGAGAACATGATAAATCAGTAATGACTTCAGATGCTGAACTAATGAAGTACTCATCAGGAGGTAAGAACACTCCATCTGTTGAATGAAAGTAAGATCTATCTACATTCTGTCTACAAGTCATTGACTTGCTTTGCATAGTATATCAGCCATAGCTTCTCCTGTATTACACTTTAATTATTGTAACTTATAACTAGATAACTTAGTTAGAGTGAAAACACTCAACACACTTTTCCATCAAAAACAGCCAGAGGTTTAAGCTAGTATTCTCTACACTTGATAGTTTATACTTTAATATAACTCCATTTTATAGGAAATATGACTAATGTTTTGAATGGTACATTAACATTTTCAATAGGTCATTTGTTTTCGCTGTAATGAGTATTCCAAATATTTAGTAATCCATTTGTCAACCATCGTAACTAACCTGCATAATTTAACCCACAAACACAAGCAACTTTAGCTTGATCTTGTACATCAGGATCCTCAAAATCAATACCATCAGCACACACACTAGTCCATGTACCATTATTGCAGACTTCATATACTCCAGTAACTGTTGATGAGTAGTTGTTATATATTTCATAAAATAGACGAATATCTCCGTCTATGCACTCTGGAGCTATAAGGAATGCAATTATAATTATTATTATTATAGTTATACACAAAACAATATAAAATATAATGTAGTGATTCACTGATAAGAGATTTTACAAATATTTCATACTGATACCGATACTGATCCAATACTACATCTACCTTTCCTTCTGATTTTTTCAACAAAAATGAGTATTATTATGAGTATCAAAAAAGCTATTAATGATGTTATAATCATAACAAATGACAGTACTACATATTACAATAATTTTATTATGTGATCGAATTTGTGAAAACCAGGCTTATGGGATAATTATTAATTTTGAGATATGAGTGATAACAAACAGTTATAGCTTACTCAGGCGACCACTGTTTTACTACATAAAAAGCTTCATTAACATCTTACCTATTCACTCATACCTTTAGAGAAGTTTGGAGACATCTTTGTGCTTCTCTAACCACTCCTAAAAAAGGTTTTAGTCATTAATGATTTAATTGCATTTTTCACAAAATGAAGGATTTGTGACTACAATGGTTTAATCCCCTGCTGTAGCTTTGTCTTTTGTTTGACTGGGATGTATCATATATCATTCTGGTGCTAATTGAATACTCTATTCAGGTAATACAAAAAATCAATTTTGAAATTTTAACCCATAAGCCTGATTGAAATTTTAGCCCATAAGCAAATTCGGTTACATATCGTTTGAACTTTTCAAAAATAACCGATATCGATCCTTTAAATAATTGCTGATAATGACTTACTGATCTGATTATTGGTGCATCACGCACTAATAATAATACTACTTATACCAATTAGGGTTTCATAGGGAGAACAGTGATCATTTCAATGGGGATTTTCCACTTAACACAGAACCAACTTCAGAGGGTCTAATTTTTAAAATAGTTCAAGAGAAGCATGCCCCCGGAGCCTACCAGCAGCAGTATGCTTCACGATCGATTCTTTCACCTCCATAACAAAAATCGTTTATAAAATTATGCAATAACTAAACGAAAAATTTATTTATGAGATGACGAGATCATCTACAGACATTTTATTTTCAAAAGAACAATATTTTGACTTCTTTCATGGCCTTCTTCAAAGTGTGGAGCTACTATTGAAAATTAAAATGAAATAATTTTGTCAACTTGCTAATAAATCTGTAACTCAAAGGGACAAAGATCATGAAGAACTGTTGTCACTATAGAAGTACTCACAAAAGAAAATGACAAAATAAAAAATAGGACTTTCAATAAACTATAAACATTATGAACACAACAGCTATAATTACTCTGGCAAAAAATGAATTACTGCATGTATTTCATGTACATAGACTTAAGTTGAACATATACACAAAAGTACTAATAATGATATGTTTCCAGTAATATAAACATGTTACATACACAAATTAAATGAAGTTTGTTAAGTAATAAACTTACATGGACCGCAGTTAACTGATGCGTCTTCAGAATGCCTACAATTGTGAAAACCGATACCAATGTGAGGACAATCTAATAATTGTGATTCAAGTCCAGTACAGAACACATTATCCAACCAAATTGGACCAGTTCCTTCTCCAAAGAAAGCAAATGATAAAGCCATTCCTGTAATAGAATTAATATAAGACAGTTTTAAACATGGTGAAATCAGTTTGAACTAATGTGTTACTGAATCAAAAAAAAGAGAAGTACTCAAATATGAACAGTTACTATCATACTATATATAAGTTAGATACCAGGTATCTAACTTATGTACAGTATGATAGTAATGTAGAGTTCAGTAATTATTTTCATATATTATCTCTATCAATGAAATTTCCCGGTAACTCTTTCACAAACAATGATGCCTAAACCACCTCATGCAGAAAGCTTCTACATAATTATATTTAATCTCACAATATTTTAAGTACCAAATGAGTTAATAATTATGTTGAAAAAAATAAGCTGGTTTTGCACTGTACGATATGAGTTATACATTTGTATAGACTTTTTTTGACTTTCCTCTTTCAGCATTATTTACAGAATTTAGCATTTATTTTCAATAAGAGGAGAGATTTTCAAAGCATTAGCATCAGTGTTTTTGATAAGCTCATATGGTGTACCATTATCCCAAAGAACTTTTTATTTAGCACTGTACAGTTTTCTCTTTTTGGCCAGATAGAGCAGTTGGTTATGATTATATTATCACTAACAGCATTAACTCTTTGTTAATTGGCTCAAGATATCTTCCCGATGGCCCAATGGCACACACGCACCAACCATTGTTGAGCCATGTAATTTGGTCCAACGTACTTCAAAATGTATCAAGAATTGTGTTTAACATTGTTACAAGCCACTTGTATGCCTTTATTACTGATGGAGTAATGTTTCTGGTCAACTTGTAATGGGGTTCTGATGGCGCATACATAGTAGCTACCTGGTGTGTGACTGAAGCATTCAGTACCACTTGTGCAGTATATAGAGGATTGTGAAGTGCTGATGGTCATCTGGTTGTCCTAGGTCAGTAGTGACAGCACTGGTGACTGAAGTCAGTGCCCCTGGGTATGATTCCCAGTGACTTCCAGTGTTTTTTCACTTTCCTCTTTCACCCTTATTTAAAGGAATTTAGCATTTCTTGACTTTTGTATTAGAATCATGTCATAATACAGAATCACTGAAGTTCATTATTAGCTGGCTAAGATTAACATTATTTTTAGAGTCGACCGTATCTTACATACCAACAAAAAAGTGATAAATATTAGATACCAGCTAAAGAACTGATTAACTCATGAAGCTTCTGTGTTAGAATATTACTTGCCTTTATAAAAACTATGATTATAATTGCATGCATAAAACGTAATCAAAAGAATTGTAATTAACTTTATAGATTAACTCACCATCCAAATACCCTGTCTGTCTACAAACAACTTCAGCATCAGTGTCATCCCAGAAGTCATCACACACTGTACCATATGTTCCATCAATACATATCTCAACTCTACCCTCATAACTATTTGATCCATTAACCAGCCGAACATCACCATGTATACAAGGGACTAGAAGATGAGAAAGCAACTAAAACATTACTGAATACAGACGTGTATAACTCAGTACAGTTCACACATAAATATATACTTCCTCAAAATATCTTTAAAAGTGAAATTCAAGAAACTAAATTATATGTAAACCACCTTTACTAGAAAAGTAGTTTTATATGTACTGTAATTTCACGCTACTTCTGGCTCTGAAATCTTTGAGCAGAATTTCACTACAGTTCCAATAGGAAATACTAACACAAATCATGCAATAATGCTATGTAAATCTAGGTTCATTGAGCTTTGACTAGCAAATAAAATCCATACTACTATTAAGTATTAAGTAGTTCAACAAGGCTCAGTGGAAGTTGCTTTCCAAATTGATTGTCATTACAAAATCCAACTCAGTATTAAAATAAGATTCATTGGGAATATCTGACAATGTTAACATTCATTATGTGTGTAGCAACAGTGAACAGAATTCACTAACCTAGCTATCCTGATTTCTAAACCTTAATAAAATAATATGAAACTTCTGGCAAACAATAAATATGAATTATTTACATACATGCAAAATTGTAGTATAAAATGAACACATATATACACAAAACACTAATAGTATAAGTACAACAAATCAAATCAAATACATTTCAGATACCATTAATCTTACCTGGACTACACCTAACAGAAGCATCTTCATAATGTGCACAATTATGATTACCAATACCATTGTGAGGACATTCTAATAATTCTGATTCAAATCCAGTACAGAACACATTATCCAACCAAATTGGACCACTTCCTTCTCCAAAGCGAGCAAATGATAAAGCTGTTCCTGTAATAGATGTTACACACAATTTTAAAATCATGTGATATCAAACGTGAATTAAATGAATGTTTGAACAAAGAAAAACACAAGTAGTACATAATTTTTTCAACTCATAAATATTCTTCATTGGTGAATTCCTTCCCAATAAAAGAAATGAAACTTATTATCTAAGAACACTTGGAACACTATAATTATATTAAGTGTGTAAAATCTTCCCTTAATAGATTAAATTTATCTACAAAATTAATAATGTAAGTATAAGCAATCACACTAGATAATTTATATTGACTTGCCACCAAAATATCCTATCTGTCTACAAACAACTCTGGCATCATCATCATCCCAAAAGTCATCACACACTGTGCCATATGTTCCAGCAATACATATCTCCACTCTACCCTCTGAACTATTCATTCCATTAACTAGCCGAATATCACCAAATGAACAAGGGGCTACAGAATATAAGAAAGCAAGTAACACTTTATTGTTTGTACTATATATAATTCTTACTAGCAATACTCCAAAATGTTTTACAGAATTTGGTATAACTAACAAAGCAGAGTTTAGTAGAGCTAACAAACACCAATTGGTAGTACTAAAAATCATGCCATAATATTCTGTACTCTTATATAGGTGTGCGAAATTGCTAGAAATTTACAGTTACAACTATGTACATGTATATCATAATTGTAAACCTATAGTACATTGATAATTAGGGATGAGGCAAATGATTACTATTGTTTTCTCTTCAGCAGATGAGAATGTAGACCACTATAAATATTGAGAGAGAAATACAATCATTCCATATAGGGTTAAAATAAAAAGATGTACACAGGTTTATCATAATTCATTTTCTTTGTTTTCCTTGCGTGAAAAGATGCAAATTTAAACCCAAACTAAAATATGCATTATTATATTAATTTTATGCAATCATAAAGGTTTGTGGTTATCCAGCTTTAACAGCCTTACCATTGAAGTCTACACTGAGTAAATACTGTAGAAATCTTTGTATGACATGCAAAAGAAAACAAACAGATTTCACAACAATAACCAATTAGTAAAATTTTTTTGACCTTCACAGACAAAGTCCCTCATTTTTAGTTGATTAACAAATTTAATATTTACTACTTTTGCTTACTTGCACAGATTTCAGCAATATCAAAACAGCAATCATTAAACTGATAGCATAACTGATCACAGTAACAGTTTGGAAAACCATTGACAATGCAGCTACCGTTACTTTCAGGATTACAGCAGTCCTCAAAACCAGCATCAACACAAGAACCTATAATTGCAATATAAGTCAAAGATGGTATCAGGTATCATAACACAATATCTATTTGGTATGTACAATAGTGTGAAATGATGTGTGTGCATAAATGTGTAATGTATGTGTGCACATGTGTGTATGTGTGTATGTTTGTGTATGTGTGCATGTGTGAATGAGTGAATGCATATGTGTGTGTGTGTGTGTTGCATGTTCATGAGTGTGTGAATATGTGATGAAATATAAGTTCTTTAAGCACATATTTAAATATAAATAACAGCTCAAGGATGAGGGCCACTCCTTGCAGGAAGTTGTGGGCAATTTGAGACAATGGTGTCCTTGGGGCTAGCTGTTAAGTGTTGTCCCACATATAGGCAAGGTTACATTATGAGCACATGTGTTTGCTAAGACCACAGGGTAGCCTTAGTTGACAGTCAGCGATGATTATTCTCAGTTGCAATCCCAGGTGGACCTTTGGGACCCCAACCCTGCCAACCTTGTACACCTTCTCCATGATAAACATAACAGATCCTCAGTGACTGTAGCTGTGCACAGGGAATCATAAATGTCTTCTTTTGCCTTCAAAGGGCCGTCCATATGATTGTTTATATGAGGGAGTTAATGTAGAATTATCACCATAATTTATAACATTTTAAATTTATTCAATTTCACCAGCTGCTATGTAGTAAGCAGAAAAAAAATAAGCCACATTCAATGGTAGAAAAATGATACTACATAGCCACTGGCTAAAAGGCACTGCAAAATGTAGAGAAATTCAAAAGCAGTAGAGCGATAACTATAAAGCAAACTTCTGAATTTTCTGACCCCAAAAGAATAATTCCCTTATCATACAAAGCTTATTGTACATTATAATCATTAAGAAATGACTTCTATGCTCAATCCATTTGAATGAGGAGACTCATGGAAGTCTAGCGGTTCAAGTACAGGATTTGAGAAAAAAGTGGGTGAAGGAATGCAAAAATGTAGAAGATGTCATAGAATTGATGGCAATCGAACAGTTGATGGAGACAATGACTACTGGAATTTACATATATATATAAGAGAGAGACAACCCAAGAATGTCACAGAGGCAGGGCAACTGTATGGCTGATGACCATGTGCAAGCAAGAGGATAAGCTTGGACACAACAGAAGACATCCAAGAGCTACTCAAGGTGACAGTGCTCAGAAGGAACCCAGACAGGTTGATGACTCAATGGCTGTTATTACCAGAGCCCAGAAGAGAAACCAAAAGAAGAAAAGAGCTATCGTAGCTGACAAGGAGCACCAATCAGGAGCCATTTTTTCATCGTATACACATAAGGAAACCAAGTGAATGCATTGAGTTAGAATTAGATGACGAAGTCCTGGGGTCACAGTTTGAAAAGAAACTATTCACAGAGAGCAAGACAAAGCCTAACCTCAAGGAGATGGATTAATCTACAGCAGATGGACACCACCTGGACAGGATTTTGGTGAGGGAGCTATTGAACAGTTAGTACTTTCAACATCATACAGGACTATGCTACCAGGTACCCGAAGCCATACCACTTCATTTTATTGATGCTGAGCATATAGCAGAGGAACGCATTAAGGTGTTTTCTAGAGTCACTGTCTCCAGAGAGATACTCATAGACCAGGGCACCACATTTACGTCACATTTGTTGTCAGAAGTGTATCGACAACTTAATGTGCAATCAATTAGGACAAGCCCCTACCATTGAGACTAAGTTCGTTGACAACATTGGATTTTACTCGTGGGTATTGGCAAGTACCAGTAGCAGAAAGTGCCCAGGAAAAGACTGCATTTGTGACTCCATTTGGGCTATATCAGTTCAGAGTGATGCCTTTCGGTCTACAAAAAGCATCAGCAACCTTCCAAAGGATGATAGATAAACTGACAAGAGGTTTGGAAGACAGTGCAGCAGACTACTTAGATGACCTAGTAATATTCAGCAACACATGGGAGAAGCATCTTCGAAGAGTGTTTCATTAACTAAGAGCTGCTGGGTTGACAGCTAAGCCAAAAACTGCCAGTTTGCAATGAGACAATGTATGTATTTAGGTCATGTTGTTGGAAATGAGATTGTCAGACTAGAACCTTCTAAGATTGCAGCAGTAATGTCATTTTAAATCCCACAGACAAAGAAGCAGGTGAGAGCATTTTTAGGAGTTAGTGGTTATTATCAAAAATTTATTCCCAACTTTGCTAATATTGCCACTCTATTGACATACCTTATTCAGAAAAATTGTCCCAATAGGGTTGTGTGGACTCCAAGGCGTGACATAGCATTCCAGAACTTCAAGAAACACTTGTGTTCAGATCCAGTCTTGAGAAGCCCTGATTTTACAAAAAGTTTAGAGTGCAAATGGATGCTGCAGATAGAGGTGTTGGAGCTGTACTGAGTCAGTCGAATGACAACAGTGAAGATCACCCAGTGGCTTACTTTAGCTGGAAAGTACTTCCAAATGAGGAAAAGTATTACACAATTAGTACATGCATTCCATGTATATTTACTAGGAAGACAATTCATAGTCCAAACAGACCATCATTCATTGGCTGGACCGATTGAAGGATAATAATTCTCAGTTAACTAAGTGGAGTTTGGCTCTACAACCTTATGACTTCCAAGTCAATTATCGTACCAGCAAAGCCAATGCTAATGTCAATGGCCTCCAGTATTAACTGACACAAAATGTACTCGTTCACAGTTTCCTTTTCAAACCTTGTTGACAATGACTCAGAGGATAGTCACCATGTCAAATTGAGTCTGCACTCTGTCATAGAGCCAGTAGTAAAGGAACATATTGACAGCTATCATCAGACATCCCCGCATTCTGCTCTGTCCATCACTTGATAATTATTTGTAAATTAATTAGTTAATTTTGGTTAATAACCTGCTTTTGTCATGCGATAGTTTGCCACAGTTTTGTGATGAGAGTTTCAAGATGGTCCCGTTTATAACATGGTCGTCGGTGACGTGAGACTACGGGGTTTCGATCGCTCGGTCAATTAATGGGCATTGGGCATAATAGAATGTGGCCTCAAGCTCTACAGATCAGCAAGAAGAAAGCTGCTTGTAGCCCTACGTGAAAACTGGAATTAATAGCTGTTGTAGGTGTAATAGATTCCTAAAATTCTACAAGCACACACAAAAAACCAAGAAGAGTAGCTAATCACTATAACAGTATGTTGTGTTGTGTTGTGTTTCATGAGAATGTCACTGAGCCATGATTACTGAATGTTGGACATCACAAAGCAATCATAGGGATGTTTTTTCTTCCCTATATCTTGTTAACCAAAGAAGCTGGTTGTGGCCATTAGTTTTGGTGGGACATGCGTCCAATAGCATCACACTGTGTACATGTGTGAGTTCAATTTATGAATCCATCAATCACTCTTCACACTCAAAAATGACATATCATAGTAATCTTACCAAATGAACATTGTACAATCAAGTCCATTGTGTGATTCAGACACTCTTCATCTTCAGTGAAATCAAATTTACATGATTCCTCAAAACTAGTGAAGTTCAGAGAACATGATGAGTTAGTAATGACTTGAGATGTTAGACTAGTGAAATTCTCATTAGGAGGCAACAACTCACCACCTATTGAATGAAAATAGTTATTACTTGCAAGTACAGTGATATATACTTAGTTAAAAACATCATTCATATATTATTTATATTACCAAACCTGTATATCCTAATCCTTCACATACAAATTCAGCTTGAGCTTGTACCGCAGGGTCCTCAAAGTCCACACTATCAGTACATACACTTGTATAATTACTATTGATACATATTTCAAATACTCCAGTCACTGTTGATGAGTTGCTGTCATATACTTCAGAAAATAGACGAATATCTGCATCCATGCATTCTGCAGCTATAAGGAATGCAATTATAACTATAATTACTATATTTAATATACATTACAAAATTAAATTAAACTAGTGATGCAGTGATAAGAGATTTTACAAATATTTCAATAAACTTGTACTGATATAATATTACATCTCCCTGTTCCTTCTGGTTTCTGATTATTTTTAAAAAATTAGTATTATTACATTGAGCTGAAATAAGTTTATCTCAAAAAGAGAAAGGGTTGCACAAAAGGAAACCTATAATAGGTGCTCCCCCACATAGATAAACAAACAAAACAATAAATAGTAATTTGACATAAGTAAGCAAAGAACAAGATACAAATAAACAACACTATATACAACCACTTAAAAATCTAATTAATTTATATTAAAAATATACCAAAGAACTACTCTGAACAAGACTTAAAGGTAATCCACAAAAAAGGTACATTAACAAAAAAGAATATCTAAATGAGGATTTTCTAATCCTAAAACCATGAAATCTAGTAGAAGATCTATTAAAAATAAAATAATCTTCAAACTATAGACAATCCAATTTATAAACCTGAGAACACGAAAAACAAACAATGATGATCCAAAACAGTTAGCCATCCCAACTCAGTACAGCAAATATCATATGATTTAGACCACTGAAAACCAGAACAATCCCAACTTGCACATATCCGCCTGACAGCACGTTTTTGCTCTTTATCAAGATTGGTTTGGTCAGACATGCCTTGTGGTATCCATACAGGAGCACAAAACTCCAAGTGGGGAAGAATGACAGCATTATATGTTCTGGCATTTGCCTGCTTAGTATACTCATACATAGACAGCTTGAGAAGATTAAGAATATGTGTAGCCCTAGCTGAAGTATCTGCAAATTGGCTTTCTATGACAGCTTCGAGCTTATTTGAATGCCCAACTATCTGAATGTATCAACTTCCTCCAAAAAAGAATCATTTAAAAGATATCTAAACTCAATAGGTTACTCAAGTTCAATTTCAGTATCAGCTGCCATTTCTTGACCAAGCCTAACGAGAACACTGGTGAGTATCATAAAAGCTTTGATGATGTTATGATCATAAGAAACGACATTATTAGTACACTTAATATAATATCGGTTGCATCTTTCAGAAACAATCAATACCAATGATTGGAATAATTGCTGATAATCACCGATACTGATTACTGATCTGATTATTGGTGCATTACTAATATAAACTGCATCGCAGGTATTTTTAATGCGACTGAATTTATGGAAAGGGAGATGTGTCTTTTGAAGACAAAGACAACTATGTTCTCTTCCTAAAAATTATCATTCAAAATAATTATTATTATATTACAATATAAAAGTGAGTATACCTATCATGGTTTCCTATAGTGGGATGAGGGAGAGGGGGATTGTTTGAATGAGGATTTCCCCTTTAACCCACATGCAACCTCAGAGTGCCTAAACTAAAAAACATATATTTCCTGTGGAAGTATACACCCGGAGTCCACAAGGAGCAGTATGCTTCATGATTGATTCTTTCCCCTCCCTAACAAAAATTCATTTATCAAATCTTGCAATAACTAAACGAAAGATTTATTGATTAGATGACAAGATCATTTCCAGAAATGATTTTTTGAAAAGAACAATTATAGCTCCATATAACATTTCAGCTTTTTACAGCCTTCATCAAAGTGTGGAGCTAGTATAGTTCTTTTTATAACTGTGATGTGTAGTAATACATGTGTCCAAGCAAGCTACAAGAGATCAAAAGTCACAATTTCAAATTGTATTTTTTTACATGACTGTATGCATGCACTGAAGACATCATCAGACTCCTGCTGGTGTATTGGTTTTGCAATGTGACTTACTTATAATTGCTAAGTAATGGACGTTGCTGAAATTTAAGTTGCTGTGAAATTAAGAAAACACCCATTTAAGTAAGTGCAACCAACTAAATACAATCCCTTGTCCCAGTGGCTTAGGTGGGCCCAGACCTGGGCATCGAAATTTAATGAACTGAGTGGAATCATTGCCACATTGACTGTGACAATTATTACACTTCATTAATTTTGTTACTGGAAATATTATAGATTAGGTTATTAAACACAGCAAAACCAACAATATTTACCTGACTAATACAAGTAAAAAAAAGACGGTGTCATTGATCACATTTTAATTTGGCCACACCCCTCAAAACTAATTAACAAAATCCACTTTGCACAACAATGTGCCATACTAGCTACTCCACGGCCTCATCCTACACAAACTATAACGATCAGTGGGTCAGAAGTTACACAGGAGTTAACCAAGGTATTACACTACTTAAAATACTAACAAAACTGAATCATCGTAGTATTTGATTTTTGCGAATTTTGTGCTATACAGGAATAATGCATTTTGTTACTTTTACACTTTTTTGCTTGTTCGGTTTTTATGGAAGCACTATATATGTTTGCTTGTATGTTTGCATGTAAGCAATTAAGTCAAATATATAAATATCTATAAATGTATGTATATATGGTATATTTTACATACCTGAACATGTCTTCAAGTCATCATTCAATTGATATCCAATGTTACATTCACAAATGAAACTTCCAATAGTGTTTATACATATCTGACTACAATTGTTTAAAGAGTCGTTGTTGGCAATACCTGTGAATATAAGAAGTTTGTATGTAAGTATAGTCGTGTTCTAAAAATTGACATTATTGTGGTAGAACTTACCACTTCTTCTTGATTCTGGTTGCCGAAAATCTTCATTAACTTGAAAAACAAACACTCCTGGACATCCCACATTACTGTCATGATCAATATTAAAGATGTCACTAGTAAGTGATCCTTCCACAGTGATAAAATCAACACCATTCCCTGCATTAAGTCCTACTTGTGCTCTATGGAAAAAGTCTGAATTTATTTCTCCATCACCATACAAGAAGAACACAAATGAGTTTATACCATCTGTTGCTAGAATGCACTGAAATGTAACTGTCTGCAAACAGAGAGACAAAACAAAGAAACAACAACAATAGTGTAGAATAGTGTGACAGTTCTAAAATATAGTATAATCTTACTGGAGAATATGGAGAGCAGCAATATCCAACATGATCCCAAGTTGCTATAAGAACTTCTGTAGCTGAGAATGTTGTTAGTTCAGGAAAGGCACTTGCAACTTCCTCTTTGATTCTCCCAATTACATCACTATCTCTAGTTACTCTATACCATAGAGAACCAAAATATCTTGTATACAAATCAGCCCAGAATGGAGCTATTAGTGGAATACTAATAGGAAATGGTCGTGGTGAATATGAATAAAAGCTATGATTAAAGGAGAGATCACCATTGTTGTTCAACTACAAACAAAAAATAAAGAATGATTAATCACCGTATAAAACATACATTTGATGTACATTGATCAAAGCTGATGAAGATCAATCTTAACAAACTTTAAAAGGCATTTGATTTGAAACTTACAAAAATTGATATGTAAGTTGTACCATGGAAGATGAATTCACTACTTAGTAGTATCAAAGTTGAACCATCATCACTGAGGTTAGATAGAATATCTTCAGTTTGACTACCAAAAGGAAAGAATCGTGTGCCTGAGTTGTTAAAGCATCTGGAACACTCATCAATATCTGATGAATAAAGAAATAATATAATAATTGTACATGTGTTTTTGCGTGTGTCACAGTCTGGCAAGGATTCTCTGGAAACTGGCTTATTTTAGTCTAGCAATGTTTTGTCCCAATACCGTTTAGAAGAATGATACCAAAACACCAAAACATCATGCATGACCGTGGTAAAAGCCACAGAAGATCATAAAGATACCAATTGATTTGGGTGGAAATGCAGTTCTTTATTGTGTATTATAAACTACTGCTTCATTATTGAGTTACAGCCTGAGTATAATCATGAATCATCACATTAAACTATACACTATATTACATACACATTTTGAATTTGAGGTCATGATGAACAATTTGATCAAATGTTTGAGACTTATAACACTCATACTTGGGATGTATCTATTTTGTAAGCATTAAGTGCTCACGTGCTTTGCACACTCAGGTTTCATGCTTCATTAATTTTGTGAAAGGACAGCACCTAAACCATCGTTTCTTGTATGGTATCTAATTTGAATCTTGATGTGAAGGAAGGATAGGCCAACACAAGTTTAAGCACAGAGAAGTGTCTTCACATTGATCAGTCCAATTGCACTTGTGTTCTTTCCTGATATATAATTTGGTATAAAGGGGCTGCTCTCTGTACAAATCCACTAATAAACATTTATGGTAGGAAACCAGACCAAGAATTTATTTCAGTGCTTGCAGAGAACTGGGTGATTGACCATATCTTATACCATTGGTCTGCTTTGGGACCATTTCTACCCCAAGTTCTGATATATGACTGAAGTACTGTGCACATTTCTTAATTAGGTGGTTTTATCTTCAGTCCTCTGCAGCCCAGCAAATACTAATTTCATCAATTGTTAGAAGGTACTGGTTGAGTTGCAAAGGCCAAACAGCATGAATTTGAACTAGTGTAGGCCAAATGGGTAGCAAATGCAGTCTTATCCATATGGGCAGTGTCAACCTGCCTATATCCACTTGCTAAATTTAATGTGGAGAAGCAGCATGTCCCTTGAATGCACATCTATAATTTATGTATTTCTAAGAAAATCAATTTGCTGCTGGTTAGAGCTGTTACATATGTATGTTTGTATGCAAATATGTATGTATTGTGTATCTCATGTATGTATGTGTATATATATATTTATTTATTTATATTTACTCACATACCTAAGCAAGTCATCATGTCATCACTTAACTGATAACCACTATAACATTCACAAATATAACTTCCATTGGTATTAGTACATATATGATTACAACCATTCTGGGTGGAGCCTTCTGTTGAACCATCAGCAGAGCCATCAGGGGAGTCATTAGCACACTCATCAATATCTGTTAAAAACAAGTGTATATAGAGAAAAAAGTAATTGCTTTATGGTGTCCAGCATTCAGTAATCATGGCTGACTTTATCATGCCTGAAACACAACTTGCCTATTATAGTTATTATTTTGATTATCTACTCTTTTTACCATAAGAATGTTGTATAACTTTATGAATATATTTCAGGTAGAATAGTTAGCTAGTAGTTCCAGTTTCTAACTCTATGTAAGCTACAAGCAGCTTTCTTTCTGCTGAGTTTGAATGTGCGTTCTCATTAATTGACCGAGCCGGCCCCCGGGAATGAAGCAACTTCCTTAACTACGTGTACAACGCATACTCGCGAAGTGGACATAGGGATGCTCTACGGGCCATAAATACATGTATAATGCTATATGTATTTATGTGTGTATATACATGTATGTATCACAAAGTAATGTAGTATACTCTATGTAGGGATGATCCAGGTTTATATAGCCTGTAGGGCCATACCTATGTATTGCTTTCAAAAAGGTATTGATCTATACACGCACATGAATAATTGTATGTTTAGGTATGCATGCATGTATGTATGTATGTATTGTATGTATGTATGTATGTATGTATGTATGTATGTATGTATGTATGCATGTATGCATTCATGCATGCATATATGTATGTATTTATATATTTAGCTGTGGAGGTTGCTGGATGTTGTTTTGTTTTCAGACTAACTATACTTACAGAGTACTACCATACTCTCTGATATTGTTATAACATGGAATCTGAGCTTCAAGTCTCAAAGTGGCATCCCCAACATATACATAATATGCATAGGAACACTCACAAACTATTAAGCACATCTAGTAAAGTATAAAACAGCCACACATTAGATTGACTTTTGGTAAAACAACCACCCCATAGTGGTCTTTGTCATCATTTCACTCTTGGGCAATGCCCACTATTCAGAAATGTAAGGGCACCATGTTCAAAAAGAAAGCTCTGTTTTTAGAGAGTTGCAAACACATTTAGACTTTTAGAAAATTAACTTGGATACTTGTTGTGAGTTAAGAATAATTTTGATCTTGAGTCAAAATGTTAAATTTATATTTTGACAAAACATCAATTTAACTTAAATGCAATGTACTAAATACAATATTAATGATGTACTTTAAATGCTTGTCCCAGCTGCAGAGGCATAGCTGTGCTCAGGCCTAGGCATCGAAATTTAATGAAGTTGAATAATTGCCACATTCATTATGAATGTAGTAATTATTAGACTTCATTTCCTTCATTTCTTGCTGGAAATATTATAATAAAAGTTGTTGAACAGACTAAAACCCAAAATACTTACCTGTCTAGAAAAACATTTACTGTCTTTTTGATTAATTAAGCCACACACTCATGAACCACACACTCATGAATAATAAATAAAATACACATTTTCAACACACTTCAAGTCTCAAGTAAAACAATATTTATTGTCTTGTGGATTAATTAAGTCACATATTTTAATTTGGCCACACACTCATGAATAATACAAATTTCAACACACTTTGTGTACTAAACATTGTGCATTACCAGCTTCTCATCCTAATGCAGTCTATAACAATCTGTGGCTCAAGAATTATAATACAGCTAACCAAGGTAGTATACTACTTAAAATACTAACAAAACTGAATTCATCATATATAGTATTTGATTGTTGTGAATTTTATACTTTACAGGAATAATACGATTTGCTACTTTTGATCCTTTTTTGCTTGTTCAGTTATACATATTATCGAGGCACTATATATGTTTGTTTGTATGTTTACCATTAAGTGAAATATATAATTATATATACATGTATGCATACATGGGATCAATATTATAAGTATATGTTATGTCATGCCACGAGTGCTATATCAGGTTTATAATCACCAAGCCCAAAGTCATGTTTATGGTTTATGCAGCTTAATGAAGCCACAAACCACACAGTGCATGTATCAAACCACAGTGCACTTAGCACACTGTTGGAAGCTTTGAAGGGTGACTGTTGACTAACCAAGGTGCATGTATGAAACATCAAAGGAATATATATGCACTCAGTGCACTTGTATAGGATTAATAGCACTGTCGGAAGCTTTGAAGTGTGGCTTATAATTTTATATATGCATATTTTACATACCTGAACATGTCTTTGAGTCATCACTTAATTGATATCCGATGTTACATTCACAAACAAAACTTCCAATAGTGTTTATACATATCTGACTACAATCATTTAATGAGCTGTTGTTGGCCATACCTGTGAAGATAGGAATATTTGTATGTAGGTATACTTACAAAAATTGATGCTATTGCGGTAGAGCATACCATTTCTTCCTGATTCTGGTTGCTGAACACCTCCATTTACTTGAAAAACAAATACTCCTGGACATCCCACATTGCTGTCTTCATCGATATTAAAGATGTCACTAGTAAGTGATCCATTCACACTGATAAAATCCACACCATTCCCTGCATTAAGTCCTACTTGTGCTCTATATCCTGAGTATGAATTTATTTCGCCATCACCATACAAGAAGAACACAAATGAGTTTATACCATCTGTTGCTAGAATGCACTGAAATGTAACTGTCTGCAAACAGAGAGACAAAACAAAGAAACAACAATAATAGTGTAGAATAGTGTGACAGTTCCAAAATAAAATATTCTTGTATAATCTTACTGGAGATGATGGAGAACAGCAATATCCAACATGATCCCAAGTTGCTATAACAACTTCTGTAGCTGAGAATGTTGTTAGTTCAGGAAAGGCACTTGCAACTTCCTCTTTGATTCTCTCAATTACATCACTATCTCTAGTTACTCTATACCATAGAGAACCAAAATATCCTGTATACAAATCAGCCCAGAATGGAGCTATTAGTGGAGTACTAATGGGAAATGGATCTGGTGAAGAGTCATAGAAGCCATAATTAAAGGAGAGATCACCGTTGTTGTTCAACTACATATAAAGATAAAGAACGAATATCTGTTCAAGAAAATATTATAATGCTAGTGAATCTATTTGTCAAAGCTGATCTTGATGAAAGTTACTTAATTTGCAACTTACAAACACTGTTTTATAAGTTGTGTTATAGAACACAAATCCAGTGCTCAGTAGAATTGCCCTTGAGCCATCATTGCTTAAGTAGGATAGAATATCTTCAGCTTCATTGCCAAAGGGAAAGAAGTTTGTGTTTATGTTACTAGAGCAAGCAATGCTTATACACTCATTGATATCTAAGAGAAAATTACATACGATTACATACCTTTGTAATTATGCATGTATGAATATATGTATGTATGTAAATAATATTTATTTATTTATGTACGTATGTCTGTATGCATGTGTGTATGTATAATGTATTGTACAAACCTGAGCAAGTCATCAAGTCATCATTTAATTGAAATCCATTATTACATTCACAAACAAAACTTCCAATAGTGTTTGTACATATCTGATTACAACCATTTAAGGAGTCATCAGCACACTCATTGATATCTGACATAATAAAAAATGTATGTATAAAATCACATAAATTCAAGTTATGAAATATGCATAATTATATGTATGTGAGTCTTACAAGAAAAAAGCAAGCTGAATTAAGTATTGAAAATAACTGGCTGATGGTGACAACCCATTCAGATTAACTCATTGTGATTGATTCATGATATTACACAATGAAACTAAAGTTTTAACACATAATAAATGAACTCTGAAAATCACCAACCACCAAGTGCACTACTATGAAGCTGGTATATCCAATAGACTACCATGAATTCATGTTGATAATAAGTTGTTTGATAGGAGACAGTTTTAGGACATCATATGTGAAGCAATGCTTTAATGTTGAATGCATTTTCCATTTATTTTATATATATGTGTATCATATCAATAAATTATTTAACTTTGTCTTGGCACTGTTGTGAGCCTACCTAATGAACATTGTACAATCAAGTCCATTGTATGATCCAAACACTCTTCATCATTTGTGAAATCAAATTCACATGATTCCTCAAAACTAGTAAAGTTCAGAGAACACGATAAGTTAGTGATCACTTCAGATGATGAACTGTTAAAGTTCTCATTAGCAGGAATAAACTCCCCACCTTTTAATTCAAATAATCATGATATAGGTTATAATGATGATATTAATATCACAGAAGTCAATTTGTACTTCATAAATATGCTCAAAGTATGTCAGTCTGTCAACTGTAAATTCAAATCTTCAACTATTTAAAACACACACCTGTATATCCTAACGCATCGCAAACAATTTCTGCTTGAGCTTGCACTATAGGATCCTCCAACTCCACACTATTACTACATACACTAGTCCATGTACTATTGATACACACTTCTAATATCCCAGTCACAGTGAATCCTTCACCAAAAACTTGAGAGACTAGGCGAAATTCTCCTTCAGAACACACTAAAAAATTATTATAATAAATAATATAAGTGACTGTATACATGTATTGCATATTCCAGTACATGTATACAGTCACTAATAATATTTATAACAACACTGTGAAAAAAGTAAATAAAGCTTTATCAAACTGCCTAAAACACAAATATTAATTTTAAGTGTTTTAGTCAGTGTGAAGAAGTTTTATTAAATATTGTGTTCGCAGTCTGTTTCTCCCCGAGTGGAATTTAAACAGGGCACTTCATGATTATGGTATATGTTGTAGTTGGAGAAATAGCTACACTGTATTTAATAACAAGCTGCTTTTAGCGTACATAGAAAAAAGCTATTCTATATATAATATATGTTCTACAGGGGTATCTGAGAAGTAAAGAGAATAGATAAACAATAATTATATTAACGTTGTTGTGTTTCAGGCATGAACAAATCACAGCTAATCATGATTACTGAATTCAGGAAAATCATAGTGATACTTTTTTTTCTCAATATACTTTTTGTGTGCATTTTTTTTTTCTGAATGGTGGAAAATTTGTGAATTTATTTTGTAGATTGCAGAAATACTGGTGTGAGTTATATATCATAATTATGAAATCATAATAATTGCAATAGCTACTGAGATTATATATACAGCATAACTAACTACGTATACAACGCATAGTCGCGCAAGTGACACAAACATATATATATATATATACATTAAACCCCGTGGAAAGCAATTATAGGGATGGCCCTACGGGCCATAATTACACAGGATAATTATAAAATATATGCATGATTACAAGGCTTGCTCATCATTGGAGGTCAGTCTATGTCGACATTATCATTCACCTGTTTTTCTACTTCACTACAGCATTGTCTGAAGTCCCACAAGAAGTAGTGTCAGTTACAGTGTTAACCATTTGGCATTGCTTATCATGGTATATAATATTATAATAATTATCAGTATATGATGGTTTTGATATTAATAATTAATTAATAATTAATAATGCTCGTTCTTATAAAGAATGTATTTGTACACAAATTTTATTACTATGCTTGTCATTCTAACATAATGAGCACCTTCGTTTTCAGTAACAACTCCATGTTATGGGAGCAAAAATGTGCATGTGCAATTAAATTCCACGTGACTCAATCACTTATGAAAACGACATCTAATTTGAGATCGAATCTCTGCAGTTCTTGAGACTCTCTTCTTTCCTAGTACCTGATTATATCATAATAAACCAGAATGTTTGTATGAAGGTGACTGGAATGGTGCTAGAAATATTGTGATAGTTCAGAAAACAAAAAAATATTTTCAACCAACCAACAAAATGATTAGCTATTCTACTATTTTGTATAGAAAGCCAACAAAATTTGATATTGGAGACGTAGCTCTTCCTAATTGTCTTGATGTCTTGTAAAATGTAGGAATAGCAAGTGATTACAAATGTGGGATCAAAATTGCCAGAAAAGATCCCATTTTGTGAATTTAGTCACATGTATATATTGTGTTTAATAAACATATCCATAACCTACCAAATGAACATTGTAATATCAAGTCCATTGTATGATTCAAACATTCTTCGTCTTCAGTGAAATAAAATTCACAGGATTCTTCAAAAGCAGTGTATTCCAGAGAACATGATAAGTTAGTAATTATTAGAGATGATGAACTAATGAAGTAGTCATCAGGAGGTAAGAACACTCCATCTGTTGAATGAAAGTAAGATCTATCCATACTCTGTCTTTCAGTATATGTCATTGACTTGTTTTGTTTTAGTACTATCTGCCATACCTTCTCCTGTATTACACAAATTTCTTATTGTAACTTATAACTACATTAATTAAGATAGCTGGAGTGCAGAAACTCAATCAATAGTCCAATTGCACAGAAGGAATGGAATTTATCGGCGATAAATAATTGCACGTGACGTCACGACTGGGTGCTGTGGTTGCCAGCAAAAATACATTGACTTCTATGGAAACAGGGTGGCAACTAAGATAAAAAGTCTTATCGCTTGCATCTATACGGTACTATTCTAAATTAACGAATTGCAACTAAAACTAGAATCTTCAGAGAACGTGTCAAAGTTTGTTCGAAGTCGAAAGTACGAGTAGTTCTAGAGATACAGGAGCCAATGACCGGTCATAAGTGTTGTGTGTGTGGAAATACCAAAGCGAAGGAACCTGGGTTGTCCTTTCATCGAATTCCCAAGGAACCAAGCAGAAGAGCTGTCTGGCTGCAAGTGTTTATGTTGACTGAAGAAGACATGAAGCCTAGCACCCGTGTGTGTTCTCGTCATTTTCCTGATGGAGACGCAAGCAAAGTAGCCACCAGCGTAGAGCAGACACTGTGTGTACCTCGTAAGGCTGGGAGAGGCTTGCTCCAGGTATATCTTCTGGAGTGAGTGTTATATCAGCTATATTACTGTTCATCTTGCAGCTATTCTGTGTACTAAACTTCCTAGTTTCTCTTTAACCAGGCGTCCTTTCGACTTCGAACAAACTTTGACACGTTCTCTGAAGATTCTAGTTTTAGTTGCAATTCGTTAATTTAGAATAGTACCGTATAGATGCAAGCGATAAGACTTTTTATCTTAGTTGCCACCCTGTTTCCATAGAAGTCAATGTATTTTTGCTGGCAACCACAGCACCCAGTCGTGACGTCACGTGCAATTACCGCTAATTGCATTTTTGAGCTCTTACATGAAATTGGGCTATTTCCCATAAAAGCAGCAAGGCATGTGTTTCAAAAGCACACTTCTAATATTCTCCACATTTGATAATTTAAACATCAATATAATTGTATAGCTTCTATTTTTACACCATTTACAAAGTTTCGTATTTTTCTGGGTAATGAGTATTCCAACTATTTAATAATCCATCTGTCAAACATTATAACTAACCTGTGTAATTTAATCCACAAACACAAGCAAGTTTAGCTTGATCTTGCACTTCAGGATCTTCAAAATCAATATCATCAGCACACACACTAGTCCATGTACCATTAATACACACTTCATATACTCCAGTAACTGTTGATGAGTAGCTGTCATATATTTTAGAATATAGACGAATATCTCCATCCATGCACTCTGGAGCTATAAAAATTGTAGTTATAATAATCATTATTATTACAGGTGTATACAATACAATATAGAATATAAACTAGTGATTGACTAATAAGAGATTTTACAATAAACATACACTGATATCGATACTGATCTGATATTACATCTATCTGTTCCTTCTGATTCTTTTGACAAAAATGAGTATTATTGTATACGAGTACCATAAAAGCAATTATTGATGTTATAATCATAAGTAATGACAATATTACCTATTATAACATCATCATCAACTTTCCTTTCTTGGTACGTGAAGCATTGAGCCAGTGCAATGATGTATTTTGAAGTTGACCATGTGATTTGGGATATACAGACAACACTTGATAAACACCAATGATGCCTTACTATTTCTTCCACCACCAAGATGACACCCTTGAAAGAAAAGGCAAGACACTGATGCGACAATTAAATGATGGATTCTCATGGGCCTCCCCGATCGTCATTGTTAAGAAGAAAGATGGTACATGTAGATTCTGTGTTCATTATAGAACTATGCATTGATAACACACTTGATCCCCTATCGGGAGTAAAATGGTTCTCAACTCTTGATCTAAGGAGTGGGAATTGGCAAGTACAGATCGATGAGCAGGATGAAGAAAAAGCTGCTTTCACTACCAGAAATGGATTTTGGCTATTTAAAGTTATACCCTTCAAGTGCCCTTGCTACTTTCAACGTCTCGTCTTTGTCCCACTATAGCAATGGTTTCAATGTCAGGGGAAATATTTGGAACATATAATCAGAGAAACTGGAGTTCCTACGAATCATGTGAAGGTAAACATAACGGGGTCAATCCAAGAAATAAAAAAGTTATGGATTTTTGCTCTTATTATCATAAAATTATCCTAATTTTGCGTCCCTTCCACCAGCTAACTGAAGAGATGGAGATATTTGATTGAACCAGCGATACTGAGGCCGCATTTCGACAACTGACACAAGCTCCCTCAAATTCCCCTAGTTCAGAGTTACCTACAAAAAACTATTTTAGTCAAACTCCCAGTCGAGCTAAGCGTAACTCTTGTTACTAGAAAAGAGCTTTTAGCTGTAGTCAATTGATTTTATCTATGGACGCCATTTTCTTCTCGCACAAATCATGTCCATACACATGCAACAAGAACACAGGACATGGAAATTCAGTCCATCTTAACATGGACGAAGAATAGCAGTTGACCTGCCTGGAAATATGTTGCACCTTACAGTGAGACAGTGAAGTACTACAGGGTACAATGGGACAATCTGAAGTTAAGAGATGGTGTATTGTACAAGCTTTGGGAGTCCCTCTACAGAGGAATTGATTGTGGGGTAACTAGTTCTTCCAAAGCAAATGCAATGTGAGATTTTCACTGAACTCCATGAAACCCAAACTGCTGGTCACTTTGGGAGCAAGAAAACCCTTGATTGTATTAGAGATCATTTTTACTGGCCTAATTGTCGCAGAGGTCTACACTGCTGGAAAGGAAAGAAAGGACCTCTCTACAAGAAAAGAGCTCCTATGATAAAGTATAATGTAGGTGCTTCTATGAAAACCATTGCCCTAGATGTGTTAGGACCTCTGCCTGAATCCATTAAAGGAAACAAGTATTTGTTAATTGACATGGATATGAAGAAAACAAGAACAACACACTTTGTCCCCAGTCAGATGGGATGGTTGAATGTTTCAACTGAACTATCGAAACTCAGTTGGCAATATTTGTCGATTCAACGTTTCAGTAAAAAATCTTCTTAAGGTGCTTAAGGTTTTGTACTGAAATGTTCTACCCTTTTTAAATAATTTGTGGTTGTCAAAACAACACATAGTCAGCAGTTCAAATCACCCACTGAATCTCTCCTTTAATTCAAGATTGGAACTGCACTGTTAGCAAACATTGTAGAAATCTTCCTCCCACCTCATATGCATGTATTTCATACAGACTAAGTTGTAATATTCAATGAAAATATACACAGAATACCAATAAAGATATGTTTTCAGGAATAATGAACAAGTTACATATACAAATTAAATGAGATTTTGTTAAAATACACTTACGTGGACTGCACCTAACAGATGCATCTTCAGAATGAAAACAATTGTGAAAACCGATACCATTGTGAGGACATTCTGATAATTCCGATTCAGAACCAGTACAGAACACATTATCCAACCAAATTGGACCACTTCCTTCTCCAAAGAATGCAATTGATAAAGCCTTTCCTGTAATAGAATTAAATTTATTGTTTCGTAATTCAGTAATCAACATTGTATATTAACTTACCACCAAAATACCCTGCCTGTCTACAAACAACTTCAGCATCATTGTCATCCCAGAAGTCATCACACACTGTACCATATGTTCCATCATTACATATCTCCACTCTACCCTCATAACTAGTTGATCCATCAACCAGTCGAATATCACCATATGAACAAGGAACTAGAAGATGGGAAAGCAAGTAACACATTATTGAATACAGATGTGTACAACTCAGTACAGTTTACACTACATACAACACTTCCTCAGAATATCTTTTAAAAGTGAAATGAAAAAAGAATAGATTATATGTAAACTGCCTTTTACTGGAAAAGTAGTTTTATTTGTAATATAATTTCATACTACTAAATAAAAGTACTAATAAAACACAACTCCTAGGTTCATTGAGCTGTTGAGTAGTAAAGACAAATCCATACTACTATTAAGTATTAAGTAGTTGAAATAGGCTCAGTAGATAATGCTTCCAAAATGATTGTCATTACAAAATCCAACTCAATATTAAAATCAGATTCATTGGGAGTATCCTACAATCTTAACATTCATTATGTGAGTAGCAACAGTAAACAGAATTCACTATCTTAGCTATCATTATTTCTGAAGAATACTGCAAATAATTATTAACATACAGGCCAAGTTGTAATATAGAATGAACATGTACACAAAACACCAATAGTATAAGTACAACAAATCGAATATATTTCACATAATATTAATCTTACCTGAACTGCACCTAACAGAAGCATCTTCAAAATGACGACAATTATGGCTACCAATACCATTGTGAGGACATTCTAATAATTCTGATTCAGATCCAGTACAGAAAACATCATCCAACCAAATTGGACCACTTCCTTCTCCAAACCGAGCAAATGATAAAGCTGTTCCTGTAATAGACGTTACACACTTTAGGTAATTTTTGTAGTATAATGCATGTAAACTATTTTTAAATGGATGTTGTGTGTATTAAATAAAATTGTAACAAATATTACATAATTTTCCAACTCATAGATATTCTTAATTCTCCATTAGAATTAATATAACAGTTTGAATGCTATAATTATATTAAATGTATAAAATCTTCCCCTAGCTGATGAGAATATTAAATGCATCTACAAAATTAATATTGTATTGATAAGGAATCACACTAGATAATATATCATAACATACCACCAAAATACCCTGTCTGTCTACAAACAACTTCAGCATCATCATCATCCCAAAAGTCATCACACACTGTACCATATGTTCCATTAATACATATCTCCACTCTACCTTCTGAACTATTCATTCCATTAACTAGTCGAACATCACCAAATGAACAAGAGACTACTAAATATGAGAAAGTAAGTAACACGTTATTGTTTGTACTATAAATCTTATTAACATTCTCAAATTTCGAGCAGATTTTAGTATAACTGACAAAGCAGAGTTTAGTAGAGCTAACAAACATATATTAGTATAGTACTACAAATCATGCCATAATTAGTGTTGTACGGTTTTGCCTATAATTAACAAAGTAGTACTTTAAAGTTTCAAAATTGGTCTGTAAAGTATCTGTATCTGCCCTATACTACATGTCTATGCCTATATTTACCTATACCTTGGTATAGGCATCTATACCAGTATAGGTACAACAATAGCCATAATATAATTGTACACCTAGGTGTGTGAAATTACTAGAAATTTACAGTTACAAATATGAGTATACAAGTGAAAAGTCATTATCTGCATACATATCATAGTTGTAAAAATGTAATCCTATAGTACATTGATCGTTATGAATGATGCTAATGATTACTATTGTTTCCTGTTCAGCAGTTGAGAATGTAAGCCTACTATAATTATACAAACACATCATTAAATACTACTTAACCAATTAGTTATTACTTTCCTAGAACTTAAAAAAAAAGTCTCTCATTTTAGTTGATTAATATTTGTAATTATACACCATCATTTCTGCTTACATGTACAGATTTCAGCAATATCAAAACAGCAGTCATTGTAAAAATAACATATCCGATCACAGAAACAGCCTGGAAAACCACTGACAAAGCAGCTACCGTCAATCTCAGGTTTACAGCAGTCCTCAAAACCAGCATCAACACAAGAACCTATAATTTTTTTTAACATTCAAAATAAGCTAGTGAAAGTATCAGGTATCATAACACAATATCTATTTGGTATGTACAATAGAGTGAAATGATGTGCGTGCAAAGAAAAGTGTGTAATGTATGTGTGTACGTGAATGGCGTCATTGGGGTAGGCGGTTGTACCACCTGTAGCCATATTCAAGCACAGAGCATATATATATGTATATATACATATATATATATATATATATATATAATATTTGAAGTAACACTCTGGTCACAATAATAAGCAGAAGCAAGAAGATACTTACATATTACAAAGTTAAGGTTTTGCTGTCGCTGTATTTGTGGATATGTGTGTGTCTGTTTATGTGTGTGTGTGTGTGTGTGTGTGTGTGTTTGTATGTGTTTTTATGAATCCATCAATCACTTTTCACACAATTCCAATCATCATAATAATCTTACCAAATGAACACTGTACAATCAAGTCCATTGTGTGATTTAGACACTCTTCATTCTTAGTGAAGTCAAATTCACATGATTCTATAAAACTGGTGAATTCCAGAGAACATGATAAGTTAGTAATTACTTGAGATGATGAACTAGTGAAGTTCTCGTTAGGATGTAACAACACACCACCTATTGAGTGAAAATAATAATTGTTACTGGCAAATACAGTGACATAATTATGCATCCAATACTTTGTTAATAAAATTGTCCATATTATTATTTATATCAACGAACCTGTGTATCCTAATCCTTCACATACAAACTCAGCTTGAGCTTGTACCGCAGGGTCCTCAAAGTCCACACTATCAGTACATATACTTGTATAACTACTATTGATACACACTTCTAATACACCAGTCACCACTGATGAAGAGTAATCAAATACTTGAGAAACGAAGCGAACATCTCCTTCATTGCACACTATAGAGGATGATGTATATACGTTACTAAGCAATAACACATGTTTTATTGAATTTCCTTATTGCACTAACAAACCATGTAATAATTATTGTATTGTAACACTGGATTATCAACTTCTACCTTGAGTGTGTGTTCATTTACCATAATACATAAATATATATAGTTCAACAGCAATCATAGGGATGGCTGTATAGGCTATATACAATTATAATGGGCTACAAGCTTCCTATCGAAACCTAGAGTGCCAACTATCTTCTCCATCACGAAACCAAATTGTAAAGGAAAAGAGCAGCACTCCAAGTGGTAGCTGTTTGGTTGAAACTTTAAAAGTAAGAACAGTAGAATAAAGGTGACTATAATTACATTTTGTTGTTGTTTTGAGATATAAGAAAGCCAGAATTCATTAACAACGCTACAAACCAATCATGAAAATAATATTTCTCTATAAATGAGGTTCAGTGTTTACATTTGACTTAATCCTTGTTGAGAACTTCTGATTCCCGGTAAACACATTGGTAGAAGTAGTACTACCATGTTGAAAAACCAGCCAAGTTTGGGGTGTAGAAAGTGAATGATTGCTGACATATCTGCAGCAGAGCAGCCAGTGTTGGAAATTGGAAGAATTGTGAAAACCATGCCCAGTACTCTAAGGTTAAAGTGTTTTTAATGTAACTGAATTTATGGTAAAGGACATGACGCTTTGGAAGGAAGTGTTCTTTAAATGAAGATTTCCCTTTTAACCTAGACACAACCTCACAGGGACTAAATTTCTAATATATTTCCAGGGGGGAACACACTCCCCAGAATGGACCAGGAGAAGTATGCTTCATGATTGATTCTTTCCCCTCCCTAAAAAACATTGTTTGTACGAAATTTTGCAATAACTGTATGAAACATTTATTGTTCAGTCATTTCCAGAAATTTATTTTAAACAGAGCAATCATAGCTCTACTAGCTTCAGCTTTTTCGCAGCCTTCTTTAAATTGTTGAGGTACTATTGTTCTTTGCAAAATAAACATTCTGGAAATCATCTTGTCAGCTCATCAATAAATATGTAACTCAAAGGGACTAAGATTGTCGCAAAACTAAATGACTTAATCATAAATGGTATTATTAATGGGTACTTTTAGTTACTTACAAATGTTACAAACACTACAGCTATAAACACTCCGGCCAAAGTTAAATAACCACATATATTCCATGCAGACTAAGTTGTAATATTGAATGAAAATATAGACAAAAATACTAATAATCGATAAACATGTTTCCAGAAATATGAACATGTTACGTATAAAATAAAAGACATTTTGTTAATAGTAAACTTACTTGGACTGCACCTAACGGATGCATCTTCATAATGACCACAATTATGATTACCAATACCATTGTGAGGACATTCTAATAATTCTGATTCAAATCCAGTACAGAACACATTATCCAACCAAATTGGACCAGTTCCTTCTCCGAAGAATGCAAATGATAATGCCATTCCTGTAATAGTGTTTCATAATTCATGTAAACATGGTGAAATCAATTTGAACAAATGTGCTACTGAATCAAAGAAAAAGGGAAGTGCTCAAATATGAACAGTTACTATCATACTATATATAAGTTAGATACCTGGTAATGTAGAGTTCAGTAATTATTTTTCTATATTCTCTTTACCATTGGAATTTCCCAGTAACTCTTTCACAATCAATGATGCCTAAACCACCTTATGGAGAAAGCTTCTATTGTTATTCTTACAGCATTTAAGTATCATGAGTTCAAAATTGTATTCAAACAAAAAAAGCTGTTTTTGAATTATATGATATGAGTTATACATTTTGTATAGACTTTCTTAATTGAATCATGTCATAATACAGGTTGCTTAGCTGTCTTAGACTATCTGAGTCGACCATTTCATACATCAAGAAAATACTTGGACAAAAAAATTAAATAATAGATACCAGGCTAAAAAATAAATATTTCATGAAGTTTGCACACATGTGTTATAATATTACATCCCATTATAAAAAGTATGTATATACTTAAAACATCATCAAGCTTTTTAACATTGTGTATTAACTTACCACCAAAATACCCTATCTGTCTACAAACAACTTCAGCATCATTGGCATTCCAGAAGTCATCACACACTGTACCATATGTTTCATCAATACATATCTCCACTCTACCCTCAAAGCTAGTTGATCCATCAACTAGTCGAATATCACCATATGTACAAGGGACTAGAAAATGGGAAAGCAAGTAACACATTATTGAATACTGATGTGTATAAATTAACAAAGTTCACGCATACATATTACACTTGTGCAGAATACCTTCTTAAGTAAATTCAAGAAACAAGATTATATGTTAACCACCTTTACTGGAATAATGTATATATATCGCTGCAAAAATTAAATCGTTAAAATAACCATTTTATTGGTTAGTACAGTTGTATGGAACAGCATGTTTCAATTTAGTTCATCAATTCTCATAGAGGATGTTGTGACACATGCATAATGTTACTATGACATAATGTACACCAAGTATTGAAAGGTATAAATTAAATTATGTGTTTGTGGATTTTACAAACCCTTTTCATCGCCAGATACAATTACATCTACCGTAGCATAAATAATGCTAATCCATTGACATGAAATTGGAGTAGACACCACCCTAAAATTATAGTAATTCAACTATAATGTATCTGTGGTATAAGATGTATGTATCCTGAACAAACAACAAAAGATTAAATCCTTGCAACTGTACTGACCACTAAATTAGCTATTTTAACTTTTTTTTTTGCAGTATACTTTTATTTATAATGTATTGTTTATTATTCACACTACTTTTGGCTCTGGGATTTTGAGTAGAGTTGTACTACAGTTAACGAATACTAATAGAAAGAATTACTAAAACACAAATCATGTAATAATGCTATGTACACCAAGGTTCATTCAGCTATGGACTAGCAAAATAAATCCATACTACTATTAAGTATTAAGTATAATAGTTGAGATAGGCTCAGTAGATAATGCTTCCAAACTAATTGTCATATATATATTACTACATTCCACTCCATATTAAAATGAGATTCATTGGGAGTATCCTACAATGATAACATTCATTATGCGAGTAGCAAGGAAGTGGATCTTAAAACAGCATAACCATTTCAGCGAATGATGATCAGTAATGTGCGACACATTCGAAGTCTTCTTAGATGACACAATTTCCATAAAAAGTGGATTTTGTCATTTGTCAAGTTTTTCCAAAGCATTCCGATATTTTCTATTTTTGTCAATTTCCGGCAGGAGCTGGAAAGTATAGTGTTTTAGATAGAATCATAGCTGGTAACAGTATATTATAACCATGAACAAGGACCCTGGTTCCAGTCGTGTGCATTCAGTGATGTTAACCCCTGCAGACATCCCTGGTGCAGAGTTGAGTGAGCCATATGAAGCACACGCTTTTCCAGCACTTAAATGCTGGCTACTGTGCAGATTAATTAGAGAACCTTTGTCTTGAAAGATGAAACTGTTGCTCCAGAGGTTAGTTGATTGAATAATTATTATATGTATATATATGTATATATAGTAATTGTAATATAGATACATAATGTTTGTGATTGCCACTGGTGTTACATGGCTTGCTGGTACTTGGGGAAGTACTAAGACTATAGGACTTCTCATAATTTCTAAACGTTTTTTATTACCATCTCTTCTTCTTGCTCTCACTTCCTTTGGAGCACTCTTCTTCCTTGGAGTTACTAAGCATTTTCCTAAGTTGAACTAAGGTTGCATCTCCAGCAGGAAAATGACTCAAACAGACTCGAGAGTGTGGTATCACTTGATCACTGCTCAATTGTAGTTTGCTTATTTACAAACCTTTCTCTACTACTTTTAGAAAAAAAAGTGTATTTCTGCACACAATACAACGATTAGCAGTCATTACTCACGACTCTATTGTCTTCCAACTGCTCTTTCTCCTTCACCATTTATGAAATGATTCTATTACTTGCAATTGTTATAAATAGATTATACTGTAGCCAGCAAACTCCAAACAAACTACACTCACTCATTGACATGAAATTGGAGTCTAAACAGACTCCGGAAGTTTAATAGCGTTAATTACATTCCTCGACTCTTACACGCAACTGGACTATTCCAGTAAATTGATGTAAAGGAGCTGCTTTCTATGCAAATCTTCTAATAAATCTTTGGTAGTAGGAAACAACCAAGAAATTATTTCAGTTCTTGCAGAGAACTGGGTGATTGACCATGTCATATACTACTAGTCTTTCTTGGGTCCATTTCTACCCCACATTTTTATATAATATGACTGAAGTACTGCACATGTTTCTGAACTGATTAAGTGAGACTTGCTGGTTTCAGTCCTACCTGCAGAATGTCACCTACTCCTCTGTAGCACAGTCAGTCATCAATTATTGGAAGTTACTGGATGTGTTGCATAGACCAAATGGAATGAATTTAAACTGTTTTAGGCCAAATGGGGTAGAGGATGCATTCTTCTCCTATGGGCAGGGTCCATCTTAACCTGCCAATATCCACTGCCTAAATCTAATGTGGAAAACCAGCCAGCCCCTTAAAAATGCATTTCTATATTTACAAGACTTCAATGCTGTTACATTTGTATGATTGCACGCAAATATCAATTTATTGTGTATCTCCCTATCTATGCAATCGACATATCCATATATATATTTACTCACATACCTACACAAGTCCTCATGTCATCACTTAACTGATAACCACTAAAGCATTCACAGTAAAAACTTCCATTGGTATTAGTACATATATGACTACAACCATTCTGTGACCCTTCTGTTGAACCGTCAGCAGAACCATCAGTGAAGTCATTAGCACACTCATCAATATCTGTTAAAAAATATAATCCTGTGTTGATTTATGTATTTATGTGTATACATGTATGTATCACAGAGTAATGTAGCGTACTCCTATAGAGGGATTATCCAGGTTTATATAACTTGTAGGCTGTATGTATGTATGTATGCATGTACACATGTATGCATTCATGCATGTATATATGTATGTATTTATATTTTGTTTTCAGAATAAAACCATACTTATAGAGTACTACCGTACTCTCTGATATGGATATAACATGGAATCTGAGCTTCAAGTCTCAAGTAAAACAATATTTATTGTCTTGTTGATTAATTAAGTCACATATTTTAATTTGGCCACACACTCATGAATAATAAATAAAATATAAATTTCAACACACTTTGTGTACTAAACACTGTGCATTACCTGCTACTCATCCTAATGCAGTCTATAACAATCTGTGGCTCAAGAGTTATAATACAGCTAACCAAGGTAGTATACTACTTAAAATACTAACAAAACTGAATTCATCATAGTATTTGATTGTTGTGAATTTTACAAGAATTTGCTACATTTGACCCTTTTTTGCTTGCTCAGTTACATATAAATTATTATGGAAGAACTTTATAATTATGTTTGCTTGTATGATTGCACATATACCAATAAGTCAAATATATAAATATATATACACGTATGTATACATGTGATCTATATTATACATAAAATTATATATGTATATTTTACATACCTGAACATGTCTTCAAGTCATCATTCAATTGATATCCGATTTTACATTCACAAACAAAACTTCCAATACTGTTTATACATATCTGACTACAATTGTTTAAAGAGTCGATGTTGGCAATACCTGTGAAAATAAGAAGTTTGTATGTAAGTATAGTTGTGTTATTAAAAATTGACATTATTATGGTAGAACTTACCATTTCTTTGTGATTCTGGTTGATGAACACCTCCATTTACTTGAAAAACAAACACTCCTGGACATCCCACATTGCTGTCTTCATCGATATTAAAGATTTCACTAGTAAGTGATCCATTCACACTGATAAAATCCACACTATTCCCTGCATTAAGTCCTACTTGTGCTCTATATCCTGAGTATGAATTTATTTCTCCATCACCATACAAGAAGAACACAAATGAGTTTATACCATCTGTTGCTAGAATGCACTGAAATGTAACTGTCTGCAAACAGAGAGACAAAACAAAGAAACAACAACAATAGTGTAGAATAATGTGACAGTTCCAAAATATAATGTTTGTATAATCTTACTGGAGAATATGGAGAGCAGCAATATCCAACATGATCCCAAGTTGCTATAACAACTTCTGTAGCTGAGAATGTTGTTAGTTCAGGAAAGGCACTTGCAACTTCCTCTTTGATTCTCTCAATTACATCACTATCTCTAGTTACTCTATACCATAGAGAACCAAAATATCCTGTATACAAATCAGTCCAGAATGGAGCTATTAGTGGAGTACTTATGGGAAATGGATCTGGTGAAAAGTCATAGAAGCCATTATTAAAGGAGAGATCACCATTGTTGTTCAACTACATATAAAGATAAAGAATGAATATCTGTTCAAGAAAATATTATAATGCTAGTGAATCTATTTGTCAAAGCTGATCTTGATGAAAGTTACTTAATTTGCAACTTACAAACACTGTTTTATAAGTTGTGTTATAGAACACAAATCCAGTGCTCAGTAGAATTGCCCTTGAGCCATCATTGCTTAAGTAGGATAGAATATCTTCAGCTTCATTGCCAAAGGGAAAGAAGTTTGTGTTTATGTTACTAGAGCAAGCAATGCTTATACACTCATTGATATCTAAGAGAAAATTACATACGATTACATACCTTTGTAATTATGCATGTATGAATATATGTATGTATGTAAATACATATTTATTTATTTATGTACGTATGTCTGTATACATGTGTGTATGTATAATGTATTGTACAAACCTGAGCAAGTCATCAAGTCATCATTTAATTGAAATCCATTATTACATTCACAAACAAAACTTCCAATAGTGTTTGTACATATCTGATTACAACCATTTAAGGAGTCATCAGCACACTCATTGATATCTGACATAACGACAAATGTATGTATAAAATCACATAGATTCAAGTTATGAAATATGCATAATTATATGTATGTGAGTATAGTCCTTTATTATGTCGGCATGCAAATATAGTTATATAGTAGTCTTGCGAGAAAAAAGCAAGCAGAAATAAGGTCAATTTTGTGAGAGACAACTATTGAAATAACTGGCTGATTGTGACAACCCATACAGATTAACTCATTGTGATTGATTCATGATATTACACAATGAAACTAAAGTTTTAACACATAGTAAATGAACTCTGAAAATCACCAACCACCAAGTGCACTACTATGAAGCTGGTATATCCAAAACACTACCATGAATTCATGTTGATAATAGGTTGTTGAATAGGAGAGAGTTTTAGGACATCATATGTGAAGCAATGATTAAATGTTGAATGCATTTCCATTTATTTTACATGTGTATCATATCAATAAATAAGTTAACTTTGTCTTGGCACTGTTGTGAGCCTACCTAATGAACATTGTACAATCAAATCCATTGTATGATCCAAACACTCTTCATCATTTGTGAAATCAAATTCACATGATTCCTCAAAACTAGTGAAGTTCAGAGAACACGATAAGTTAGTGATGACTTCAGATGATGAGCTGTTAAAGTTTTCATTAGCAGGAATAAACTCTCCACCTTTTAATCATGATATAGGTTATAATGATGATATTAATATCACAGAAGTCAATTTGTACTTCATAAATATGCTCAAAGTATGTCAGTCTGTCAACTGTAAATTAAAATCAAACACACCTTGCAGTCTATTGTCTATCTATTCTTGTCAAATCTTCAACTATTTAAAACACACACCTGTATATCCTAACACATCACAAGTAATTTCTGCTTGCGCTTGCACCATAGGATCCTCCAACTCCACACTATCACTACATACACTAGTCCATGTACTATTGATACACACTTCTAATATCCCAGTCACAGTGAATCCATCACCAAAAACTTCAGAGACTAAGCGAAATTCTCCTTCAGAACACTCTAAAGAATTATTGTAATAAATAATATAAGTGACTATATACATGTATTGCATATTGCAGTACAGTCACTAATAATATTTATAATAACACTGTGAAAGGAGAAAATAAAGCTTCATCAAACTGCAATATTATGTGCTTTAGTCAGTTTGAAGAAGTTTCATTAATTATCATTTTCGTAGTGTGTTTCTCCCAGAGTGGAATTTAAACAGGGCGCTTCATGATTATGGTATATGTTGTAGTTGGAGAAATAGCTACACTGTATTTAATAACAAGCTGCTTTTAGCGTACATAGAAACTAGCAGGGGTATCTAAGAAGTAAGGAGAAGCAAGTAAAGTCTTAAGACATTAATCTTCATTTTGAGAAAAATGCATTTTTCATGACTTCAATGAAACGGTATTCACCAATGTGAAATATAACTGCCAACTTTGACTTGTATTACAAAATTATGTATTTAATTCATAAGCCTGGTTTTCTCAGAGCTGGTAACAACTATTTTGCATAGAAATTATTATCAAAGTGACAAAAATGACCTGGGAAAACTGAATTCACTTACCTATATAACCAACAAATTGTTTTGTTCTACTATTTTGTATAGAAAGCCAACAAAATTTGGTATCAGACTCCTATTAGTAGCTCTTCCTAATTGTCTTGATGTAGGATAGCAATAGCAAGTGATTACAATGTGAGATCAAAATTGCCAGAAAAGATCCCATTTTGAAAATTAAGTCACATGTATGTATGTATTGTGTTTAATAAACATATCCATAACCTACCAAATGAACATTGTAATATCAAGTCCATTGTGTGATTCAAACATTCTTCGTCTTCAGTGAAATCAAATTCACATGATTCTCCAAAAGCAGTGAATTCCAGAGAACATGACAAGTTAGTAATTATTTGAGATGATGAACTAATGAAGTACTCATCAGGAGGTAAGAACACTCCATCTGTTGAATGAAAGTAACATCTATTTGTAATTTACCTTAAAATATATGTCAATGGCTTAGAATAGTACTATCTGCCATACCTTCTCCTGTATTACACTTTAATTATTGCTTATAAATACATTAATTAAGTTAGCTGGAGTGAAAATACTCAATCAATATCGCCATAAAAGCAGAAAAGCATGTGTTTGAAAAGCATAATTGTATAGCTTCCATTATTACACCCTTTCTTAAATTTCCCATTTTTCTCAGTAATCAGTATTCCACCTATTTAATAATTCATCTGTCAAACATTATAACTAACCTGTATAATTTAATCCACAAACACAAGCTAGTTTAGCTTGATCTTGTACTTCAGGATCCTCAAAATCAATACCATCAGCACACACACTACTCCATGTGCCATTAATACACACTTCATATACTCCAGTAACTGTTGATGAGTAGCTGTCATATATTGTAGAATATAGACGAATATCTCCATCTATGCACTCTGGAGCTATAAAGAATGTAGTTATAATAATTATTATTATTACACTTGTATACAATACAATATAGAATATAAACTAGTGATTCAGTAATAAGAGATTTTACAAATATTCTGATAAACCTATACTGATATCGATACTGATCTGATATTACATCTACCTGTTCCTTCTGATTTCTGATTCTTTTGACAAAAATGAATATTATTTGTATACAAGTATCATAAAAGCAATTAATGATGTTATAATCATAAGTAATGACAATATTATCTATTATAACATTGGTTGCATTTTTCAGAATTAACCGATACTGATACTTTAAATAATTGCTGATAATGACTGATAATGATTATTGATCTGATTATTGGTGAATTACTAATATAAACTGCATTGAAGGCATTAATGTGACTGAATTTATGAAAAGGGACATGTGGCTTTAGAAGACCAAAACAAATTAGTTTGTAACTGTATTATTAGTTTAGTGATATATTTTCGATGTAATTTGAATCTCCAACTTTCTGTCAGGGCTGCCTAGGCCTTCTATCTCTGGTTTTCTTAGTGTACAAGTACAAGTACATTTTTTTTTAAATAGTGGTCCTCATTTTGATTGAACATTTTTTTTTATCTGAAGAGATACCTTGTGCTAAAGTGCACCTCAACGAAGTAAAATTTGGTGTCAGAAATGGGAAATAGGATGAAACAATGGACTCAAGGAACACAGAAAGAGGATCAACTAGCACTTATTGCTAACATATTGAGTGAACATGGGGAGAGACAGAAGCAGTTTTACAGAGATCAGAGACAGTGATAGATGTCGACTCATTCCACTATAAACCTTTCAATTCTGAAATTTTCCCGGCAGCTTTTCTACAACATCACTTCCGTTATAATGGAAAGTCTCCATGGGACACTCACTGAATCTATCTGAGATGCTTGCTCAGCTTAGCCCATGGTCAGATGTAGAGAAAGCTACATATCTAGCAAAAGGTTTCAAGAGACTGCCTAAGCAATTTACCACCCGAAAGCTGTATGATTATGACATTGGCATTGCCCTAGAGAATTGCTACTACACATCAAGTTGAGATGCACCGAATGCGGTTGGAAAATACAGACTCGTAGACGCGATGAGAGTTTACCCCAATTTAACGAGGAGGTACATATAGAGTCTTTATCAAGGCTAGTTACCCAGATGCTGCCCCTTCCATGTTAGAATTATCAACAAAGGATCAATTCCTATATGCAATCTGTGAAGAAGAGATGCAATTGTGACTTCATCAGACCAGACCAAAGAACTTACGAGAGGCTCTGTCATGCGCTCCAGAACTAGAATCATATACACTGGCAACTCATCAGAAACACAGGATTGTGTGACGAACCCAAAAAGAGGATGAGCATGTTGGTCCAGATATATTCAAAAAGTATTCCTTATTGGGCCACTGATCTCCTACAGAGAAGATCCATTGGATGTACTCAAGACCGGATTATTATTTACTTAAGCAAGTGTTGAAGGAAGACCTTGTGACATTATTATGGAAACAAGCAGCAACATTTCCATCATCAGACCTGATGTCATAAAAGGATATGCTTTGAACTTGTCACTACCAGTCTGTGAATAGTTACAAGAGCGAAAGTACCAAATGAAGTACTTTGAATTTGAGAATTGGAGTATTCCAAACTAGACAAAATATCTGGGTGGCCCACATAGCTGACCATTGCATTGTAGGAGTTGACTACTTGAGCAGCAGAATTGTCTAGTAAAGATATTCTCCATCTCAGTGGTCAAGAGATACCACTGCATAAACCAAACAGAGACAACCTAAGTTTTTGTTGGATCATCACATCAAATCCTGTTACTCTGCCAAACTACGCAAAGTCTGTAATCCCGGTTCTTGGATTCGTTGTGCACTAAGTTGGGAAAGCTGGATAAACTGCAGTCAACCCAGGACAACCACCTCACTGGGAGGATACTTGTGGACCTGCAAAGATTAGAAGAACGTCCAATTAGAGCAATGAATATATTTGACAAATCGTCAACCGTCTTTCCTTGGTACGTGAAGTATTGTGCCAGTGCAATGATGTATTTTGGAGTGGACCATGTCATTTGGGATATACAGACAACACTTGATAAACACCAGTGATGCCTTACCAATTCTTCAACCACCAAGACGACACCCTTGGAAGAAAAGATAAGACACTGATGCGACAATTAAAATGATGGATTCTCAAGGTTTCATTGAGCTCTCTACTAGCCCATGGGCCTCCCCGATCGTTGTTGTGAAGAAGAAAGATGGTACACGCAGATTCTGCGTTCATTATAGAAAACTGAATGATATTACAAGAAAACACTCCTATCTGTTACAATGCATTGATAACACACTTGATGCCCTATCAGGAGTAAAATGGTTCTCAACTCGAGTGGGTATTGGCAAGTACAGATCGATGAGCAGGATAATGAAAAAGCTGCTTTCACTACTGGAATTGGATTTTGAATATTTAAAGTTATGCTCTTCGGGTGTCCCTGCTACTTTCAACATCTAATGGACCATGTTTTATATCAGGTCTTTGTCTCACATTAGCAATGGTTTCAGTGCCAGGTGAAATATTTGGAACATGTAATCAGTGAAACTGGAGTTCCTATGAATCATGTGAAGGTAAAAATAATACAGTTCAGGGTCAATCTAAGAAATATCCTGGAAGTTAGACGTTTAATGGATTTTTGCTCTTATTATCAAAGAATTATCCCTAATTTTGCGTCCCTTCCACCAGCTTACTGATAAGATGGAGATATTTGATTGAACCAGCGATACTGAGGCCGCATTTTGACAACTGACACAAGCTCCCTCAAATTCCCCTAGTTCAGAGTTACCTACAAAAAACTATTTTAGTCAAACTCCCAGTCGAGCTAAGCGTAACTCTTGTTACTACAAAAGAGCTTTTAGCTGTACTCAATTGTTTTTATTTATATCTCTATGGTCACTATTTTCTTCGCGCACAAATCATGTCCATACAATAGTATACATGCAACAAGAACACAGGACATGGAAATTCAGTCCATCTTAACATGGATGAAGGATGGCAGTTGACCTGCCTGGAAATATGTTGCACCTTAGAGTAAGACAGTGAAGTACTACTGAGTACAATGGGACAGTCTGAAGTTAAAAGATGGTGTACTGTACAAGCTTTGGGAGTCCCTCTACAGAGGAATTGATTGTGGGGCAACTATATAGTTCTTCCAAAGCAAATGCAATGTGAGATTTTCACTGAACTCCATGAAACCCATACTGTTGGCCACTTTGGGAGCAAGAAGACCCTCGATTGTATTAGAGATCATTTTTACTGACATAATTGTTCCAGAGGTCTATAGTGCTGGAAAGGAAAGAAAGGACCTCCCTGCATGAAAACAGCTCCTATGACAAAGGTGCTTCTATGAAAACCATTGCCCTAGATGTGTTAGGACTTCTGCCTGAATCCATTGAAGGAAACAAGTATTTGTTAATTGACATGGATATGAAGAAAACAAGAACAACACTCCTTCATCCCCAGTCAGATGGGATGGTTGAATGTTTCAACTGAACTATCGAAACTCAGTTGGCAATATTTATAGATTCAACGTTTCGGTACAGAACCTATTTAAGGTGCTTAAGGTTTTGTACTGAAACATTGTGCCTTTTTTAATAATAAAGATTGTGCTTGTCAAAACAACACGTAGTCCAGCAGTTGAAATCACCCACTGAATCTTAGTTTGTCTACTTTATTTCAACATTGGAACTGCATTGTTAGCAGACATGTAGAAATCTTCCTCCCACCTCTTATACATGCAGACTAAGTTGTAATATTCAATGAGAATATACACAGAATACCAATAAAGATTAGTTTTCAGGAATAATGAACAAGTTACATGTACAAATTAAATACACTTACGTGGACTGCACCTAACAGATGCATCTTCGGAATGAAAACAATTGTGAAAACCAATACCATTGTGAGGACATTGTGATAATTCTGATTCAGATCCAGTACAGAACACATTATCCAACCAAATTGGACCACTTCCTTCTCCAAAGAATGCAAATGATAAAGCCTTTCCTGTAATAGATCATTGTTTTATAATTCGGTAATCAACATTCTATATTAACTTACCACCAAAATACCCTGCCTGTCTACAAACAACTTCAGCATCATTGTCATCCCAGAGGTCATCACACACTGTACCATATGTTCCATCAATACATATCTCCACTCTACCCTCATAACTGGTTGATCCATCAGCCAGTCGAATATCACCATATGAACAAGGGACTAGAAGATGGGAAAGCAAGTAACACATTATTGTATACATATGTGTATAACTCAGTACAGTTTACATTACATGCAACACTTCCTCAGAATAAAGTGAAATGAAAAAATAAATTATATGTAAACCGCTTTTTACTGGAAAAGTAGTTTTATTTGTAATATAATTTCCTACTATTTCTGGCTTTGAAATTGAGACAAATAAAAATACTAATAAAACACAACTCCTAGGTTCATTGGGAGTATCCTACAATCTTAACATTCATTATGTGAGTAGCAAAAGTAAACAGAATTCACTATAATTATTTCTGAAGAATACTGGTAAATAATTATTTACATACAGCCCAAGTTGTATTATAGAATGAACATGTACACACCTAACACTCATAGTACATGTGTATAAGTACAACAAATCAGATCAAATATATTTCACATAATATTAATCTTACCTAAACTGCACCTAACAGAAGCATCTTCAAAATGACGACAATTATGATTGCCAATACCATTGTGAGGACATTCTAATAATTCTGATTCAGATCCAGTACAGAACACATCATCCAACCAAATTGGACCACTTCCTTCTCCAAACCGAGCAAATGATAAAGCTGTTCCTGTAATAGATGTTACACATTTTAGGTAACTTTTGTAGTATGCATGTAAACTATTTAACAGTTTGCATGCTATAATTATATTAAATGTGTAAAATCTTCCCCTAGCTGATGAGAATATTAGATGCATCTACAAAATTAATATTGTATATATAAGGAATCCCACTAGATAATATATAATAACTTACCACCATAATATCCTATCTGTCTACAAACAACTTCAGCATCATCATCATCCCAAAAGTCATCACACACTGTACCATATGTTCCATTAATACATATCTCCACTCTACCTTCTGAACTATTCATTCCATTAACTAGTCGAACATCACCAAATGAACAAGAGACTACTGAATATGAGAAAGTAAGTAACACGTTATTGTTCGTACTATAAATCTTATTAAAATTCTCAAATTTCGAGCAGATTTTAGTATAACTGACAAAGCAGAGTTTAGTAGAGCTAACAAACATATATTAGTATAGTACTACAAATCATGCCATAATTAGTGTTGTACGGTTTTGCCTATAATTAACAAAGTAGTACTTTAAAGTTTCAAAATTGGTCTGTAAAGTATCTGTATCTGCCCTATACTACATGTCTATGCCTATATTTACCTATACCTTGGTATAGGCATCTATACCAGTATAGGTACAACAATAGCCATAATATAATTGTACACCTAGGTGTGTGAAATTACTAGAAATTTACAGTTACAAATATGAGTATACAAGTGAAAAGTCATTATCTGCATACATATCATAGTTGTAAAAATGTAATCCTATAGTACATTGATCGTTATGAATGATGCTAATGATTACTATTGTTTCCTGTTCAGCAGTTGAGAATGTAAGCCTACTATAATTATACAAACACATCATTAAATACTACTTAACCAATTAGTTATTACTTTCCTAGAACTTAAAAAAAAAGTCTCTCATTTTAGTCGATTAATATTTGTAATTATACACCATCATTTCTGCTTACATGTACAGATTTCAGCAATATCAAAACAGCAGTCATTGAAAAAATAACATATCTGATCACAGAAACAGCCTGGAAAACCACTGACAAAGCAGCTACCGTCAATCTCAGGTTTACAGCAGTCCTCAAAACCAGCATCAACACAAGAACCTATAATTTTTTTTAACATTCAAAATAAAGCTAGTGAAAGTATCAGGTATCATAACACAATATCTATTGGGTATGTACAATAGAGTGAAATGATGTGCGTGCAAAGAAAAGTGTGTAATGCATGTGTGTACGTGAATGGCGTCATTGGGGTAGGCGGTTGTACCACCTGTAGCCATATTCAAGCACAGAGCATATATATATGTATATATATATATATATATATATATATATATATATATATCATATTTGAAGTAACACTCTGGTCACAATAATAAACAGAAGCAAGAAGATACTTACATATTACAAAGTTAAGGTTTTGCTGTCGCTGTATTTGTGGATATGTGTGTGTCTGTTTATGTGTGTGTGTGTGTGTGTGTGTGTGTGTGTGTTTGTATGTGTTTTTATGAATCCATCAATCACTTTTCACACAATTCCAATCATCATAATAATCTTACCAAATGAACACTGTACAATCAAGTCCATTGTGTGATTTAGACACTCTTCATTCTTAGTGAAGTCAAATTCACATGATTCTATAAAACTGGTGAATTCCAGAGAACATGATAAGTTAGTAATTACTTGAGATGATGAACTAGTGAAGTTCTCGTTAGGATGTAACAACACACCACCTATTGAGTGAAAATAATAATTGTTACTGGCAAATACAGTGACATAGTTATGCATCCAATACTTTGTTAATAAAATTGTTCATATTATTATTTATATCAACAAACCGGTATATCCTAATCCTTCACATGCAAACTCAGCTTGAGCTTGTACCGCAGGATCCTCAAAGTCCACACCATCAGTACATACACTTGTATAACTACTATTGATACACACTTCTAATACACCAGTCACCACTGATGAAGAGTAATCAAATACTTGAGAAACGAAGCGAACATCTCCTTCATTGCATGCTATAGAGGATGATGTATATATGTTACTAAGCAATAACACATGTTTTATTGAACTTCCTTATTGCACTAACAAACCATGTAATAATTATTGCATTGTAACACTGGATTATCAACTTCTACCTTGAGTGTGTGTTCATTTACCATAATACATAAATATATATAGTTCAACAGCAATCATAGGGATGGCTGTATAGGCTATATACAATTATAATGGGCTACAAGCTTCCTATCGAAACCTAGAGTGTACCTAATGCCAACTATCTTCTCCATCACGAAACCAAACCGTGAAGGAAAAGAGCAGCACTCCAAGTAGTAGCTGTTTGGTTGAAACTTTAAAAGTAAGAACAGTAGAATAAAAGTGACTATAATTACATTTTGTTGTTGTTTTGAGATATAAGAAAGCCAGAATTCATTGACAACACTACAAACCAATCATGAAAATAATATTTCTCGAGGTTCAGTGTTTACATTTGACTTAATCCTTGTTGAGAACTTCTGATTCCCGGTAAACACATTGGTAGAAGTAGTACTACCATGTTGAAAAACCAGCCAAGTTTGGGGTGTAGAAAGTGAATGATTGCTGACATATCTGCAGCAGAGCAGCCAGTGTTGGAAATTGGAAGAATTGTGAAAACCATGCCCAGTACTCTAAGGTTAAAGTGTTTTTAATGTAACTGAATTTATGGTAAAGGACATGAGGCTATGGAAGGAAGTGTTCTTTAAATGAGGATTTCCCTTTTAACCTAGACACAACCTCACAGGGACTAAATTTCTAATATATTTCCAGGGGGGAACACACTCCCCAGAATGGACCAGGAGAAGTATGCTTCATGATTGATTCTTTCCCCTCCCTAAAAAACATTGTTTGTACGAAATTTTGCAATAACTATATGAAACATTTATTGTTCAGTCATTTCCAGAAATTTATTTTTAACAGAGCAATCATAGCTCTACTAGCTTCAGCTTTTTCGCAGCCTTCTTTAAATTGTTGAGGTACTATTGTTCTTTGCAAAATAAACATTCTGGAAATCATCTTGTCAGCTCATCAATAAATATGTAACTCAAAGGGACTAAGATTGTCGCAAAACTAAATGACTTAATCATAAATGGTATTATTAATGGGTACTTTTAGTTACTTACAAATGTTACAAACACTACAGCTATAAACACTCCGGCCAAAGTTAAATAACTACATATATTCCATGCAGACTAAGTTGTAATGTAATATTCAATGAAAATATAGACAAAAATACTAATAATTGATATATATGTTTCCAGGAATATGAACATGTTACGTATAAATTAAATGACATTTTGTTAATAGTAAACTTACTTGGACTGCACCTAACGGATGCATCTTCATAATGACCACAATCATGATTACCAATACCATTGTGAGGACATTCTAATAATTCTGATTCAGATCCAGTACAGAACACATTATCCAACCAAATTGGACCAGTTCCTTCTCCGAAGAATGCAAATGATAATGCCATTCCTGTAATAGAATTAACTTTATTGTTTCATAATTCATGTAAACATGGTGAAATCAATTTGAACAAATGTGCTACTGAATCAAAGGAAAAGGGAAGTGCTCAAATATGAACAGTTACTATCATACTATATATAAGTTAGATACCTGGTAATGTAGAGTTCAGTAATTATTTTCCTATATTCTCTTTACCATTGGAATTTCCCAGTAACTCTTTCACAATCAATGATGCCTAAACCACCTTATGGAGAAAGCTTCTATTGTTATTCTTACACCATTTAAGTATCATGAGTTCAAAATTGTGTTCAAACAAAAAAAGCTGTTTTTGAATTGTACAATATGAGTTATACATTTGTGTAGACTTACTCAATTGAATCATGTCATAATACAGGTTGCTTAGCTGTCAAGAAAATACTTGGACAAAAAATTAAATTAATATTAGATACCAGGCTAAGAAATAAATAACTCATGAAGTTTGCGCACATGTGTTATAATATTACATCCCATTATAAAAAGTATGTATTTACTTAAAATATCATCAAGCTTATTAACATTGTGTATTAACTTACCACCAAAATACCCTATCTGTCTACAAACAACTTCAGCATCATTGGCATTCCAGAAGTCATCACACACTGTACCATATGTTTCGTTAATACATATCTCCACTCTGCCCTCAAAGCTAGTTGATCCATCAACTAGTCGAATATCACCATATGTACAAGGGACTAGAAAATGGGAAAGCGAGTAACACAATATTGAATACTGATGTGTATAAATTAATAAAGTTCACGCATACATATTACACTTGTGCAGAATACCTTCTTAAGTAAATTCAAGAAACAAGATTATGTGTTAACCACCTTTACTGGAATGTATATATATCACTGCAAAAATTAAATCGTTAAAATAACCATTTTATTGGTTAGTACAGTTGTATGGATTAGCATGTTTCAATTTAGTTCGTCAATTCCCGTAGAGGATGTTGTGACACATGCATAACGTTACTATGACATAATGTGCACCAAGTATTGAAAGGTATAAATTAAATTATGTGTTTGCTGGTTTACAAGCCCTTTTCATCGCCAGATACAATTACATCTACTGTAGCATAAATTATACTAATTCATTGACATGAAATTGGAGTAGACAGCACCCTAAAATCATAGTAATTTAACTATAATTAGTACAATGTATCTGTGGTATAAGATGTATGTATCCTGAACAAACAACAAAAGATTAAATCCTTGCAACTGTACTGACCACTAAATTAGCTATTTTAACTATTTTTTTTGCAGTATACTTTTATTCATAATGTATAATATTTATTATTCACACTACTTTTGGCTTTGAGATTTTGAGTAGAGTTGTACTACAGTTAATGAAGACCAATAGAAAGAATTACTAAAACACAAATCATGCAATAATGCTATGTACACCAAGGTTCATTCAGCTATGGACTAGCAAAATAAATCCATACTACTATTAAGTATTAAGTATAATAGTTGAGCTAGGCTCAGTAGATAATGCTTCCAAACAAATGGTTATGTATATATTGCTAAATTCCACTCCATTTTAAAATGAGACTCATTGGGAGTATCCTACAATGATAACATTGATTATGTGAGTAGCAAGAAAGTGGATCTTAAAACAGCATAACCATTTCAGCTAATGATGATTAGTATGGGTAGTGAATGTGCGTCACATCCAAAGTCTTCTTAGATGACACAATTTCCATACAAAGTGAATTTTGTCATTTGTCAAGTTCTCCAAAGCATTCCGATATTTTCTATTTTTGACAATTTCTGGCAGGAGCTGGAAAGTATAGTGTTTTAGATAGAATCATAGCTGGTAATAGTATATTATAACCATGAACAAGGACCCTGGTTCCAGTTGTGTGCATTCAGTGATGTTAACCCCTGCAGACATCCCTGGTGCAGAGTTGGGTGAGCCATATGAAGCACACGCTTTTCCAGCACTTAAATGCTGGCTACTGTGCAGATTAATTAGAGAACCTTTGTCTTGAAAGATGAAACTGTTGCTCCAGAGGTTAGTTGATTGAATAATTATTATATGTATATATATGTATATATAGTAATTGTAATATAGATACATAATGTTTGTGATTGCCACTGGTGTTACATGGCTTGCTGGTACTTGGGGAAGTACTAAGACTATAGGACTTCTCATAATTTCTAAACGTTTTTTATTACCATCTCTTCTTCTTGCTCTCACTTCCTTTGGAGCACTCTTCTTCCTTGGAGTTACTAAGCATTTTCCTAAGTTGAACTAAGGTTGCATCTCCAGCAGGAAAATGACTCAAACAGACTCGAGAGTGTGGTATCACTTGATCACTGCTCAATTGTAGTTTGCTTATTTACAAACCTTTCTCTACTACTTTTAGAAAAAAAAGTGTATTTCTGCACACAATACAACGATTAGCAGTCATTACTCACGACTCTATTGTCTTCCAACTGCTCTTTCTCCTTCACCATTTATGAAATGATTCTACTACTTGCAATTGTTATAAATAGATTATACTGTAGCCAGCAAACTCCAAACAAACTACACTCACTCATTGACATGAAATTGGCGTCTAAACAGACTCCGGAAGTTTAATAGCGTTAATTACATTCCTCGACTCTTACACGCAACTGGACTATTCCAGTAATTTGATGTAAAGGGGCTGCTTTCTATGCAAATCTTCTAATAAATCTTTGGTAGTAGGAAACAACCAAGAAATTATTTCAGTTCTTGCAGAGAACTGGGTGATTGACCATGTCATATACTACTAGTCTTTCTTGGGTCCATTTCTACCCCACATTTTTATATAATATGACTGAAGTACTGCACATGTTTCTGAACTGATTAAGTGAGACTTGCTGGTTTCAGTCCTACCTTCAGAATGTCACCTACTCCTCTGTAGCACAGTCAGTCATCAATTATTGGAAGTTACTGGGTGTGTTGCATAGACCAAATGGAATGAATTTAAACTGTTTTAGGCCAAATGGGGTAGAGGATGCAATCTTCTCCTATGGGAATGGTCCATCTTAACCTGCCAATTATCACTGGCTAAATCTAATGCCCTTTCAATGCATTTTTATATTTACAAGACTTCAATGTCTTTAAGAAAATTAACTTGCTGCTGGTTAGACTCCAGGGCTGTTACATTTGTATGATTGCACGCAAATATCAATTTATTGTGTATCTCCCTATCTATGCAATCGACATATCCATATATATATTTACTCACATACCTACACAAGTCCTCATGTCATCACTTAACTGATAACCACTAAAGCATTCACAGTAAAAACTTCCATTGGTATTAGTACATATATGATTACAACCATTCTGGGACCCTTCTGTTGAACCATCAGCAGAACCATCAGTGAAGTCATTAGCACACTCATCAATATCTGTTAAAAAATATAATCCTGTGTTGATTTATGTATTTATGTGCATACATGTATGTATCACAGAGTAATGTAGTGTACTTCTATAGAGGGATTATCCAGGTTTATATAACTTGTAGGGTGTATGTATGTATGTATGCATGTATGCATGTATGCATTCATGCATGTATATATGTATGTATTTATAATTTGTTTTCAGAATAAAACCATACTTACAGAGTACTACCGTACTCTCTGATATGGATATAACATGGAATCTGAGCTTCAAGTCTCAAGTAAAACAACATTTATTGTCTTGTTGATTAATTAAGTCACATATTTTAATTTGGCCACACACTCATGAATAATAAATAAAACACAATTTCAACACACTTTGTGTACTAAACACTGTGCACTACCAGCTACTCATCCTAATGCAGTCTATAACAATCTGTGGCTCAAGAGTTATAATACAGCTAACCAAGGTAGTATACTACTTAAAATACTAACAAAACTGAATTCATCATAGTATTTGATTGTTGTGAATTTTACGCTATACAAGAATTTGCTACATTTGACCCTTTTTTGCTTGCTCAGTTACATATAAATTATTATGGAAGAACTTTATAATTATGTTTGCTTGTATGATTGCACATATACCAATAAGTCAAATATATAAATATATATACATGTATGTATACATGTGATCTATATTATACATAAAATTATATATGTATATTTTACATACCTGAACATGTCTTTGAGTCATCATTCAATTGATATCCGATGTTACATTCACAAACAAAACTTCCAATAGTGTTTATACATATCTGACTACAATTGTTTAAAGAGTCGTTGTTGGCAATACCTGTGAAAATAAGAAGTTTGTATGTAAGTATAGTTGTGTTATTAAAAATTGACATTATTATGGTAGAACTTACCATTTCTTTGTGATTCTGGTTGCTGAACACCTCCATTTACTTGAAAAACAAACACTCCTGGACATCCCACATTGCTGTCTTCATCGATATTAAAGATTTCACTAGTAAGTGATCCATTCACACTGATAAAATCCACACCATTCCCTGCATTAAGTCCTACTTGTGCTCTATATCCTGAGTATGAATTTATTTCGCCATCACCATACAAGAAGAACACAAATGAGTTTATACCATCTGTTGCTAGAATGCACTGAAATGTAACTGTCTGCAAACAGAGAGACAAAACAAAGAAACAACAACAATAGTGTAGAATAGTGTGACAGTTCCAAAATATAATGTTTGTATAATCTTACTGGAGAATATGGAGAGCAGCAATATCCAACATGATCCCAAGTTGCTATAACAACTTCTGTAGCTGAGAATGTTGTTAGTTCAGGAAAAGCACTTGCTACTTCCTCTCTGATTCTCTCAATAACACCACTATCTTTAGTTACTCTATACCATAGAGAACCGAAATATCCTGTATACAAATCAGTCCAGAATGGAGCTATTAGTGGAGTACTTATGGGAAACGGATGTGGTGAATAGTCTGGAAAGCCATTATTAAAGGAGAGATCACCATTGTTGTTCAACTACATATAAAGATAAAGAATGAATATCTGTTCAAGAAATTATTATAATGCTACTGAATCTATTTGTCAAAGCTGATCTTGATGAATGTTACTTAATTTGCAACTCACAAATACTGTTTTATAAGTTGTGTTATAGAACACAAATCCAGTACTCAGTAGAATTGCCCTTGAGCCATCATCACTTAAGTAGGATAGAATATCTTCAGCTTCATTGCCAAAGGGAAAGAAGTTTGTGTTTATGTTACTAGAGCAAGCAATGATTATACCACACTCATTGATATCTAAGACAAAAATTACATAAGATTACATATCTTTGTAAATATGTATGTATGAATATATGTATGTATGTATGTATGTATGTATGTATGTACGTATGTATTTATGTATGTCTGTCTGTATGCATGTGTGTATGTGTGTATGTAGAATGTATTATACAAACCTGAGCAAGTCATCAAGTCATCACCTAATTCATATCCACTATTACATTCACAAACAAAACTACCAATAGTGTTTGTACATATCTGATTACAACCATTTAAGAAGTCATTAGCACACTCATTGATATCTGACATAATGAAAAATGTACATATAAAATCACATAGATTCAAGTTATGAAATCTTCATAATTATATGTATGTGAGTATAGTCCATCATTACGTGAGCATGCACATATTGTTATATAGTCTTGCGAGAAAAAAGCAAGCAAAAATAAGACTAGTATTGAAATAACTAGTTGATGGTGACAACCTGTTCAGATTAACTCATTGTGATTGATTCATGATATTACACAATGAAACTAAAGTTTTAACACATAGTAAATGAACTCTGAAAATCACCAACCACCAAGTGCACTACTATGAAGCTGGTATATCCAAAACACTACCATGAATTCATGTTGATAATAGGTTGTTGAATAGGAGAGAGTTTTGGGACATCATATGTGAAGCAATGATTAAATGTTGAATGCATTTCCATTTATTTTACATGTGTATCATATCAATAAATAAGTTAACTTTGTCTTGGCACTGTTGTGAGCCTACCTAATGAACATTGTACAATCAAATCCATTGTATGATCCAAACACTCTTCATCATTTGTGAAATCAAATTCACATGATTCCTCAAAACTAGTGAAGTTCAGAGAACACGATAAGTTAGTGATGACTTCAGATGATGAGCTGTTAAAGTTTTCATTAGCAGGAATAAACTCTCCACCTTTTAATCATGATATAGGTTATAATGATGATATTAATATCACAGAAGTCAATTTGTACTTCATAAATATGCTCAAAGTATGTCAGTCTGTCAACTGTAAATTAAAATCAAACACACCTTGCAGTCTATTGTCTATCTATTCTTGTCAAATCTTCAACTATTTAAAACACACACCTGTATATCCTAACACATCACAAGTAATTTCTGCTTGCGCTTGCACCATAGGATCCTCCAACTCCACACTATCACTACATACACTAGTCCATGTACTATTGATACACACTTCTAATATCCCAGTCACAGTGAATCCATCACCAAAAACTTCAGAGACTAAGCGAAATTCTCCTTCAGAACACACTAAAGAATTATTGTAATAAATAATATAAGTGACTATAATTATACATGTATTGCATATTGCAGTACAGTCACTAATAATATTTATAATAACACTGTGAAAGGAGAAAATAAAGCTTCATCAAACTGCAATATTTAAGTGCTTTAGTCAGTTTGAAGAAGTTTTATTAAATATCATTTTCGTAGTGTGTTTCTCCCAGAGTGGAATTTAAACAGGGCGCTTCATGATTATGGTATATGTTGTAGTTGGAGAAATAGCTACACTGTATTTAATAACAAGCTGCTTTTAGCGTACATAGAAACTAGCAGGGGTATCTAAGAAGTAAGGAGAAGCAAGTAAAGTCTTAAGACATTAATCTTCATTTTGAGAAAAATGCATTTTTCATGACTTCAATGAAACGGTATTCACCAATGTGAAATATAACTGCCAACTTTGACTTGTATTACAAAATTATGTATTTAATTCATAGGCCTGGTTTTCTCAGAGCTGGTAACAACTATTTTGCATAGAAATTATTATCAAAGTGACAAAAATGACCTGGGAAAACTGAATTCACTTACCTATATAACCAACAAATTGTTTTGTTCTACTATTTTGTATAGAAAGCCAACAAAATTTGGTATCAGACTCCAATTAGTAGCTCTTCCTAATTGTCTTGATGTAGGATAGCAATAGCATGCAATTACAATGTGAGATCAAAATTGCCAGAAAAGATCCCATTTTGAAAATTAAGTCACATGTATGTATGTATTGTGTTTAATAAACATATCCATAACCTACCAAATGAACATTGTAATATCAAGTCCATTGTGTGATTCAAACATTCTTCATCTTCAGTGAAATCAAATTCACATGATTCTCCAAAAGCAGTGAATTCCAGAGAACATGACAAGTTAGTAATTATTTGAGATGATGAACTAATGAAGTACTCATCAGGAGGTAAGAACACTCCATCTGTTGAATGAAAGTAACATCTATTTGTAATTTACCTTAAAATATATGTCAATGGCTTAGAATAGTACTATCTGCCATACCTTCTCCTGTATTACACTTTAATTATTGCTTATAAATACATTAATTAAGTTAGCTGGAGTGAAAATACTCAATCAATATCGCCATAAAAGCAGAAAAGCATGTGTTTGAAAAGCATAATTGTATAGCTTCTATTATTACACCCTTTCTTAAATTTCCCATTTTTCTCAGTAATCAGTATTCCACCTATTTAATAATTCATCTGTCAAACATTATAACTAACCTGTATAATTTAATCCACAAACACAAGCTAGTTTAGCTTGATCTTGTACTTCAGGATCCTCAAAATCAATACCATCAGCACACACACTACTCCATGTGCCATTAATACACACTTCATATATTCCAGTAACTGTTGATGAGTAGCTGTCATATATTTTAGAATATAGACGAATATCTCCATCTATGCACTCTGGAGCTATAAAGAATGTAGTTATAATAATTATTATTATTACACTTGTATACAATACAATATAGAATATAAACTAGTGATTCACTAATAAGAGATTTTACAAATATTCTGATAAACCTATACTGATATCGATACTGATCTGATATTACATCTACCTGTTCCTTCTGATTTCTGATTCTTTTGACAAAAATGAATATTATTTGTATACAAGTATCATAAAAGCAATTAATGATGTTATAATCATAAGTAATGACAATATTATCTATTATAACATTGGTTGCATTTTTCAGAATTAACCGATACTGATACTTTAAATAATTGCTGATAATGACTGATAATGATTATTGATCTGATTATTGGTGAATTACTAATATAAACTGCATTGAAGGCATTAATGTGACTGAATTTATGAAAAGGGACATGTGGCTTTAGAAGACCAAAACAAATTAGTTTGTAACTGTATTATTAGTTTAGTGATATATTTTCGATGTAATTTGAATCTCCAACTTTCTGTCAGGGCTGCCTAGGCCTTCTATCTCTGGTTTTCTTAGTGTACAAGTACAAGTACATTTTTTTTAAATAGTGGTCCTCATTTTGATTGAACATTTTTTTTATCTGAAGAGATACCTTGTGCTAAAGTGCACCTCAACGAAGTAAACTTTGGTGTCAGAAATGGGAAATGGGATGAAACAATGGACTCAAGGAACACAGAAAGAGGATCAACTAGCACTTATTGCTAACATATTGAGTGAACATGGGGAGAGGCAGAAGCATGCAGTTCTACAGAGATCAGAGAGAACGGGGACAGTGATAGAGATCGACTCATTCCACTATAAACCTTTCAATTCTGAAATTTTCCCAGCAGCCATTCTACAACATCACTTCCATTATGATGGAAAGTCTCCATGGGACACTCACTGAATCTATCTGAGATGCTTGCTCAGCTTAGCCCATGGTCAGATGTAGAGAAAGCTACATATCTAGCAAAAGGTTCCAAGAGACTGCCTAAGCAAAGAGAAAGCTGTATGATTATGACATTGGCATTGCCCTGGAGAATTGCTACTACACATCAAGTTGAGATGCACCGAATGCGGTTGGAAAATACAGACTCGTAGACGCGATGAGAGTTTACCCCAATTTAACGAGGAGGTACATATAGAGTCTTTATCAAGGCTAGTTACCCAGATGCTGCCCCTTCCATGCTAGAATTATTAACAAAGGATCAATTCCTATATGCAATCTGTGAAGAACAGATGCAATTGTGACTTCATCAGACCAGACCAAAGAACTTACGAGAGGCTCTGTCATGTGCTCTAGAACTAGAATCATATATTCTGGCAATTCATCAGAAACACAGGATTGTGTGACGAGCCCAAAAAGAGGATGAGCATGTTGGTCCAGATATATTCAAAAGTATTCCTTATTGGGCCACTGATCTCCTACAGAGAAGATCCATTGGATGTACTCAAGACAAGATTATTATTTACTTAAGCAAGTGTTGAAGGAAGACTGTGTGACATTATTATGGACACAGGCAGATATCATAAAAGGATATGCTTTGAACTTGTCACTACCAGTCTGTGAATAGTTACAAGAGCGAAAGTACCAATAGTAGGATGAAGTTCTTTGAATTTGAGAATTGGAGCATTCCAAACTAGACAAAATATCTGGGCGGCCCAAATAGCTGACCATTGCATTTTAGGAGTTGACTACTTGCGCAGCAGAATTGTCTAGTTGAAGTAAAATTTGGTGTCAGAAATGGGAAATGGGATGAAACAATGGACTCAAGGAACACAGAAAGAGGATCAACTAGCACTTATTGCTAACATATTGAGTGAACATGGGGAGAGACAGAAGCAGTTTTACAGAGATCAGAGACAGTGATAGATGTCGACTCATTCCACTATAAACCTTTCAATTCTGAAATTTTCCCGGCAGCTGTTCTACAACATCACTTCCGTTATAATGGAAAGTCTCCATGGGACACTCACTGAATCTATCTGAGATGCTTGCTCAGCTTAGCCCATGGTCAGATGTAGAGAAAGCTACATATCTAGCAAAAGGTTCCAAGAGACTGCCTAAGCAATTTACCACCCGAAAGCTGTATGATTATGACATTGGCATTGCCCTAGAGAATTGCTACTACACATCAAGTTGAGATGCACCGAATGCGGTTGGAAAATACAGACTCGTAGACGCGATGAGAGTTTACCCCAATTTAACGAGGAGGTACATATAGAGTCTTTATCAAGGCTAGTTACCCAGATGCTGCCCCTTCCATGCTAGAATTATTAACAAAGGATCAATTCCTATATGCAATCTGTGAAGAACAGATGCAATTGTGACTTCATCAGACCAGACCAAAGAACTTACGAGAGGCTCTGTCATGCGCTCCAGAACTAGAATCATATACACTGGCAACTCATCAGAAACACAGGATTGTGTGACGAACCCAAAAAGAGGATGAGCATGTTGGTCCAGATATATTCAAAAAGTATTCCTTATTGGGCCACTGATCTCCTACAGAGAAGATCCATTGGATGTACTCAAGACCGGATTATTATTTACTTAAGCAAGTGTTGAAGGAAGACCTTGTGACATTATTATGGAAACAAGCAGCAACATTTCCATCATCAGACCTGATGTCATAAAAGGATATGCTTTGAACTTGTCACTACCAGTCTGTGAATAGTTACAAGAGCGAAAGTACCAAATGAAGTACTTTGAATTTGAGAATTGGAGTATTCCAAACTAGACAAAATATCTGGGTGGCCCACATAGCTGACCATTGCATTGTAGGAGTTGACTACTTGAGCAGCAGAATTGTCTAGTAAAGATATTCTCCATCTCAGTGGTCAAGAGATACCACTGCATAAACCAAACAGAGACAACCTAAGTTTTTGTTGGATCATCACATCAAATCCTGTTACTCTGCCAAACTACGCAAAGTCTGTAATCCCGGTTCTTGGATTCGTTGTGCACTAAGTTGGGAAAGCTGAATAAACTGCAGTCAACCCAGGACAACCACCTCACTGGGAGGATACTTGTGGACCTGCAAAGATTAGAAGAACGTCCAATTAGAGCAATGAATATATTTGACAAATCGTCAACCGTCTTTCCTTGGTACGTGAAGTATTGTGCCAGTGCAATGATGTATTTTGGAGTGGACCATGTCATTTGGGATATACAGACAACACTTGATAAACACCAGTGATGCCTTACCAATTCTTCAACCACCAAGACGACACCCTTGGAAGAAAGGACAAGACACTGATGCGACAATTAAAATGATGGATTCTCAAGGTTTCATTGAGCTCTCTACTAGCCCATGGGCCTCCCCGATCGTTGTTGTGAAGAAGAAAGATGGTACACGCAGATTCTGCGTTCATTATAGAAAACTGAATGATATTACAAGAAAACACTCCTATCCGTTACAATGCATTGATAACACACTTGATGCCCTATCAGGAGTAAAATGGTTCTCAACTCGAGTGGGTATTGGCAAGTACAGATCGATGAGCAGGATAATGAAAAAGCTGCTTTCACTACTGGAATTGGATTTTGAATATTTAAAGTTATGCTCTTCGGGTGTCCCTGCTACTTTCAACATCTAATGGACCATGTTTTATATCAGGTCTTTGTCTCACATTAGCAATGGTTTCAGTGCCAGGTGAAATATTTGGAACATATAATCAATGAAACTGGAGTTCCTATGAATCATGTGAAGGTAAAAATAATACAGTTCAGGGTCAATCTAAGAAATATCCTAGAAGTTAGACGTTTAATGGATTTTTGCTCTTATTATCAAAGAATTATCCCTAATTTTGCGTCCCTTGCACCAGCTTACTGATAAGATGGAGATATTTGATCGAACCAGCGATACTGAGGCCGCATTTTGACAACTGACACAAGCTCCCTCAAATTCCCCTAGTTCAGAGTTACCAACAAAAAACTATTTTAGTCAAACTCCCAGTCGAGCTAAGCGTAACTCTCGTTACTACAAAAGAGCTTTTAGATGTACTCAATTGTTTTTATTTATATCTCTATGGTCACTATTTTCTTCGCGCACAAATCATGTCCATACAATAGTATACATGCAACAAGAACACAGGACATGGAAATTCAGTCCATCTTAACATGGATGAAGGATGGCAGTTGACCTGCCTGGAAATATGTTGCACCTTAGAGTAAGACAGTGAAGTACTACTGAGTACAATGGGACAGTCTGAAGTTAAAAGATGGTGTACTGTACAAGCTTTGGGAGTCCCTCTACAGAGGAATTGATTGTGGGGCAACTATATAGTTCTTCCAAAGCAAATGCAATGTGAGATTTTCACTGAACTCCATGAAACCCATACTGTTGGCCACTTTGGGAGCAAGAAGACCCTCGATTGTATTAGAGATCATTTTTACTGGCATAATTGTTCCAGAGGTCTATAGTGCTGGAAAGGAAAGAAAGGACCTCCCTGCATGAAAACAGCTCCTATGACAAAGGTGCTTCTATGAAAACCATTGCCCTAGATGTGTTAGGACTTCTGCCTGAATCCATTGAAGGAAACAAGTATTTGTTAATTGACATGGATATGAAGAAAACAAGAACAACACTCCTTCATCCCCAGTCAGATGGGATGGTTGAATGTTTCAACTGAACTATCGAAACTCAGTTGGCAATATTTATAGATTCAACGTTTCGGTACAGAACCTATTTAAGGTGCTTAAGGTTTTGTACTGAAACATTGTGCCTTTTTTAATAATAAAGATTGTGCTTGTCAAAACAACACGTAGTCCAGCAGTTGAAATCACCCACTGAATCTTAGTTTGTCTACTTTATTTCAACATTGGAACTGCATTGTTAGCAGACATGTAGAAATCTTCCTCCCACCTCTTATACATGCAGACTAAGTTGTAATATTCAATGAGAATATACACAGAATACTAATAAAGATATGTTTTCAGGAATAATGAACAAGTTACATGTACAAATTAAATACACTTACGTGGACTGCACCTAACAGATGCATCTTCGGAATGAAAACAATTGTGAAAACCGATACCACTGTGAGGACATTGTGATAATTCTGATTCAGATCCAGTACAGAACACATTATCCAACCAAATTGGACCACTTCCTTCTCCAAAGAATGCAAATGATAAAGCCTTTCCTGTAATAGTTTATTGTTTTATAATTCAGTAATCAACATTCTATATTAACTTACCACCAAAATACCCTGCCTGTCTACAAACAACTTCAGCATCATTGTCATCCCAGAGGTCATCACACACTGTACCATATGTTCCATCAATACATATCTCCACTCTACCCTCATAACTGGTTGATCCATCAGCCAGTCGAATATCACCATATGAACAAGGGACTAGAAGATGGGAAAGCAAGTAACACATTATTGTATACATATGTGTATAACTCAGTACAGTTTACATTACATGCAACACTTCCTCAGAATAAAGTGAAATGAAAAAATAAATTATATGTAAACCGCTTTTTACTGGAAAAGTAGTTTTATTTGTAATATAATTTCCTACTATTTCTGGCTTTGAAATTGAGACAAATAAAAATACTAATAAAACACAACTCCTAGGTTCATTGGGAGTATCCTACAATCTTAACATTCATTATGTGAGTAGCAACAGTAAACAGAATTCACTAACTTAGCTATAATTATTTCTGCAGAATACTGGTAAATAATTATTTACATACAGCCCAAGTTGTAATATAGAATGAACATGTACACAAAACACTAATAGTGTAAGTACAACTAATCAAATATATTTCACATAATATTAATCTTACCTAAACTGCACCTAACAGAAGCATCTTCAAAATGACGACAATTATGATTGCCAATACCATTGTGAGGACATTCTAATAATTCTGATTCAGATCCAGTACAGAACACATCATCCAACCAAATTGGACCACTTCCTTCTCCAAACCGAGCAAATGATAAAGCTGTTCCTGTAATAGATGTTACACATTTTAGGTAACATTTGTAGTATGCATGTCAACTATTTAACAGTTTGCATGCTATAATTATATTAAATGTGTAAAATCTTCCCCTAGCTGATGAGAATATTAGATGCATCTACAAAATTAATATTGTATTTATAAGGAATCCCACTAGATAATATATAATAACTTACCACCATAATATCCTATCTGTTTACAAACAACTTCAGCATCATCATCATCCCAAAAGTCATCACACACTGTACCATATGTTCCATTAATACATATCTCCACTCTACCTTCTGAACTATTCATTCCATTAACTAGCCGAACATCACCAAATGAACAAGAGACTACTAAAGATGAGTAAGTAAGTAACACATTATTGTTTACACTATAAATGTTATTAACATTCTAAAATTTTGAGCAGAATTTAGAATAACTGACAAAGCAGAGTTCAGTAAAGCTAACAAACATATATTATGCCATAATATAACTGTACACCTAAGTGTGTGAAATTGTTAGAAATTTACAGTTGCAACTATGAGTGTGCAAGTGTAAAGTCATTATGCGCATACATATCATACTTGTAAAAATGTAATCCTATAGTACATTGATCATTATGGATGATGCTAATGATTACTATTGTTTCCTGTTCAGCAGTTGAGAATGTAAGCATACTATAATTATACAATCACATCATTAAATACTACTTGACAACAACATTTTTAAGAATAACCAATTAATTATTTTTCCTAGAACTTCAAAGAAAAAAGTCCCTCATTTTTAGTCCATTAATATTTGTATTTATACACCATCATATTTGCTTACATGTACAGATTTCAGCAATATCAAAACAGCAGTCATTGAAAAAATAACATATCTGATCACAGAAACAGCCTGGAAAACCACTGACAAAGCAGCTACCGTCAATCTCAGGTTTACAGCAGTCCTCAAAACCAGCATCAACACAAGAACCTATAATTTTTTTAACATTCAAAATAAGCTAGGGAAAGTATCAGGTATCATTACACAATATCTATTTGGTATGTAATATTGGGTGAAATGATGTGTGTGCAAAAGTGTGTAATGTATGTGTGTACATTTATGTGTATGTATATGTGCATGAGTGTGTATGTGTGTGTATGTGTGAATGCGGGAATGGATATGTGCTTGTGTTGCGTGTTTTTGAGTGTGTGAATATGTGATGAAATATGTTGTTTAAGCACATGTTTAAATGCAGTTAACAGCTCGAGGATGAGGACCACTCTGGCCAGAAATGGTGGGCAGTTTGAGACAATGGTCTCATTGGGGCAGGCCGTAAAGAGTTGTACAACCTGTAGGCTTAGTCAAGCAGTGAGTATATGTGTTTTCTTAGACCACAGGCTACCAGTTCATCGACAATCAGTGATGATTATTTTTGGTCACAATTTCAGGCGAACCCCTCAGGACTCTGATAGCCATTCAGTCAACCAACCAACTTCGGTGGAGACTGAGGAACATATACCAGACATATCCCAGTTGCTTGATCAAATACAGTCTGAAATCCATGCAATGTGAAATGGATCAGAGGGCAATGTCTCTGCCACCAGTTATAGGTATGGTATTCTTTATGTGTATGTTTATATATTTATGCATGCATGTGTATGTTATACATACATGTACCGAGTACCACTTAATATAAGGCTGCATGCTCACTAGTAATTCCCTTAGAAATTTTATGATGCACTGTGACTTGCGAATGCTCCAGGGAAGAGCTTGACCATTAAAAAAAGTTGATTGCGATTAACTACCCTACAGACAACCCTGTGGCCTTATTGACACCCTTCCCCCAGTTCTTGGCTAAAAAGCTGACCGGATTTACTTGGAGTATATGGTTACTCCAGGCAAATTGGATACTGACATATCAAACATTTCTTATTTCTCTAGGTGCCAGTAGTTGCCTAGGCACTCTTTCTCATCTGTCATCGCTATCTCAATTTCACTCTTCTCAAGCTGCCCAACACCACCACAATTGTACACCAAAATAACAAAGTCCTCCCGTGTCTCTGGACAGGTATATACAGTGAATCATACATTTCTTCTCTTATGCTCAAAGGGTGATTCCTATGATTGTTCTACGAGGGAGTTAATGTGGAATTATCATCATATAACATTTTTAATTTATTTAGTTTGACTGAACTGCTATAACTTGTATTCATATTTAAAGTCATTCTCCATTAATGGACCTGTGATATGTAAACAATATGTGAATAAGCAGCAGAAAGAAGGCAAATTCAGAAGCAGAAAATGCTACTACCATATGGATCTTCCAACCACAAAACAATAATTTTCCATATCGTATAAAGCCTGTTGTGTAATATAATCATTAACAACAGACTGTCTTAATTATTAATCTCTATAGGAGTTTGCACATTTGGAGAATTAGAAATTTTGGTAAATGATTTCATTCAGAAATTATAAAATACTTGAAGTAATGGACAACACTCTGGTTACAATAATAAACAGAAGCAAGACAATGCTTACATATTACTCTATTTGTGAATATGTGTGTGTCTGTGTATGTGTGTCTGTGTACATGTGTGTGTGTGTCCCCAGTTGAGTAGTATCTCCATGTGGTTGGGGAAGGACAGCGTCTTGTATGGCTAAAACTACTCATGCAGTCTTGGATCATTGTGTGTTAAACTCAGGACATCGCACGATGATGTCACTTGACACATAACAGGCCTGTTCACCTGTAAAGAACTTTCAACCCTCTCAGGGCAGAAACAAACAACATCAACAAAAACATGCACATAGAGGGAGAAAGGCGAATCTTTTTCTGAAAGTTGGAACATGGAATGTTCATTCCATGGTGGATACTGAGGGCTCCATTGAAGTAGCCAGTCAAACAGATGGCAAGAGAGGGGAGAACAGAAAGCAAGCAGAGAGGACAAGGAAGCTTTATTTCAGGAGCTTGAGAATTTCATCTCCTCAGTGCCATCGGGGGAGGTGTGTATTCTTCTTGGGGACTTCAATGCTCATGTTGGGTCTAGGGAGAGTGATGAACAGTGGACAGGTGTGAAGGGTCCACATGGGTATGGAGTAGCCAATGGTGCTGGAGAGGGCAAGGGAAGCCTGGTGTGAGGATAATGGAGTTGATGAGAAATAGTTGACAATTCAATCTGCCCTTGTAACCACAGCAGAAGATGTGCTAGGGAGAACAAGACGATTGCAGCCAGATTGGTTTCATGATGTAATGCAGGAACTGAAGCCTCCTTCAACCTCAGAAATGTAGGAGATTCAAGGAGGCTAGGAGCAAAGCAAGAAGGTCAGTGAGGAAAGCAAAAAATGCATTGTTCCAGGAGAAGGCAGAGGAGATTGAGAAGGAAAGCTTTGGTGGGAAGAAAACGTGGAAGAAGATCAGGGACATGCAACGAGGGAGAAGAGGACTGATCCCTTCTAGAGCAATGACAATATGTGATGAGGATGGAGCCCCATGTTTTAGCACAAGTGATCAATATTAGCGCTGGAAAAGGCATTTCACCAAAGTGCTCAACATTAGGAGCCAGTTTGATGAAGAGGAAATGAATGAGGCAGAGGGAAGTGAGTGAGGCTCTCGGAAGCATACCAGAAATAAAGGATATAGAAAAAGCTCTGGGGAAATTGAAAAATGGGAAGGCAGCAGGCAAATCCAACATCTTGCCAGAGATGCTAGAGGTAGGAGAAAGGAAAGAGGATTTTTTGAGCATGCTCACAGACCTTGTGAGCACAGTGTGGAAAGAGAGACGTGTTACACAGGAATGGCCTGATGCCATCCTTATTCCAATCCCCAAGAAAGGAAACCTTCAGTCTTGCAACAACTGGAGAGGAATAGCTCTGCTGGATGTAGTGGGCAAGTTGTTAGCTAAAATAGTGCAGAGTAGATTGCAGGTGTTGGTCGAAAAGGAGCTGCCAGAGTCCCAGTGTGGGTTCCGACAAGGTAGTGGATGCACAGATATGATCTTCATGGTCAGACAACTGGCTGAGAAGACGATTGAACATCAGTTCCTCATCTTTGTAAACCTCCACAAAGCTTATGATTCTGTTCCACGTGAAGCACTGTGGGTTGCATTGGGGAAGTTGCGGGAGCCAGATGTACTAGTGGATGTTGTCAGATCATTTCACACTAACATGATGGCCAGAGTTAGAGTTGATGGAGAGCTTTTGGAGGAAATTGGAGTAAATAATGGTCTACGCCAAGGTTGTACAATGGCCCCAACTTTGTTCAATTGGTATGTTTGTGTAATGGCCGAGAGATGGCTGGAGAGAATCCAAAATGAGGAAGATGTGGGAACTCGAGTGCTATACAAGCTAGACCAACAACTCTTTCGCAAGAACACTAGAAATGTATGTGAGGTGTTAGTGAGCAAAGGGGAGTTTGCGGATGATGTGGAACTGTTGGCTTCTACAAGAAAAGCTACTGAAGTTGCAATCAGGACCTACATGGAAGTCACGCAATCTTTTGGATTGACTGTGAGTATACAGAAGACTAAGTTCATGGTGGTTGGCCATGGAGTAGAGAAGCTACCTCTTGCAGTAGATGATGGTTCCATGGAATGGGTTAGTGAATTTCCATATTTAGGGTCTCAAATAGCAGAAAGTGGACGGTCGCATATGGAAGTGGACAAGAGAATCACAAATGCTTCAAAGGCCTTTGGGGCTCTTAGACGGGTTGTTTTCAAGAATGATCACTTGTCAGTTGTCACTAAGAGAAATGTGTACAGGGCATGTGTGCTCTCTGTGTTGTTTTATCGTAGTGAGTGCTGGGTACGACTCAGGAGGGATGCGAAGAAGCTGAATAGCTGAAAGAATGTGCTATGTGTTGAGTGTAGAAGTTGCGAAAGGAAGGAGCCAGTGAGTGAACAAGTAGGTGCTGTGCAATGTGAGAATTGTGGAAGATGGTTTAGGATTAGAGGAGGTCTGAAAGTGCACAGATGCAGAAGACAGGAGGAGGCAGAACATGTGCCTGAAGAAGTAGAGGGAAGGCAGAAACCTATTAAGAACAGGTGGTATGCAGAGAATGTGGAAGAACCTTCAGAAGACAGGAGGACCTCAACAGACATTAGTGCCTACAGGAGAGAAGCAAGCCAGTTGAGGAACAGAGTGGTTCTGTCCAATGCACATTATGCCAGAGATGGTTTAGGAGTGCTGGTGGCCTCAGTTTGCACAGAAAACGGTTTCATGAGGCAGAATGCCGAAACTTGCACCTTCAATTGAAGGACACGTGACACGAATGGGTAGTGTAACAACAAGACAAGTGTGTGTGTGTGTGTGTGCGTGTATGTGTGTGTGTGTGCTTGCATGTGTTTTTATGAATCCATCAATCACTCTTCACACAATTCCAATCATTTCAATAATGATATATCATAATAATCTTACCAAATGAACACTGTACAATCAAGTCCATTGTGTGATTTAGACACTCTTCATTCTTAGTGAAGTCAAATTCACATGATTCTATAAAACTGGTGAATTCCAGAGAACATGATAAGTTAGTAATTACTTGAGATGATGAACTAGTGAAGTTCTCGTTAGGATGTAACAACACACCACCTATTGAATGAAAATAATAATTATTACTGGCAATACATAATTATGCATCCAATCCATTGTTAATAAAATTGTTCATATTATTATTTATATCAACAAACCTGTATATCCTAATCCTTCACATGCAAATTCAGCTTGAGCTTGTATCTCAGGATCCTCAAAGTCCACACTATCAGTACATATACTTGTATAATTACTATCGATACACACTTCTAATACACCAGTCACCACTGATGATGAGTAATCAAATACATGAGAAACTAAGCGAACATCTCCTTCATTGCACACTATAGAGGATGATGTATATATGTTACTAAGCAATAACACGTTTTATTGAACTTCATTATTGCACTAACAAACCATGTAATAATTATTGCATTGTAACACTGGATTATCAACTTCTACCTTGAGTGTGTGTTCATTTACCATAATACATAAATATATATAGTTGAACAGCAATCATAGGGATGGCTGTATAGGCTATATACAATTATAATGGGCTACAAGCTCCCTATCGAAACCTAGAGTGTACCTAATGCCAACTATCTTCTCCATCACAAAACCAAACTGTAAAGGAAAAGAGCAGCTTAATTGTAAACACTCCAACTAGTAGCTGTTTTTGTTGAAACTTTAAAAAGTAAGAACAGTAGAATAAATGTAACTATAATTAAATTTTGTTGTTGTTTTGAGATATAAGAAAGCCAGAATTCATTGAGAACACTACAAACCAATCATGAAGATAATATTTCTCTATAAATCAGGTTCAGTGTTTACATTTCACTTAATCCTATGAAGCAGTTAAGAACTTCTGATTCCTGGTGAATACATTGCTAGAAGTAGTACTACCATGTTGAAACAGCCAAGTTTTGGGTACAGAAAGTGAACGATTGCTGACATATCTGCAGCAGAGCAGCCAGTGTTGGAAATTGAAAGAATTGTGAAAAACATGCCCAGTGCTCTAGGGTTGAAGGTGTTTTTTAATGTAACTGAGTTTATGGAAAGGGACATGAGGCTTTGGGAGGGAGTGTTCTTTAAATGAGGATTTCCCCTTTAACCCAGAAACAACCTCACAGGGACTAAATTTAAAATATATTTTTGCTGGGGGAACACACTCCCAGAGCTGACCAGGAGCAGTATGCTTCATGATTGATTCTTTCCCCTCCTTAACAAAAACATTTGTATGAAATTTTGCAACAACCAAATGGAAAATTTATTGATAAGTTGATAAGATAATTTCCAGAAATTTATTTTAAACAGAAGAACAATCGTAGCACCCCTAGCTTTAGCTTTTTCACAGCCTTCTTTACGGTGTGGAGTTACAATTGTTCTTTTTAAAATAAACCTTCTGGAAATCATCTTGTCAGCTCATCAATAAATATGTAACTCAAAGGGACTAAGATTGTCACAAAACTAATGACTTAATGAAAAATGGTATTAATGGGTACTTTCAGTTACTTATGTAATGTAGTCCACCCCCATACTATTAATTTTCTGTAATGTGATAATTAGTAGGTGTGTTTTTGAGAGAGATTAACACGGAACTTAAGACATTGTTGGACGAACCAAAAGGGGAACTGTCAGAAGTACGAGAGGATAAGAAAAAGCTAGAAGAAAAGTTGGAGAAGATGGAGGATGTGTTAAGTAAGGCTGAAGAAGAGATCGATACTCTCAGGTCAAAGAGTTCGGGTAGTGAATCGATTGTAGCGGAATTGGAAGACAAGGTGCTCAAGACTCAAGATGAGCTGTTTGAGATCACTGATGTTGCAACACAACACGAGTGGGAACTTCATGAAATGGAGAAGGATCATGAAAGAGAGTTATTGAAAGCTAAGGACGATTTACAACAGGAGATGCTGAGGTCACACAGGAAGGAACTGGATGCTCAAGACGAACTGATTCGTTTACTAAAAGAAAAGCTGGAAAGAGATCATGGAGAGAAGGTTTATGTAGATAGTGAGATAGGAGTTAAATGCTCAAAGCCAAAGAAGCGTGTAAGTGCACTAGAGGAGTTAGGAGATGGTTTTTCAGGAGTAGTACGATTACCCTCCTTGTCACTTTGCACGGGCTGCGGAAGAACAAGAAAAACAGTTGTCAGTGCTCCATCAGCCACGTCAGCCTCGTCTTCGTACTGGTAATACGTCTCAACGTGAAGAACCATCTACTAATGTAGAAAAGGAACAATCAACAGTGTCAAAGAAAACGAATTTAAATCCCCGAGGGTTGAAATGCCACCGATGTGGGAGTTCTCGCCATCTGTGGAGAGATTGTCCACAGCGTCGTCCACCTGATGAGACGCCTGGTCGTGTATCTATAAGCTCAGTTGTAACCCAGGAGGAAAGTGAAGCATGTACTTGATCACCCGTCTTGGAATAGTAACTGTGGCGGAGGGAGTTGAAATCCGTGGAGGAGTCCAAAAGACTTCGTTGGATGACTCGATTAGTGTTGCTCCAGTAAACTTAGTTCGTACTGAACGTGTCCCAGGACAGTGTGGTGTTGTGTTAAGAGGTCAAGTTCAAGGAGTTAGTGATGGGGAATTGTTGTATTTCCAACCATCGTGTACACTGTTATCATTAGATTTGGAGCTGGACGAATCAATTGTAAGCCCGAGAGATGGCTGTGTATTAGTCCCAGTTCGGAATAGCGCTAACCATGTCATAAAAATTGACCATGATGTTTTGCTTGGTGAGGTGTGCCAAGTAGTTGAGAAGAATGGGGAGCTGATGGTAAATGGAGATGTCGACGAAGACACTGAAATGCCCCCTGGAGTAGTTCAGCATGTAAGAAGTACTCGTAATGTAAAATTAAGCATAGCAGAGCGACAAAGGAAATTGTTATCTCTATTGGTCACGGATCGAGGACACGAATTTAATGAAGTGACAAATTGTGCCCTGATGTACCACGATGTGTTTTCATTAGACGAAGGCGATCGAGGAGGAGTTACATGTGTGGAACATGTTATTGAGACAGACAATCACCCACTGATTCAACAACTGCCTTATCGAATACCGTTTGCCCTTCGTGATAAAATTTCCTCGATGGTGATGGAAATGTTGGATACTGAGGTGATTCAGGAATCCTCGAGTGCATGGGCCAGTCCTGTGGTTATGGTGTGAAAGAAAGACAACACACTCAGATTTTGTGTTGATTACCGAATGTTAAATTCAGTTACTAGAAAGGACACCTTCCAGTTACCCAGGATCGACAATCTACTCGATCATCTAAAAGGAAAGTCAGTCTTCTCCACCTTGGATGCTAAGCGGGGTTATTGGCAAATACCTGTCAGTCCTGACGACCAGGAGAAAACCGCCTTTGTGACCCATGACGGTCTCTACGAATTTAGAGTTATGCCATTCGGGTTATGTAATGCCCCGGCGACATTTCAAAGATTGATGAAATGAATTTTGTCAGGGTTGGTAGAGAATTTTAATCGTACTCTCAGAGCAATGATAGCCAAGTATTGTGATACTTATGGAACTAATTGGGATGAGTATTTACAGAGATTGTTGTTTGCATATCGAACAAAGGTACATGAAACCACAAATGAGTCACCATTCTTCCTACTATATGGTAGAGATGCCAGGATACCCACTGAGTCTACATTGGACTACCAGAAAAGTACTTATCTTGTGGATTGCGATGATTACAAGATTGAGTTGATAAATAGTCTTTCGGAAGCATGGAGAGTAGCTAAGCAAAACATCACCAGTTCCCAGAATAGACAGAAGACTCAGCATGACAAAAGAGCAACTAAGAAAGTTGATATGCATGTTGGAGACAGAGTGATGGTTTACACGAGACAACGGGTAAACAAAGGAAATTGGCTAGACCATATTTTGGGCCTTATAGAGTCATGGAATTGCATCCTAATGATGTAACAGTTAGGCCCGTATACAAGCCGAAAGATCCGACGATCATTGGTAATATTGATAGAGTAACCCTCTGCCCTCAAGAATTACCCAATACTTCGTAGCTAGGTCCTAAACGTCGTTCTCGTCGTAAGTCATCATAATGACAATATACTAACCTTATGTAATTGTATTCGTGTGCATGTACTTATATCATTGATGATTGTGTATACACATAATAATTATAATATATGGATTTTGACTGTATGTTTATTTTGTATTCCTGGTGAAAGCCGAGGACGGCTTTCATCTGGGGAGGGGGAAATGTAATGTAGTCCACCCCCATACTATTAATTTTCTGTAATGTGATAATTAGTAGGTGTGTTTTTGAGAGAGATTAATATGGTAGACACATGTTGTTTTCTCTGATATTGTTCTGTTTTCCCTGAAAGAGATATTGTGATATATAAACTCGCATATTTAAATACACGCCAGCAGAAAACGGCGTTGCACTTACAAATGTTAGGAATACTACAGCTATAAACACTCCGGCCAAAGTCGAATTACTGCATGTATTCCATGCAGACTAAGTTGTAATATTCAATGAACATAATATAATAATATGGACAAAAACACTAATAATGATATGTTTCCAGGAATTACATACAAATTAAATGACATTTTATTAATAATAAACTTACTTGGACTGCACCTAACAGATGCATCTTCATAATGACCACAATCATGATTACCAATACCATTATGAGGACATTCTAATAATTCTGTTTCAAATCCAGTACAGAATACATTATCTAACCAAATTGGACCAGTTCCTTCTCCAAAGAATGCAAATGATAACGCCATTCCTGTAACAGAATTAACTTCATTGTTTCATAATTTATGTAAACATGGTAAAATCAAATGTGCTACTGAATCTAAGAAAAAGGGAAGTGCTCAAATAAGAACAGTTACTATCATAATATATCTAGGTTAGTAATGTAGAGTTCAGTAGCTTTACCTTTGGAATTTCCCAGTAACTCTTTCACAATCAATGATGCCTAAACCACCTCACGGAGAAAGCTTCCATTTTTATTTTTACAGCATTTAAGTATCATGCGTTCAAAATTGTGTTAAAAAAAAACTCTTTTTGAATTGTGCGATATGAGTTATACATTTGTATAGACCTTCGTAATTGAATCATGTCATAATACACTATCATTCAGGTTGCTTAGCTGTTTTAGAATCAGAGTCGACCATTTCATACATCAAGAAAATACTTAAAACATCATCAAGCTTTTTAACAATGTATATTAACTTACCACCAAAATACCCTAACTGTCTACAAACAACTTCAGCATCATTGACATTCCAGAAGTCATCACACACTGTGCCATACGTTTCGTTAATACATATCTCCACTCTACCCTCAAAGCTAGTTGATCCATCAGCTAGTCGAATATCACCATATGTGCAAGGGACTAGAAGATGGGAAAGCAAGTAACACATTATTGAATACTGATGTATATAAATTAGCAAAGTTCGCACATGAATATTACACTTGTGCAGAATAACTTCTTGAAATAAATTCAAGAAACAAGATTATGTGTTAACTACCTTTACTGAAAGGTATATATATATGTATATTATATAGTACACTTGCAGTTCTTATATACAAAATATAGACCCGAGGTTGAGTGTCTGAGGATGTGATATAGCCCAAGCTTGCGAGGGCTATATCACATCCGAAGACACTAAACCAAGGTTTTATATTGTGGTATATAAGAACTGTAAGTGTACTATATACAATATATAGTATGCTGGTGGATTAAAGATTCACAGGTCTATATACAAAATATAAGACCTAACCACATCAAACGGTTGCCATGGTAGCATACTATATATATATATATATATATATATATCACTGCAAAAATTAAATTGTTAAAATAACCACTTTATTGGTTAGTACAGTTGTATGGAATAGCATGGTTCAATTTAGTTTGTCAATTGTCATAGAGATGTTGTGACACATGCATAACATTACTATGACATAATGTTTTAACTATAATCAGTACAATGTATCCATGGTATAAGATGTATGTGTCCTGAACAACCAACTAATTATTAAATCCTTGCAACTGTACTGACAAATAAATTAGTTATTTTAACTATTCTGTTTTTGCAGTGAACTTTTCCTTATAATGTAATATTTATTATTGTGATGTATTTAGATATTAATGTATTTAGAGTGATGTGTACAATGTATAAGTGTTAAAGCAGAGTTTAGTAGAGCTAACAAACATATATTAGTAGTACTACAATTCATGGCATAATTAGTGTTGTACCTACACTAGGTTTTTCCTATAATTCAGAAACATATACTATAGGCAACTAAAACTGCCTATACCCATACATACATGTGTTCCCTCCTTTGTTTAGTATACACATACACATGTATGTTCATGTGCTTCACTACGTTTCAGCAGCTGTATATATATAGTCATTTCTGTTGGAAAATGAAACTCACAAACTACTAGAGAAGATGGAAATAGCTCAAAAAATATGATTCTGACTGTTTTATCAATCTTTTCCTACAGCAAAATAGTACTGTAAAGTTTCAAAATTGGTCTGTAAAGTATCTGTATCTGCCCTATACTACATGTCTATACCTATATTTACCTATACCTTGGTATAGACACCTATACATTCATCTATACCAGTATAGGTACAACACTAGCCATAATAATTATAACTGTACACCTAGGTGTGTGAAATTACTAGAAATTTACAGTTACAAATATGAGTATACAAGTGAAAGGTCATTATCTGCATACATATCATAGTTGTTAAAATGTAATCCTATAGTACAATGATCATTACGGATGATGCTAAAGATTACTATTGTTTTCTGTTCAGCAGTTGAGAATGTAAGCTTATTATAATTATACAAACACATCATTTAATACTACTTAACCAATTAGTTATTTTTTCCTAGAACTTCAAAGAAAAAAGTCCCTCATTTTAGTCGATTAATATTTGTATCATTTTTGCTTACATGTACAGATTTCAGCAATATCAAAACAGCAGTCATTGAAAAAATAACATATCCGATCACAGAAACAGTCTGGAAAACCACTGACAAAGCAGCTACCGTCAATCTCAGGTTTACAGCAGTCCTCAAAACCAGAATCAACACAAGAACCTATAATTTTTTTAACATTCATAATAAGCTAGTGAAAGTATCAGGTATCATAACACAATATCTATTTGGTACGTACAATAGAGTGAAATGATGTGCGTGCAAAGAAAAGTGTGTAAGTATGTGTGTATGTGAATGGCATCATTGGGGCAGGCGGTAAAGAGTTGTACCACCTGTAGCCATATTCAAGCAGAGAGCATATATATATATATATATATATATTATATATATATATATATATATATATATATATATATATATATATATATAATATATATATATATATATATATATATATATATATATATAATATTTGAAGTAATGGGGTCCCAATTTCTTGGGGGTCCCATAATCACGCTTACACCGGCTCTGTGGATCAAGATTTCAAAATTGATTTTTTGACTTACCTCAATAGACAATTAAATGTGCTCTAGAATGATATATTATACATCCCAATCATGTAAAAGACAAAGCTACAGTGAGCGATTAAACCATGGTAGTCACAAATACTTTATTTGGAGAAAAACGCAATTAAATTAATTTTTAACCATTAAAGTTAATGATTAGCAATTTATTTAGCAGTGGCTAGCAAAGTACAGAGAGGTCTCTAAGACTTGCTAAAGGTATTAGAAAACAGGTAAGACATTTGTAAAGCTTATTATGTAATAAAACAGTGATCGCCTAAATAATTCACAACTGTCTATTTTCAATCATATCTCCAAATTATATTTTGATCCATAAGACTGGTTTTCGCAGAGCCGGTCACATATATATAAATTATATATATATATATATATGTATACATAGTAATTGTAATATAGATACATAATATCTGAAGGAGTTGTGATTGCCAGTGATGTTACATGCCTGCTGGTACTTGGGGAAGTACTAGGACTAATACTTCTCATAATTTCTAAAAGTTTTTTTTATTAGCATCTCTTCTTTTTGCTCCCACTTCCTTTGGAGCACTCTTCTTCCTTGGAGTTACTAAGCATTTTCCTAAGTTCAGCTAAGGTTGCATCTCCAGCAGGAAAATGACTCGAACAGACTCGAGAGTGTGGCATCACTTGATCGCTGCTCAATTGTAGTTTGCTTATTTACAAACTTTTCTCTACTACTTTTAGCAACAGAGTATTTCCACACACAATACAACATTACTCACTACTCTATTGTCTTCCAACTGCTCTTTCTCCTTCACCATTTATGAAATGATTCTATTACTTGCAATTAGATTATACTGTAGCCACGAGCTCCAAACAAACTACTCTCATTGACATGAAATTGGCATTTGAAAAGACTCCGGAAGTTCACTAGCGTTAATACATTCCTCGAATCTTACACGCAACTATTCCACTTTTGTTCTTCCCAGTAATTTGATGTAAAGGAGCTGCTTTCTATGCAAATCTTCTAATAAATCTTTGGTAGTAGGAAACAACCAAGAAATTATTTCAGTTCTTGCAGAGAACTGGGTGATTGACCATGTCATATACTACTGGTCTTTCTTGGGTCCATTTCTACCCCACGTTTTTATATAATATGACTGAGGTACTGCACATGTTTCTGCAATAAGTTACACTTGCTGGTTTTATCTTCAGCCCTACTTACTCCTTTGTAACACAGCAAGTCATCAATTGTTGGAAGGTACTTGGTATAGTGTGTTGTACTGTACTACACTTGTACAGTACAGTACATGCCTGGGTATGTTGCATAGACCAAACGGTTAACCTATCTTAGGCTAAATGGGGTAGAGAATGCAGTCTTGTATGTTTGTATGCAAATATTAATTTATTTTGTATCTCCATATCTATGCATCGACATATCCACATATATATATATATATACTCACATACCTACACAAGTCATCATGTCATCACTTAACTGATAACCACTAAAACATTCACAATAAAAACTTCCATTGGTATTAGTACATATATGATTACAACCATTCTGGAAGCCTTCTGTTGAACCATCAGCAGAACCATCAGTGGAGTCATTAGCACACTCATCAATATCTGTTGAAAGATATAATTCTGCATTGCGCTATGTATTTATGTATGTATATACATGTATGTATCAGAGAGTAATGTAGTATACTCCTATGTAGGGATGATTCAGGTTTATAGCCTGTAGGGTCATACTTATGGATTGCTTTCAAAATTGATATACACACTCATGTATGTATGTATGTATTGTATGTGTGTATCCATTCTTGTTCTGCTCTAAGAACTTTCAGTCCTACACAGGTTTACTAATAAAATGAGATTGGGATGGTGTCTTAGCCACAACATTATACTAGACACTTCCACATAACAGCCCTACATAAGTATACATGGAGTAAAAGTGAAACACAAAGAAACTATACTTTTGTAGGTTTGTAATATGAATTAATTATGTTGCTAAGATGATATTGTTTCTGTGCTTTCTTGGGTTTTGACATCCCTGCATGCCCTTTCAGTTTTTTAATTGTGCTATATTATTCTGTTTCGATTATTATTTTATTGAAATGTTTGCAGCATAAGCACAATTATGAGGCTCATTCTGTAAAATAATTTGCATGTTTCATAGTCTATTATTATACTTTAATGATAATACTACATTTTATTAATTAATTTGTATATTAATTACAATTGAAGTAGTTAGTACTTGAGTTTGAATGCTTACCGAAACTGCTTGGCACGTCTTTTGTGTGTTTCGGTATCTAATTATACATGATGACTATTCTCTTTTACTTATAGCATCAAAATTGTCTGCACAATTACAAGGCTTGCTCATTTTTGAAGGTTAGTTTTTTGTATAATTTTATCAATTATTTATTAATTAATGATCGTTCTTTTTCCCTTACAGATGATGCCTATTATCTATTTCACTTACAGCATTGTCTGCAGTCCTATGTATACAAAAAGAAATGTGTCAACCACTCAACATTCCATACTTATAGTATATATATTACAATATCGCTAGTTGCTATATAATAATGATTATAAACAATTTGCTTACAAAATTATTACAGCTTTCATGTTTTGAAGACAAATGCGCATGCGCAAGTTCAATTTCACATGGTTTGATTAATGAATACACTTATGAAATGGCATCCAATTCGTGATCAAATCTCTGCAGTCATTGACAGGGCTTATTCTACACATGTAACTTTAAGGGAGAATTGATTTTATTTGACGAAAGTAAACAAATATTAATCGTTTATGCAGAGAGGGGCAGATGCAACTCCAATGAGTTTCTAGTCTTGCAGTGTTGTTGCTAATCTCCAATCTGGTTCCAAATCTGTACCTGTTGAAAGCCACTCCCACCCAGTTGCATAATTATAGGGGTTAAAAGTTTATTTTCGCAGGTTGGTGGGCAGCTCTGGCAAGGAGGTAAACTGTAGCTAGTTGGTCTCTGGGAAAGATCATAGTTTGATAGTGCCTAGAAAGGTAAACTTTATGGTTTCACTTACAAACTACAGAATTCAGCTTTCTTCAGCTCCTTGTCACTTTAAAACCAAACTCAATTTTCAAAAAACGGCTTTGTAACTTTTCTCAAAATGCATTGTACTTGATTGGTGGGTGTAGCTTTTGTGGTTTTGTACTTGAAAAGATTTTTAAAATGCTACATTTCCTCTATTACAGGACAAAATACAAGATGATATGAAAGTTGGTATTATACAAAATTACAGTCATATCATCCAGTGTTAGATCTACAGAGGCGCAGGGCATATGACATCTGCTTACTCCCTAGTACCACATTAAAAATTTAGGTGGGGAAATTCCCCCTACCTAGTCATTCAGACTCTTTATTTCATAGTACTGGAAGATATCATCTCGATTCTTGTAGACAAGAATTTTACTATGTATGCGACTGGAATAGTGCTACAATCATTGTCATAGTTCGACAAACAAAAAATATGATTTGTCTGAAAACGTATTGGTTCTCAACTTTAATTTGACAATCTCTGGTCACCTAGAAGGTCTTGTTAGTTATAAAAATCCTCAATATCAAAAGTATCAACTATCTTATCTTCTGTATTATCCTAATAATACAGATTTCAACATATCACTTGCAATTGAAATGTATGGATGCCAATTTTTTTCTGGGCAATCCCAACATAGAGAGGTAGCTACTACCATACTCTCTGATAATTGTAATAGTGATAATGGCTTTTTTAATTATTTTTGAGAAAATGTTTGACTCAATAGGAACACCACACACTGAGGAACTATGATACAAAAGTCACCTAATTTGTGTTTTAAACAGCATAATGGACACAGATACATTAACTACTTAATGCACAGCTACTTGTGAAAATGCAACCAACACACTAGAAATGTCAAGTTTATACCATTCTTTACATCGCATTTCATGGCACAATATCATAGTACTCAGGTGGGCTAATAAAGGATGGATTAGATATGAAGCACTATCTAATCAAACTTTATTGAGCCCCACCCTTAATCGTATGATCTGTATTGTAGTATAGCAAACTAAGAGGTATAATTATGGCAGATTCTGTGGCATGTAAATTTAACTGTAGCCTGAATAAAACCACACCCCCACCTATTTTATACTAGAAAGAGGAAATAAGTCATACAATGACACTGCATAGGATGTATGATGTCATGCAAGGAATGTTGCATGAATGAAGAAGCACCCATAGTTCCACTGACACACGTCACACAACTCGAACACATTCCCAATTAACTTTAAAAAGAATTATTGTTACATAATTAAGCTTTAAGACTAATACGTTGTTACTACAAACTTCATAGAACATCCAACTGATTTGTATTCTTCCCAAAATCTTCCTAGCAAACCTGTCACATCATTAGTAATAAGTCAGGTAATAAGTTATTAACATAACTCCCTTCCTATTTATTAGTCCCCCAGAGCAAATATGCTTCCTATATATGCCACTGTTTGTGCATATCTCAACACAACCACTAGGAAGCCATCAGCATACTCCTTGAGATCTGACATACGGTAGTATTCTCTATGTAGGGATAGCCCAAAAACACAAATAGCTACCCATACATTTCAATTTAGTGCAAGCGATTAGCTGAAATCTCTGCTAATACTATAGATTAATACATTTTAACTATGTCTAGATGGCCGGAGAGTGCAGTTAAGGTAGAGAACTGGTGATTAGCAAAACAGGTAAATCTTCATCCTCAAAATCATAGGGTGTTTGTTCCATAGGCAATTCTAGGATTTGAGTACTGGTAGCAGAAGGTGCATAATTAATTATTCATGAGAGGTGTGGTCATTAATAAGCTCTATAATTACTTTATTCATAGCGAGAGTGCGTAGCCTGCACTCTCGCTACAAATAAAGTAATTATTAATCATGCTTCATGCATTGATCGTGTTTCAGCTCCACCCGGTGCGTTCACTTGAGTGGACTCATTAAGAATTATTGAAGAGTGGACAAAAAACGACTGTAAGTCATAATTACTGGCAATAAAGTTTGTTCCGATAATGTTAGTCAGGCGCAAGCCCTTATAGGCCTGACCCTAGAAACACATTTGGTTTCTTCATGTAACCCCTACGTATAGCTAAATTATTCTAGGCATTATTGTTACGGTTGGTTGTGGTTTTATATTTATAGTACCAAAAGTGTTTCTATTTATAGTTGTGAATCATTGTATCAAGAAACTACCAAATTGTACTTTTCAGATAAATAAAGTTTTTGTTTGTTGACCTATCATAATGATTCTAGCACTGTTTCAATTTCATTTAAAGTAAAACTCCTGTCTACAAGTATAGAGATGATATCTCCAGGTAACCGTGAACAAAAAGAATTTCAATGACTGAAAAGATGATCTCCAATTGGATGCTATTTTTATTAGTGTATTCATTAATCAAGGATGAGGAATTGAATTGCACATATGTATTTGTGTCTTCAGAACATGGAAGCTGTTACTGCAGAGACAATATACAAAGGGGGTGCTTAACTCGTTGCGTGCCATTAAAAAATTAATTAATTTTCGTGAGGTAATTCCCCAATACCAAATTAATTTCTGTGGTCAGAAAGAAAGGTCAACGTTTCAGATGCTCTGCTTTTGCGGGTATTTTCTAAGTCTGTAACGTCTTGTAAGGCCATTTTCCTACTCTCTGACGTTTGATAGACCTTTGGGAAACATGAAGACTGGTTGTATCACTTCAGTTATCGATATGTAGAATGATATTCAGCTACGAGGTAAGTAATCTTTGAAAAATTGATAGTATTGTTGTAATTCATTGTGTATTTGTTAATTTTAAACATTAAACCAAAGAAATAACGTAAATGTACAGTTTAGTAACTAGAGAGTCACTTATATATGATATGGGAGCTTATATAGACTATTTTGTTGTACTTTTCAAAGCAAGGGATAGGGCATAAAGGGGGATGGTCTTGGCATGTTTTGCAATGGTAAAGGGTTCTCTTTCTCTTAGTAGATTTGCTGCAAAGTATACATTCATACTGCTTTTTTACTGTTCTTTTAGCAAGGAAATGTTTTCTTCAATCTAGTCTTTCAGGCTGATTCTCTAATGAAGAACGGGGTCTTCCTGCTAGAGGTTTACGAACAGATTGTTGGATGTAGTCCCTCGTTAATTGGTCAACAAGAACTCCTTCATATGTTATGACCATTATGTAATATTACTTGAATATAGTAATTGTTTATTGTTTTCTTATTTAGTTTTATGTATAATTATGTACCTATATCATTCTCATTGTTACTAGTCTCTTCATCAGACCTCCAATCACTAATCATTTCCAATACAACAGAAGTTGAAAAAGCCATGATATTCATTGTTACAGATGCTTATATATTTTTGACACTTCAATGAGTTTCTACAATGTGGTTGCTCTGTATAAACATTAGTTTCCCCCTGTTACTATATATAGGCGCGTGGCACTGACAATTTGATTAAATAACGCGCCTATAAATAGGCGCGTGGCACGCAACGAGTTAAGGTGCTGAAGCACCCTCAACATTTGCTCATTAGACATGAAAAAAACAGGAGATTTTTGTCATGTACCAAAGTGTACATTCACTCCCACATTGCATCATATCGGCCTTTTTAGGGGTCCAAAATCAAACTTCCCTGTTTTGGCATGCCATAGGGATAATATTAATATTGTTAGAAAGACTGTCATACTTCAATGCTAGATCTGCCCGTGCATTAACGTATACACAGAAATTTAATGATGATATATTAAACCTATTGTATACTGATAATATCTGGTATAACTGTTTATAATATACTTGTTTCTACTGCGTACCATTGCAAGTTAGTCCATCGCTGTCCAGTTCATAACCACTATTACATCCACAAATGAAGCTTCCAACAGTGTTTGTACAAGTGTGATCGCAATCATCTGTTTCATCACTGCACTCATCAATATCTGAAAATATACGTATGTGTGTAAACATCACATGTTTTTTCAATGTACGTTTGTTCACATACCTATGCAAGTTGTCCCATCAGCGTCCAATAGATAACCTCTATTACATCCACAAAAGAAGGATCCAAGAACGTTTATACAAATTTGAGAGCAACTATGTGTTCCACCACTGCACTCATCAATATCTGAAAATAAATGTATGTGTGTAAACATCACATATTTAACTGTTTTTTCAATGTATGTACATAAACATACATGTATGTTTCAATGCATTTACATACCATTGCAAGTTACTCCATCAATGTCCAGTTCATAACCACTATTACATCGACAAATGAAGCTTCCAACAGTGTTTATACAAATTTGAGAGCAGTCATGTGTTCCCTCAATGCACTCATCAATATCTGAAAACATACGCATATTTGTAAGTATTACATATGTAACTGTTTTTTTAATGTACATACATAAACATACATGTATGCATTTACATACCATTGCAAGTTACTCCATCACTGTCCAGTACATAACCACTATTACATCCACAAAAGAAGCTTCCAACAGTGTTTGTACAAGTTTGAGAGCAGTCATGTGTTCCCTCACTGCACTCATCAATATCTGAAAACATACGCATATTTGTAAGTATTCATATGTAACTATTTTTTTAATGTACATACATAAACATACTTGTATGCATTTACATACCATTGCAAGTTACTCCATCACTGTCCAGTACATAACCACTATTACATCCACAAAAGAAGCTTCCAACAGTGTTTGTACAAGTTTGAGAGCAGTCATGTGTTCGCTCACTGCACTCATCAATATCTGAAAACATACGCATATTTGTAAGTATTCATATGTAACTATTTTTTTAATGTACATACATAAACATACTTGTATGCATTTACATACCATTGCAAGTTACTCCATCACTGTCCAGTACATAACCACTATTACACCCACAAAAGAAGCTTCCAACAGTGTTTATACAAATGTGAGAGCAGTCATGTGTTTCCTCACTGCACTCATCAATATCTGAAAACATACGCATATTTGTAAGTATTACATATGTAACTGTTTTTTAATGTACATACATAAACATACATGTATGCATTTACACACCATTGCAAGTTACTCCATCAATGTCCAGTACATAACCACTATTACATCCACAAATGAAGCTTCCGTTAGTGTTTGTACATATTTGGGAACAATTGTGTGTTAAATTACTACACTCATCTAAGGAAAGAAAATGTTTTTATGAATGTATATGTGTTAATGTATGTGTGTGTATGTATGTTTGTATTTTGTGTATGAATGCATATATATCTATATATGTACTATATATAGTATGCTAATAGGTCCTATATACTATTTTTTTAATGTACATACATAAACATACTTGTATGCATTTACATACCATTGCAAGTTACTCCATCACTGTCCAGTACATAACCACTATTACATCCACAAAAGAAGCTTCCAACAGTGTTTGTACAAGTTTGAGAGCAGTCATGTGTTCCCTCACTGCACTCATCAATATCTGAAAACATACGCATATTTGTAAGTATTCATATGTAACTATTTTTTTAATGTACATACATAAACATACTTGTATGCATTTACATACCATTGCAAGTTACTCCATCACTGTCCAGTACATAACCACTATTACACCCACAAAAGAAGCTTCCAACAGTGTTTATACAAATGTGAGAGCAGTCATGTGTTTCCTCACTGCACTCATCAATATCTGAAAACATACGCATATTTGTAAGTATTACATATGTAACTGTTTTTTAATGTACATACATAAACATACATGTATGCATTTACACACCATTGCAAGTTACTCCATCAATGTCCAGTACATAACCACTATTACATCCACAAATGAAGCTTCCGTTAGTGTTTGTACATATTTGGGAACAATTGTGTGTTAAATTACTACACTCATCTAAGGAAAGAAAATGTTTTCATGAATGTATATGTGTTAATGTATGTGTGTGTATGTATGTTTGTATTTTGTGTATGAATGCATATATATCTATATATGTACTATATATAGTATGCTAATAGGTCCTATATACTATTTTTTTAATGTACATACATAAACATACTTGTATGCATTTACATACCATTGCAAGTTACTCCATCACTGTCCAGTACATAACCACTATTACATCCACAAAAGAAGCTTCCAACAGTGTTTGTACAAGTTTGAGAGCAGTCATGTGTTCCCTCACTGCACTCATCAATATCTGAAAACATACGCATATTTGTAAGTATTCATATGTAACTATTTTTTTAATGTACATACATAAACATACTTGTATGCATTTACATACCATTGCAAGTTACTCCATCACTGTCCAGTACATAACCACTATTACACCCACAAAAGAAGCTTCCAACAGTGTTTATACAAATGTGAGAGCAGTCATGTGTTTCCTCACTGCACTCATCAATATCTGAAAACATACGCATATTTGTAAGTATTACATATGTAACTGTTTTTTAATGTACATACATAAACATACATGTATGCATTTACACACCATTGCAAGTTACTCCATCACTGTCCAGTACATAACCACTATTACATCCACAAAAGAAGCTTCCAACAGTGTTTGTACAAGTTTGAGAGCAGTCATGTGTTCCCTCACTGCACTCATCAATATCTGAAAACATACGCATATTTGTAAGTATTCATATGTAACTATTTTTTTAATGTACATACATAAACATACTTGTATGCATTTACATACCATTGCAAGTTACTCCATCACTGTCCAGTACATAACCACTATTACATCCACAAAAGAAGCTTCCAACAGTGTTTGTACAAGTTTGAGAGCAGTCATGTGTTCCCTCACTGCACTCATCAATATCTGAAAACATACGCATATTTGTAAGTATTCATATGTAACTGATTTTTTTAATGTACAAGCCCATGAAAATGGCTAAAAAAGTTGATGGTTTTGGCCTAAATAACGACTATGGGGGGAATGTTAAAGAGGGTGTCCCCCGTTAATGGGTGTTCGAAGGGGGCGCAGCCCCTCGCCACACACGCAATTTGCGGTTCCAGTGACCCTGCCCACGCACTCTGTTGGGTACCTGAGGCATCCCCCTTGCTGTAAAACCTGAAATTGTGGGTGTAGCTGGTGCCAACATGCAGTGAGGTCATTTTGTTTGCCCCAGTTCCAGTCAAAAGAGGGAGAGCACTACATTTGATTTAATCCTATATACGAATCGCTTGGGGACTTTCGAGTTCTGGTAAGCAAATTGGTAGAAGTAGTACTCCATGTCGGAAAAGGAACCAAGTTGCGCTAGAGAAAGTGAACGGTGGCCAAAATATACGCAATAGAGTTGCCAGTGTTGGAAATGGAAAGAATTTTAAAAAACAAGCTCAGTGTTCTAAGGGTTAATAAGAACACCACACACTGAGGATATATTGGAACCTTGATATATACTTAATGGGTTGATGTCGTACAACTATGCTACAGGACTATTATAAATAATTATATAATTACAATAAGTGTTAACTTTCTTAATTAATGAAAGTGCTAACTTTAACTACTAAATAATAATTATAATTTGCCATTATGATTTTAGTTAATAATAACGCTGGCATGGCATTGAGTGAATCAAATTAGTCACCTAATTTGTTTTTTAAACAGCATAAGGCACATAACCAGCTACTTGTGAAAATGCAATTAACACACTACAAATGTCAAATTACAGCCACTAAAACCTTTATAGCCTTCTTTATATTGCATTTCATGGTATAATATTATAGCACTCAGGTAGGCTAATAAAAGATCGATTAGAAATGAAGCACTATATATCTATTTTTATTGAGCCCCACCCTTTTCAAATATATTTAATCATCGATATTTTAGTATAGCAAACTAAGTGGTAATAATTATGGCAGAATCTGTGGAATGTACTTTGACTGGTATAAGTAGTAACAAAACCACACCCACCACCAACTTTATACTAGGAACAGAATATAACTCATACATAGGCTTAGAAGTTTTGGGTATTATTTTTTTGAAATTCAGGGGGTAAAAATTGGGTTAAATGGTGACATGGTTTTTTGGGTGCTTTTTGGGTTGTTATTAAATTTAAATATAAGAATCCGGGTAATTTTCTGGTTAACATCAAATTAATGTTTCACGGTTCGTTAAATAATTTGTGTCCACGCCTATAATTCTGAGCACATGGTCAGCTGAAATAGTGCTTTAGGAGTGTTTGTTGGGCTTTTCTAAGTAGTGATTGAGTTAGAAAAGAGTGCTAGACTTCTATTCTTCAACAGGAAATGTTAAATTTTTAAACTAGCTAATTAAAACAAGTTAAACCCGAAAAAGGTTTTTCCACTTCGGGGGGTATTTTTCGGGTTTAAAGGGGTTAAACTCGAAACTTTTAAGCCTACTCATACAATGACAGTGCATAGGATATATGATGTAATACAAGGAAAGTTTTTAAACCTTTATTTCAATAAATAGGTGGAGCTAGAAATTAACAGAAATCTTAGAGCTAGCTCGATGTTGTAGCAGCCAGTACTTCAACTACACCTGATTTCAGCTGTGATTCGATAGCATTAGCCTTCAACGTAGTCATATTTGCTACCAGAAATCTTCCGAAAGTGGTGAAACTCTCATCACATAGCTAACTGTGGCAAACTATCACGTGACAAAATCAGGTTATTATTGATGAGTGAACAAAAAAATGACTGTAATTCATAATTACTGGCAATGAAGTTTGTTTCGAGAATGTTAGTCAGGCACAGGCCCTACTAAGCTTGACCTTAGAAACACATATGGTTTCTTCATGTAACTCCAGCGAGAAGATTTAATCATTATATTGTTAAAATGATTTATTCTAGGCAGTATCATTCTTATGGATGGTTGTAGTTTTATATTTACAGAAGCAAAAGTGTGTCTATTTATAGTTATGAATGGCTTTACCTATCCAAAAACCAAATTATACTTTCAGATAAATATGGTTTTTGTTTCTTGACTTATCATAATGATTCTAGCACCATTCCAATCTCATTTATAGTAAAATTCCCATCTACAAGTATAGCTAGAGATGGTATCTCCTGGGTAACTATGAACAAAGGGAGTTTCGATTGGATCATATTGGCTTTTTTAGGGTCCAAAATTTAACTTTTCTGGGGGTTTGCATGTATGGAATATATATATGTTGTATGTATGTATATGTATGTATGTGTGTATGCATGTATATAGCTATGTATTGTCTGTAACTATGTATGTATGTATCTATCTATCTATCTATCTGTCTGTCTATCTATGTATTTATGAATCTATGTATGTAATATAGGTGTATGTATGTATAGATGCAACATAGCCCTCCATCTCCTTTACCACTTGCTCTCCACAGCTGTCTTTAAATGTTTAAGTACTTTCTGCTTATAATTTATTTTAAGAGTGAGGGGTAAGGTAAGAGACAGACAGTATAATAATTATTACATATATATAAATAGATCTATAGAATGTATGGTACAACTTACGCTACAAGAATACATCAGTCCTACTACTACAAGCAGAGCAGAGCCAGTAGTTTTGTGGCTTCGACCACATACATCAAATGAAATAGATGTAGCTAGAAAGTGATCATCATGGCAGAAAGCTTGGAGCCAGTGCTCCATGTTGTAGCAGCCACAGGGCCGGGTAGGAACAAGTTCATGTGAATGGGGCTTAAATATACTATATGTAAGTTTGGCAAAGAAGCAAGCTGAAAAACTTTGCACCTCATTAGGACTACTGGAGGGCTTTACATCCTGACATGGGGCTTAGCATCCCAATCTTAAAGCAGGGGGAGCTCCTTCTTCCTATGCCTATGGTAGCAGCCACTACCTTGATTGTGCTCGATTTTAAGCAGTACTTCTATGGCGATAGCCTGTAAACAAGATGAGTTGTGAGTACTCTTGCTACCAGAAATCTTCTGAAAGTTGTGAACATTGTCATAACTCTATCCGAAAGGTTTTTGAAAAAGGTTGTCTTTTATTGTATAATTTCAAGTGACTTGGTAGCTCAATCAAAGTCCCAATGTTATCAGTCACACATACTCAGAAAATGTAACACCCCCATTGTGCCTACGTTTGCAACGGTTAATTTTATGGTGCACATTTTATTTTAAAATGCTATGTTTTTTTCAGGAGCATTGTCAAGCAGTCATTTTTTTTTTACGTAACCCAAATCATCTACACTTGCTTTCAAAATCTCTTGTTCTTTAACAAGCATTGGGCATGAATGTGATCGACTGCGGAAGTTGGATTCTAGATTTTACCATGCTGTAACTTAGGAGGATGAATCGTAATTAATAGTACAATTTATGGATGAAATGGATGTATTTTTGGTTTTCTAAGCTTTAATTGCAAAAACAAGTACACCAGATTTTACCATAGACCTGCCTCTACATATGTCTTGCTCTTTCACTTTTACTGGTAATAAGATGATGACAAAAATCACACAAAAGTGTCTGTGAAGTATGATGGTACTGATCTGCTCTATGTATGGTTTGAGATGTTATTGAAACCGGCTTTCATTATTACACTGCTTTCACAATGCTGGCATTTCAAAGAAGCTGCAGAACTTTCAACATGTTTAAATTGCCTACCACATTATTACATGTTACTAAGGTCTGCTGGCCATGTTTCTGCCTTGTGTGCTGTGACAGACCATGATTGGATTCAAACTCTCGTTGACATATCAGACAGACATACCATGTTATTGTAACACTGTTAGCTCCTGTGTTTCACTGGTAAGACAAGGGATACTTTTACGAGCAAAGGGAACTGTCAAGATTGAACTGGAGAAGCCAGTGTAACCTAGTGACAGTATCAGGGGATCACTTACCGATCATGGACCACATAAAAGCCCCAGTGCAACTCGGTGAGCTAGAATTAATGCATACATTTGTTGTTGTTGAAAGCCCTGTGAGCCCACTAATACTGGGATTAGATATTATGCATGAAAGTGTTAGACTTTGGTAAAACACACAGTGTCAGATAACCTGACAGATACATGTTTATCAAACCAAGTGGAAACGTTTGACACAATTCTTGATGTACTTGCACTGTACCAGGCTTCCCGAATAAACAGGCAAGGATCTGCAGTGTTGCAACAGGTGAACAAACCAGAATGCGCATTACCCTTATTTCAAAAACCTACAGAAACAAAGTTCCCAGAATACCCACAATCTGATCTTAATGTAGTAGTTAAGGAATATTGTGATCTTTTTCAAACTACTCCTGGCAATACTGAAGTAAGTCAAGATTTTATTCCCACTACAGGTAAGTACCACCATGGCATGTTCCAGCCAACTACCAAAATGAAGTCGAGAATCAATCCACTGTGATGTTTTAGAGGTGCCAATCTCTTCCAGGTTCAACCGCTATCTACTTCTGGTGCAAGATTATTTTACAAAATGGATTGAAGCAATCCTATTACCAGATCAAAATCACGAGAGAACTTATTAAGCTCTTTTCTATGCCTTTGTACCACCCTCAAGGAGATGGAATGGTTGAACGCTTTAACCGATCACTCTTGCAACTTCTTCGAGTATTTGTTGAAAATATGATGAGTGGGAACATTTTCTACTTTTGGTTTCTTATGCTTACCACACGGCTGTACATGCTTCAACGGGAGTGTACTCCTTTCTGCTCGACAACCAGCCAGAGCTACTACCATTTCCCAAGTAGCCTATGACTCATCATTATAATTTGCTCACCTACCGGCTAAACTTGCTGAACTACAAGACTTTGTTGAGACTAACCTCGCTGCTGCAGCATCTAAACCAAAAGTAGTTTTTCAATTAGTGTTCTGGTCTGGCTCACAGTACCTACTGCAGGTAAACCGGATCCTAGATGGGAGGGAAGGTGGATAATCAAATCAATCAAGGGCCCTGTTAACATCAAGACTACAGATGGCTCACGCACTAAGACAGTTCATGTAAATTGATTACGTCACCGTATACAACGAAGTTATTATGAGACAGATGAAACATCAGCTACAGAGAAACCTTGGAATCCACCTCAAGTTGAGCATATTTGTATTCTTCCATCTTTTCCACCAACCAGATGCTACCCACAGTGAATACGACCACCACCTCAATAGTTTGAATCATGAGTTAAGCTCGGGTTGAGCTTTGAACAAGGAAGGGCAAGTGTAGTACATACATATATCTTAACTTATAATATTTAATTTCATTTATTTACACCTTTGAGTTAAATTAGCACAGGATGTTAGTGATTTGTGTATATCTGATAATTAATTCTGATGTAATTTCTTTTGAGTTGATTGAACCTCGTGTGTTGTGACAGCTGATTGTGCTCTATAAATAGAGACTCCATGATTTGTAGAGATGTTACCTTTTACTTTTAAGCATAATATAACTTGTTACACATACATACACACATACATGGATACACATACATGTACGTACACTCTAACAGGTTATTTTAACCCTCGTTTGGTTAAATACGTTTCAAACAAATATTAAGGTGGTGTGTGCACCTAATTTATATTCATGACTGTGCCAACAACATTATGAAATCTGTGGTTAATATTGTTGTGATAGTGGAAGTGATAATTAATTTACGTGCAGGTATCTTCGTATAATAATTATATTTACTTTATAATGTCTTATTTGTTTGTAGTTTTACCAACAGACATGATATTTCACACAACTGTTGCTATTGATATCATCCAACCACCTATCCATGATTTCTGATTAAAATTGTTCACAGACAGAGATAGGCTTTGCTGAACATTGTGTGGGTGGTACCATTGGCCAGTTATGTAATGAAGGAAGTGTTTTTAAAGAAAATGAATGCATCCTTCAAATTCAGTACGAATTGATTAATGTATATATGCATGAAGTTGTGAAAGTTGAATGATAAGCAATCTTTGAGCATCTGTAAGTCCACATCCCAATGTTAGATTAAGTAACTGTTGTTCTCATTGGAATATAGACCTCATAAAATGAGATGAATAGTTTTGCATGTTGTGTGCAATTTGCAAATAAACAATACAAAAAAAATTAAATTAAAAATTTTAGGAGTTGTCAAAAATTGTGCACCTGCCCCTTAATAATATGCTCTTCAGACTATGTACTGATTGATCATTCTAGGTAATGATTAAAAGTAGTAACAATTTATTTGTCTTGCTCTTGAGCTATATATATTGACTATTGTATATATAAGGTACATTCCACAGTAAGAAAAACAATACAATGTACGTACATGTACTTCAAACATTATGAAACATAATTATAGTATATAAATTACATAGTAGTTACACATACTTATGCTAACTCAATACTCTTGGAATACAACAGATATTATTGTTAAAATAACTAATTTATTTGTTAGTAAAGTTACAAGGAATAGCGAAAATTGTAATTTAATTGGTCGTGTAGGTTGTTATGACTGCATGGTGATATACAAATAGTAATAGATGTACAAAGAAGCAGAATAAGTATTTTAATTAAATCATTGTAGGTTTCCAAACCTTCTTTGTGCATCTAATATGAGATATTAGGCATGATAATTGATTATAATTGGTACATAGATATATCTTTTACATACTTTAATATAATTAGTACAAGTAGCTATGCCATGTATCCAACTAATTGTTAAATCCTCACAAGTGCACTAACCAATACATTTTTTTTTAATTTTAACAATACTATTTAGCAATGTATTATAAGCAGAAATTCATGTACATACTTATACTAATTAATCTGGAATGAGTAAGTAACATCTGTTATTTTTGCAGATATTGGAAAAGGTATGATATTACACAGCAAAAACCTGATTGGTTATCACAGTTGGAAGGATTTAAAGTTGCATAGTCATGCTATTGATGTCATAATATTTACTGAAGTGCTATTTTTGTTATCCTTCTATATAATAAATATTATACATGTTCATGTCACCTATAAAGCTTCCAAGTAACACAACATCCTATTATACTTATTAATTTGATTATTGTACTCTCCTTACTTTCTAGAGGTTCTGATACTGCACCTATATAGAACAGCTATTAGTTCTAAGTTTCTACGTAAAGCTTTGTTCAAGTGTGACTTCTATCATGTGCCCCACCCCTTACTTGACCGAGACCCACCTCTCCTCCAGTATGATACAACTTCCCTCATTGCTTATATAATGAATACTCGTGTAAGTGACATAAACATATTATAATATATAAACATACATCAAGCCTCATGTAATAGCAATCATAGGATGGCCTTATGAGCCATAAAAACAATGCTATAACAGAAACTAAAACTAATTTTGCTGTAGCCACTACACAATAATGTATAATTATGTATTACATGTATGTATGCATAGGTTCATCATTATGCAGTTTTCCTGTCATGATGTGACACTTGTGAAGGAATTTGGTTGTTATTCATACACTTCATCATTTGCTATGAATATTAATACACTACTTGAAATATGCCATTGTTTTTCAAGCTGGGGTAACACCCTCGAATTCTCCTCTTAAATTCTTTCTATGTTAGAAGAGTTTTCATAAATGAGTGTACACTTACATAATTAGGGTGGACTTGGTGCATGGCCAAAGCAGAAAATTAAAGAAGGCTTTAATGTTCATAGATGTGCTAATTTGAATACCAGTACTACTAATAAAATAAATTAATGCATGGAACTGACCTTGAGCAGAAACTGTAAGCACTCCAAGAACCAGTGAGAGTGTAAGAAAAATGAAAATACATTTTAACTGCATCTGAGTTAGGATAACAAGAGATGGGAAAATGTGATAGATGTTTAACATTTCAGTCTGCTATTGATTATTTATTATTATAAACATCGAATGTGGGAATGCATGTTACCACAAACCTTTCATCATGATATACTGTAAAGGATACAAGCAGAAGATATTATGTAGCTCCACATACATGTGTCAACTATTATACTGAATGTTTTGCATGAAAATTAATGTTTATTACATGCTATAGTTGATCTATTGTGCAAAATGACTAATGTCTGTTCTATGCATGCTTGGTAAAGGTTTAGTTTATGTAATAACGTATGCGTAGGACTACCTCGCTCGCTAGTCTGGCGTAGCCACACCCTTCGCATAGAGGAGGAAGGGTCTGGGGACACCAGTATATAGCGTTCGTGCGAGTGGAATGCAGATTTGGTTTTGGGGTGGTGCTACTATGAGTGGGTGTCAAGCACGTGTGAAAAAAGCCGGAGGAGATGTGTGCTGCGATCCTTTGCCTCGGTTGTGGAGAAGATGTTACTTTTAAGGCGAACAACAGGAGGAATTTGTGCAGTGACTCTTCAACCTCCGTTTTTGATACTTGGAAAAAAATGTTTATGGAGAAATTAACTCCAGAACTTCAAGATGAATACCTGATTCCAAATTTAGTTGAGAAGCATAGAATGTGTAGGGCATGTTTTTCATCTATAGAGCGCTTGTCAAAGCTAAGGCAAAGTGTGGAGATGAATCTCAGTGGCGCTATTGATGCTATTCTGCCACCACCTGTGCACAGAAAGCGACAAGCAGGAAATCCTATCAATCTTCCAAAACCAAAACGACCCCCAACTAGAGTGTTTACTTCAGAAAGTGAACAATCTTCTGTTGCTGTAAGTATTCTACTTTATTGATTTTCATTACAAACACGTTTTTTCTTCCATAGATACAGATAGCTGAGCGAACCCATGCCCTCACACCGAGTCGAACAAGAATGGGGAAAGCTGTGGCACGTAAAAGTCACCAATCTTTAGCCAAGGAGTGTCTTAAGTCTCCTGAAATCAGGAAATATGTATTAATACAACTTGGCACTATTCTAAGAAGAGAGCTTAAAACCATGTCTGTTGGTTCAATATTGCAGCTAAAGTTTACATTTTTTTTTATTTTTTATTTTTATTTTTTATTTTTTTTTATATCATAAATACTCAATAGCCAAGGGCTAATATGAAGAGTAAGTTTACATAAAAGAAAAACAGAACTTAATTAAATATTTAAGATATAACTTTATTACATATAAGATCTAATATAAAACTTCAGTTGACTTATTGATTTAGATGATTTAACATGGTCCGGCAATGAATTCCATAATTTAATCGAATCTGGGGAAAAAGAATTCAGAGCAGACTGGGTCTTGTAAGTGATATATTGGAGATTCTGAGAAGAAAAGGCACGAAGATTATAGGAAGGAACAGGCCGAAATTGAAGAGGAGGATCAGGGAAATCAACCAGATTATGGAGAATTTTGAAGAGAAAAATCAGTTTTGCATTCTGGCGACGAGAGTGAAGAGTGGGTAGTTGAAGTTTGGAAAGAAGAAAGGTGTAATCAGAAGACCAATCTTTGCTGCAAATTTTACAAGCAAAGTGTTGGACTTTTTCAATTTTGGAAGAGAGATGAGAAGAATGAGGGTCAAAAAGAAAAGAGCAGTATTCCAGATGAGGACGAATAAGGGAAATATAAAGATGTAAAAGTGTAGAAGTATCAGAATAGAAATAAAATTGTCGATACAAAAGACCAAGTAATTTACGAGCCTTTGCACAAATATTAGAAATGTGGGGAGACCAGGATAAAGAAGAACATATGGTGACACCTAAATACTTAAATTCAGTAACTAATTCTAAAGGTGAACCAAAAAGACAGAGAGGAGGAAGCGAATTAATAAATATAGAACGCCTATAAGACAGAAACATATACTTAGATTTCGAAAGATTCAGAGAGAGGAAATTAGTGGAAAGCCACAAAGATATAGATTTAAGGTCATTTTGGAAAGTAGAAAGGTCCAATTCATTATCTATTGGGCGAAAGATAAGGATGTCGTCAGCATATAAAATTAGAGTAGAAGCGGGGGATAAAGGAACAGAAGTAATACCATTAATGTAAATAAGAAAGAGAAGAGGTCCAAGAATGGATCCTTGAGGAACTCCAGATAGAACTGGAAGAGAAGAAGAGGAGGATCCATTAAGAACGACTTGCTGAAAACGAGATGATAAATAAGAATGAAGCCATTTAATTAAACTAGGAGGACAATTAAGAGAGGAAAGAAGGTCAATTAATGGAGCATGAGGAACAGTGTCGAATGCTTTCTTGAGATCAAGAAAGCAAGCACAAATTGCTTTATTATTTTGAAGGATTTTGTGAAAAGAGTTAATAGCAAAAAGAAGAGCTGAAGAGGTTGAACGATTAGGTAAGAAACCAAATTGATAGGGGGACAAAAGATTGTAGTCTAAACAAAACCTGTAGAGTATGGAGTGAACATGCTTTTCAAGAATTTTACTAACCACAGAAAGTAAAGATATAGGACGATAGTTGGAAGGATCACTGGTATTAGAAGAGGATCTGACAATGAACCATTTTGTTGGGAATTGCTATTAAAAGAGCTAACTGTTTATGCACCTACTGTGTTTGACATCCTAAAGCAATGCACTCATACCCATCATCAAAGAGAAAACCGAACTTCCATCATTGGAACTTGTGCTGCTATTTTATTAAAGTATCGATACATGAATATGAGTGCTCTTCAAAAAACTATCTCTGTGATATTGTATGCTGGACATGCATCAAAGTTGGTATGTTACACTTAGTAATGTGAATGTGTCATCATTGTAATAATTAAAATACACATGCAGGTATATGATCGTCTACAAAAACTTGGAATTTCCATGTCATATAAGTCTACTGTTCGTTTGCTAAAAGATATTGGAAAAGATCATGACCACAATGTTGTCGCCTGGAGAGATCAACTTATTAATGAAACCACATATGTAAGTTTAAATCCTTTCAGTTTATAAAATATTACTTCTGGTATTACAGATTCAGCCACCAATCAACATGGCAACTCATTGTTCATCTAGTGATGACACTAGTGATGTAGAATCAGAAAATGATGAACTTCAACATAACTCAGATACCATTCTATACTGTTTTACACCATTTGATTATAATTCCATACATTACACTACAATTCCATCTTATTTGACACCATTACACTACAATTCTTTGCTATTTTACTGCAATTCAATTTTCATTCATTTGATAGCATCAGTTGACAAATCATAATTCCAACCACAATACACTCTAAAAATGGAACATTCCAAATAGAAAATTCGAATTCAATAATTTCAATTCTAATGCCTTGCATGCAATAAATATAATAATTATATATATACATGCATGAATTTTATTGATACACACATATAATTATATAGTTATTGGTATAATTTAATAATACCTGGTCTTTGATGATTGCAGTCAATGGAGTAATAACTACAACTATTGATCCCTCCGTCTGAAAGAGAGAGTCACATGCCTTTGGAAGGCAGGTGTAGCACAAACTCTTGCCATAGCCTGTTGGCAAAACGGCAAAAACATCATTCCCAGATAAGAAATTAACTAATACTTTTAATTGCTTCTCTTTCAGGTATTTATATCCAAGATCTTTCGCAGCACTTTGTGCAGCCTTCACTATAATGCTCGAATCTATACCAGTTGCCATAGCTAGCTCGAATCCTTGTGTAGTCGAGTACGTGTGAATATCAACAAGGGGTGTTCTTTAAGTATTATTTTGAATACTGCAATTTGATTGGACTGCAATACATTTGCAGCGTGCACGAACGCTATATGCTGGTGTCCCCAGACCCTTCCTCCTCTATGCGAAGGGTGTGGCTACGCCAGACTACTCGCTCGCTGGCTTGCACGTAGGTGCGGTCAATTATTCAGAAAGGTGTGGTTTTTGTCACACACATCTGCACATCCATTTTGTCTTGAGACTTATAATGGCAGGACAGAAGAGAGACTAGTCATCTTGTCATCCTTGCGATTTATGCTAACATACATGGGATTGTCTTGCCTCTCAGTCGTTCACTCTCATCTAGATCTCGCTGTTTCTGTTGTCTACCTCTTAATTTCTCCTCTGTCTTGGCCTTTTCTGTAGCTCCCGCTCTTTGCTTCCTTTTTCTCAGTGTGTAGCTAGGTGTCGAAGGCGTGCTACATTACGCGGTCAACTGATTAACGTGTCTGTGTCGTACGTTTAATTATTGCATTCCTAAGCGTGATAGCCTGTAGTAGGTCCTATTTACAAAATATATCGTATGATGGTGACATCTCCTGCTTAGTCTGCACATGGAAGGTCTATATACAATATATAGAAGCCATCACATCAAAGTAATGATGTCACCATCATACTATATATATAAATAATTATTATAATAATTTATGATGGTGACATCTCCCTCTAATGTGGTGAGGTCTATATATTGTATACAGACCTAAGAGGAGGTCTATATTTTTTAATATAGACCTGTCTGACTACTCTGTGTACACTATGCAGGAGATTATAATATATTGTATATAGTATGCAAATAGGGCTCCTAATTTTGTGTCCTCGGATGTGATATAGCCCTCACAGGCTCGGGCTATATCACACATCCTTGGACACAAAACGCAGGTCCTATATTTTGTATATAGGACCTATTAGCATACTATATACATATATATTTGGTTATTTCTACCAAACAGTTAATTACCTTAATTGCATATAATATGCATAGTATGTCAATCACATGCACCATTACTGCTGAATTGAGGTGTTGAAGAGTTCGTTTGTATTCATTTAAGTGTTATTTGTTGCAGGGCATTGGAATTGAAGCCAATTCAATTCAATTCAAATTCACATTACGAATGCATTTTAATTCAAAGAGATTCCAATTCCATTTCGATTCAGATTACCACAGGTAGTGTTGTAAATTCCACTACAATTTCATATAATTCTATACCATTCCACATTTGAGCAAGATTTTAACCCAAATAAAATTCAACATTCAATGACAGTAATAAAATCTAATAAGTAGTAATATTAAATAAGCAGTCAGCAATCTTTACACCATGCGATATGTTCCTTTTCAAAAATGAAATTGCTTTTGAAATGTATGATTCTGAGGCAACATACAATTCAATTCTCATTCATTTGATGACATCAGTTGCCAAGTCATAATTCCATCCCAATTCAAACTAAAACATTGCAACCAATTAAATTTTATTGTAATTATGCTTTCTAATAATGCACCATTAATTGAACTTGATTACCAAATGTAATGTTAATAAAAGGATTATTTTCAAACAGGTCAAGTACATTCATCATTATTGGAATCACCAAAATGAGGTACTCAATAATGACAACGTGGAAATGCATAATATAATTATATTATGTTTAATTTTGCCAGCCTCTCCATATCATGCAGGTTTATTATAGTAACCAAACCTGAGATGATAACTCTAATATTTCACTAGTGGCCATGGCAAGCATAACTAACATAATTATGTAATTTTGACCATGCTATGAATTATCAATGTTTACATAGATTAGTGAACCTGCAGTGCATGCATCACAAACCAATATATAATAGATATAATTATAGTATAGATATAATTGTAATCTATATACTTACACTTTCTGAAACTCTACTTCAGCATGCACCAAAACAATTCAAATCCATGCAGCTGAACAGCTCTCTAAAGTCAATTTGGCGAGCTGGTATTTGGTGTGCAAAGCCGGTATATATAGATCATGTAATTATAATTCAATAATCACAATTTCAATTATCCTTATACTATCTATTATATTTACAAAGAAGCAGAATAACATTTTAATTAAAGCATTTTAGGTTCCAAACCATCTTTGAGCATCTAATATGAGATATTGGACATGATAATTGTTATAGATTATTTTAAAGTACAAGTATATATATATATCTTTATCATGCAGTCATGACCAATCAAATTATAATTTGCATGTATAATATAGCTACTATATATACTGTCCTTATATGAAGTAAGGACTAAATACTACTAACTAATACATTTGTTATTTCAGCAATTCCATTTTTGCAGTTTATAGGTAATATAATAGTGGTACTATAGGTTATACAGGTAATAGTTGTATTGTAGCTAGGTATAATAGTGGTGTTATAGATAATACAGTAATAGTGGTATATATTAGGTAATACAAGTAATAGTTGTGTTGTAGGTAATGTGGTATTGTAGCCTTGTAGGTATTATAGGTAATACAGGTAGTGGTGGTTATCATAGGTGTGATAGGTAATACAGGTAATACTGGTATTGTAGGTAATAGTGGTATTGTAGATATAATACAGGTATTGTAGGTAATACAGGTAATAGTGGTATTATATATAGGTATGTATTACAACTGATAGTAATACAGTAATAGTGGTATATATTATGTAATACAAGTAATAGTTGTGTTGTAGGTAATGTGGTATTGTAGCCTTGTAGGTATTATAGGTAATACAGGTAGTGGTGGTTATCATAGGTGTGATAGGTAATACAGGTAATACTGGTTTTGTAGGTAATAGTAGTATTATATATAAGTAATACAAGTAATAGTGGTATTGTAGGTAATACCGGTATACAAGTCTGATTGCAAAAGCGAGGGTTAATTAGAAATGTTGACAACTAGTTGGTTGTTCAGTCAGTATAATTACATCACACTTTGTACTAATTATATTATACTATGTAAAAGATATTACATGTACCAATTATAATCAATTATCATGCCTAATATCTGCACAAGGAAAGTTCGAGTTAATTAAAATATTTATTCTGCTTCTTTGTTCATCTATTAGATAGGATAAGGAAATATTATTGAATTACAATTACATGTATACCATCGAGCAGTCATAGCAACCTATACAACAAAATTAAATTACAATTTCCACTTTTTCTTGCATCTGTATTGACCAATAAATTAGGTATTTTTAACAATTCTATTTTTGCAGTGTATAATACAGATAATAATGGTGATATAGTTAATTCAGGTAATAGTGGTATTGTAAAATAATAGTGGTACTATTGGTAATAGTGGTACGTATTGTAGGTAATACAGGTAATAGTGGTATTATAGTTAATTTCAAGCAAGCTTAAGGGCTTTGCACTTTGGTGCCATTCGTTAATATTGTGTTAAAATTCCTTTAACTAAATGACTGGAGAACAAGAGGTTGCTGAGGAGAGAAAGCAATGTGAGAGAGAGGTAGAACAACGACAACAAATGCAGGAGGAATGTGCTGATGAAGGTAGTATGGGAACAGTCAGAGGGTCATTCTGCGAAAGGCTTTGAAACAATCAACGAGAGCTGAAATTCACAAAACTAAATGAGACCAAGGACATTGAGGTCTATTTGACTATGTTCAAGAGAACAAGGTAGCCAAGGAACAGTGAGTATACAAACTTGCACCTCAGCTCAGACGGTAAGGCACAGCAAGCCTTTGCCACTGTGGAGATGAAGAATGCTGGTGATTATGTGGGTATGCAAACTTGCACCTCAGCTCGCCGGTAAGGCACAGCAAGCACTGTGGAGATGAAGAATGTTGGTGATTATGTAGGTGTTGGCATTATCATGCCAACACCTACACTCACTAAGTTTGAAGTAAGGAGACACTAGCAGTTTGAGTACGTGATTTGACAAAAAAGTGGTGAAGGAATGCAAAGATGTAGAAGATGTCATAGAATTGATGGCAATCGAACAGTTGATGGAGACATTGCCTATTGGACTTCGCATATAGGTAAGAGAGAGAACAACCCAAGAATGTCACAGAGGCAAGGCAACTGGCTGATGACTACTCTTCTTTCCACCAAAGGAGGTTACAAAAACTCTAGTTTTATAAAACGGGAGAGTTATAGTTATAGAGGTAGTTATTATACGCTCCGCCCACACGTTTTCGATAAAAGTCTGTTTTAATTATAGTCACGCCTGTAGCCGATCAGATTACACTGTCCCGAAATCATGTATTTTCTTATGTATTAGACTTGTAATTTTATATACTCACATCCAACACTGTGTTTACAGTTCTTCCTGATGTGAATCCTGGAAAAGATAGTTCGAAGTCAACTGCAGCTTCGGTCCTAGCCTCAAGTGACTACTGCCCTAAAATACAATTATAATAATTCAATTTTTATAGACGTCTCATCTTTTAAGGTGGTACTAGGGAGTGGGCGGATGCGACTCCAATCAGTTTCAAAATAGAATATTATATAATATGACTCTAACCTGGTGTAATGGCAACCTTCATATCTTCTAATCACCTTTATAGGGTCCTGGAATTGATAAAACATATATAAAATGTCCATTTTTCTAATCGCAATAAGTACAAAACGGAGAAGCCACGCCCACCAATCACGGCGTGCACCAAGTACAATGCATTTAGAGAAAACAAATAGAGCCGTTTTCTGGAAATTCATTTTACTTTTATAGTTACAAGAGGCTGAAGAAAGCTGAATTCTGTAGCTTTTCACTGAAACCATAAAATCTACCTTTCTAGTATTTTATATACTCACATCCAACACTGTGTTTACAGTTCTTCCTGATGTGAATCCTGGAAAAGATAGTTCGAAGTCAACTGCAGCTTCGGTCCTAGCCTCAAGTGACTACTGCCCTAAAATACAATTATAATAATTCAATTTTTATAGACGTCTCATCTTTTAAGGTGGTACTAGGGAGTGGGCGGATGCGACTCCAATCAGTTTCAAAATAGAATATTATATAATATGACTCTAACCTGGTGTAATGGCAACCTTCATATCTTCTAATCACCTTTATAGGGTCCTGGAATTGATAAAACATATATAAAATGTCCATTTTTCTAATCGCAATAAGTACAAAACGGAGAAGCCACGCCCACCAATCACGGCGTGCACCAAGTACAATGCATTTAGAGAAAACAAATAGAGCCGTTTTCTGGAAATTCATTTTACTTTTATAGTTACAAGAGGCTGAAGAAAGCTGAATTCTGTAGCTTTTCACTGAAACCATAAAATCTACCTTTCTAGGCACTATCAAACTCCGATCTTTCTCAGAGAGCAACTACAGTTACCCGCCATTGTTTCCCACCCACCGCCCCCTCCACCACCATCAGTGAAAACATTTAGGCCCAATAATTATACCCCCGGGTGGGTGTGGCTTCCAAAAAATACAGAATGGAATCAGATTGTATGCAGCAAGAAGCTTGCAAGACTAGAAACTGATTGGAGTAGCATCCGCCCACGGAAAAGACTACAACCTTAACTCTGTACCTACAACTGATCGTGTTGTTACATCACTTCCTAAAAGTAACATGATAACAGGTTCTGTCCAAATTCTTCACTCATGTATATTAACAAAGATGTGTACACTACAAACATAGACTTGTTACAGTTGCAAATTATAATTTAATTAGTCATACAGGTTGGCAATATGGCTGCATTATAAAACTACTTGTACTGTAATCAACTATCATGCCCAATTAGATGTTCAAAGATGGTTTGGAAACATAAACTGATTTAATTAAAATGTTATTTTTCTTTTTTGTATGTCTAATAGACAGTATAAGGGATAATTGAAATTGCAATTATTGGATTATAGGTTATTATGTTTGCATGGAGACATACATGTAATTACAATCCAATAATCATAATTGCAAGTATCCTTATACTGTCAATTATATACACAAAGAAGCAGAATAACCTTTTAATTAAAGTCATTTTAGTTCCTTCCTTGTACATGAAATATGAAATATTTGTTTATAGTACAAGTATCATTTGTCATGCAGTCATGACAAACTGTATGACGAATTAAATCATGATTTGCATCCAATATATTTGTTATTTTAACAAGTCTGTTTTTGTGTATTGTCTTTTTGTAGATGTCACATCTAACACTGTACCTGTGAATGTTACATCACTTCCTAAAAGTGGCATAACTGCAGGTTCTATCCATACTAATTACCTTGGTCTTCTATCTTACTTGGTATCATGATCTAGTCCATAAAGATGAGTATTGTCTTTTTATAGATGTCACATCTAACAGTCTAACACTCTATCTATGACTGCTACTGAACCTGGTCCTAAAGCACCAGCTTTTTCCAAAAGAGTGTGCAAAGGAAATTCATTATATTTGTCTCGGGTTTTGGCTTGGATTGTCAAGGATAGTCTGTCTATGTTACTTTAGAGGTACTGTATGTCTTAATATTTATATAGTTATTTCTGTATCATTAGACTTTTGATGAATACGTGTTTAAAATGGTTATGGTTAGTGATGTAATGGTGTAATCTATAGTTTGCACCTTTAAATCAATACTTGTTTAAATACCACCTTTATGATTATGTTCTGGGAAGTTCTTTTGAATGGATATTATCCCAATTTTTATATAAATGTATGTATTTTGTGTAAAAGTTAGTTCTTTGTTATTAAAGTTGGGAGTTGTAGAACTAGTCTCACGTGTAGCCAGCCCCTCCCCTCTAAACAAGGGTAAAAAACGGGTCTGCAAGTTTCACGTGTGGGATCACGTAGTCTCGTGTAGCCAGACCCAACCTACGAAGGTTGCATGGGTCTGGCTACGCGAGACTAGGATCACGTGCTATGCAAACTCCAATAGCGAAGAGTCTAAATAATGTTTAGGAAACAGATTATACAGGTTTAGTAGTATTCAATCCTTTCTTTTATATCCTACTTGTTAGTTCATCTTGTTTTTCTTTAATACTCATTATTTCTGTTTCTTTATTTTCTTCTGTAACATTTTTACTACTCAATCATGTTTTAGTGTTATAATAGTTATAATAGTGAATGCGTTTATGATACTTATAATTATACAAGAACAAGCAGAGAAAAAAATACACAAAAGAAGAGTAAGAGAAAACAAATACAACAAAAAAGCAGAATCAAAGAGAAAACAAAAAGAATGAAGAGGAAATAACATATGTACGTATACAGAAAAGGATAAAGAGAAAACAAGGTGCACTAACAAGTAGAATATAAAAGAAAGGATAGAACAACACTAAACCTGTAATAATCTGTCTGTAAAGCCTCCTGAACAACGAGTATGTCATCCCAAACCCACTTAAGGTACTTGAGTTCCCGTGAATCTTATATGTAGTACGATGGTCAATAGCAAACACTTTCCTCGTTTAGAGGGGAGGGGCTGGTTACGTGAGACTATTATTAATAAAACATGTTGTGTTACATGGATTAATTCCCTTCATTATCTTATAATTTTTCAATTATTCAGGTTACAATTTCATGCATGCTCAAATAGGAGGTATTATGTTGATCCAATTCAGTACTTACCACTTTCAGGTTGTAATTTTACAATTCACGTGATCTTGGATGTACCCCACCCCAAATTACTGTAGATTACGAGAGTATACCAATGTGGTGGCGGCATGTCGGCATTCTATTGTCAAAAACGCCCACGCTTTGTTGGATGTGGTCAGGCAGTGCTTTTTTTTTTTGTTTTTTTGTTGTTTTGTTTTTTTGTTTTAGCATAAATATTTAATAGCCAAGGGCTAATATGAAGAGTAAGTTTACATAAACAAAAGAAAAACAGAACTTAATTAAATATTTAGGATATAACTTTATTACATATAAGATCTAATATAAAACTTCAGTTGACTTATTGATTTAGATGATTTAACATGGTCCGGCAATGAATTCCATAATTTAATCGAATCTGGGAAAAAAGAATTCAGAGCAGACTGGGTCTTGTAAGTGATATATTGGAGATTCTGAGAAGAAAAGGCACGAAGATTATAGGAAGGAACAGGCCGAAATTGAAGAGGAGGATCAGGGAAATCAACCAGATTATGGAGAATTTTGAAGAGAAAAATCAGTTTTGCATTCTGACGACGAGAGTGAAGAGTGGGTAGTTGAAGAGAAGTTTTAGAGAGAAGAAAGGTGTAATCAGAAGACCAATCTTTGCTGCAAATTTTACAAGCAAAGTGTTGGACTTTTTCAATTTTAGAAGAGAGATGAGAAGAATGAGGGTCAAAAAGAAAAGAACAGTATTCCAGATGAGGACGAATAAGAGAAATATAAAGATGTAAAAGTGTAGAAGTATCAGAATAGAAATAAAATTGTCGATACAAAAGACCAAGTAATTTACGAGCCTATGCACAAATATTAGAAATGTGGGGAGACCAGGATAAAGAACATATGGTGACACCTAAATACTTAAATTCAGTAACTAATTCCAAAGGCGAACCAAAAAGACAGAGAGGAGGAAGCGAATTAATAAATATAGAATGCCTATAAGACAGAAACATATACTTAGATTTCGAAAGATTCAGAGAGAGGAAATTAGTGGAAAGCCACAAAGATATAGATTTTAGATCATTTTGGAAAGTAGAAAGGTCCAATTCATTATCTATTGGGCGAAAGATAAGGATGTCATCAGCATATAAAATTAGAGTAGAAGCGGGGGATAAAGGAACAGAAGTAATACCATTAATGTAAATGAGAAAGAGAAGAGGTCCAAGAATGGATCCTTGAGGAACTCCAGATAGAACTGGAAGAGAAGAAGAGGAGGATCCATTAAGAACGACTTGCTGAAAACGAGATGATAAATATGAATGAAGCCATTTAATTAAACTAGGAGGACAATTGAGAGAGGAAAGAAGGTCAATTAATGGAGCATGAGGGACAGTGTCGAATGCTTTCTTGAGATCAAGAAAGCAAGCACAAATTGCTTTATTATTTTGAAGAATTTTGTGAAAAGAGTTAATAGCAAAAAGAAGAGCTGAAGAGGTTGAACGATTAGGTAAGAAACCAAATTGATAGGGGGACACGAGATTATAGTCTAAACAAAACCTGTAGAGTATGGAGTGAACATGCTTTTCAAGAATTTTACTAACCACAGAAAGTAAAGATATAGGATAATAGTTGGAAGGATCACTGGTATTAGAAGAGGATTTTGGTATGGGAACAATAAAAGAATTTTTCCAATCGGAGGGGACACGGCCTAAAGACAGAGATAAGTTAAAAATATGAGTGAGAGGGGAGACAATAGAGTGAGCAGTGTGTTTGAGCATACGAGTGGAAATGAAATCAGAACCAGAAGCAGAGTCAAGAGGCAGATTAGCAATCAAAGAAAGAACTTGAGACCGAGTACAGAGGTAAGATGGGGGAAGAGAGGACTGGCCAAAAGCAGGTAAAAAAGAGGAAAGGGGAGGAATGGATGAATTAAAACAACCAGAAAAATATTCATTCAAAATATCAGCTTTATCACAATCAGAGGTAATGATTTTACCTTTAAAATTGAGAGGGGGAACAGATGAGGAAGTTTTTCTTGTAGACCGAATATAAGACCAGAACTTCTTAGGAGAAGAGGAAGATAGAGAGCGAAAGAATTGGAATTTCTTTAATCTAATAGTAGAGGTTATGTGATTTCGAAGAGAACAATAGGTTTGACGAATTAAAGAACTATTAAATCTCTTGGCTTGTGTAAAGAGCCTTTGACGACGTTTAAGTTTCATTTTCAACTCAGAATCAATCCATGGAGGGAAAGAAGATGGAGAAGAATACTTCCATGGAATACATTGATCAATTACTCTCATAAAATTATCCTTAAAAGTGTTCCATGATAGATCTAAATCAGAAGAGAAAAGAGTATCCCAAGGAATTGAAGATAAAAGAAAATTAGCCCTGTCAAAATCAGCAAGATGATATAGCCAAATTTTATGTTTCGAACGCTGTCTGTTAAAATGGGCAGAAGATCTGAGAGAAACAGTAGAAAGTAAAGAGTTATGATCAGAAGAAGAAACTGGAGGTAAAATTACCGATGAGGCACTTAAACTATCAGGAACAAGAACAAGATCAATAATAGAACAAGAACCACATACAGGAGTACGAGTAGGTGAAGATACTATCTGGGACAAAGAAAAAGAGTTTAAAAGGGAGGAAAAGTCACTAAATAGACGTCCACTTGGGGAAGACATGTCAACATTAAAATCCCCAGCAATTATAAGATTTTGAATAGACTCAGAAGGAACAGAAGAAATAAGTTCAACTAAATCTGAAATGCCATTAAGCGAGGAGGGAGGTCTATAATAAGAACCAAGAGTAAATGTTTGGTTGAAAACTTTAACTGAAACCAAAAGCAGTTCAAGATCACAAGAAAGCTTTAAAGGGACAGCAAAGAGAATGTAAAGAAGAACACCTCCATCATGTCGGTTTCTATCTTTACGAAAAAGTTGATAATTAATTAGAGCAATTTCATGGTCTAGAATATCTTGTGACAGCCAGGACTCAGACACACAAATAATATCCGGTGAAAGGAAAGCACAAACAAGGCAGAATTCATCAAACTTGGGCAATAGACTACGAACATTTAAAGAAAGAATTTTGAGTGAGCGGGTGGGAGCAGAATTAAGATTAAATGCAGAGAGATTACTAGGTACAGAGGAATGCAGGTGAGGAAAACTAAAAGTCATATGACAGGAAGAGGGTGATGATTGGGTGGAGTCAGAAGAGAAGAAACGAGATGTACAATCAGATTGGCTACAACTGAGGGATGAGGAAATGGCAGAATAGGGCAATGCTTTTGAGCAAGATTGAGTGGAAGAGTGGGAGCTGTTTTGAAGGGGGGAGCAATGGGAAACGGAGGTTGTAAGGTAAGAGAAGGAGGGTAGACATTGGGGTTGGTATTTGGAACAGTAGCGGGAGAGAAGACATTGGGGAAAAGAGGAATCTGAGGAGTTGGCAGTAGAGGGGGTTTTGATGAGGGAAGAGATGGGTAACAATATGGGATAGGTTGAAGAAAAGGCTGACGAGGGGGAATTTGGGGAGTTGGAAGAAGAGGCGGTTTTAAAGATGGATGACAAATTGGGAAGGGTTGGAAAGGTGGTTTGCAAGGGGGAGCGAGAATGAGACAAAAAATGCTGTGGGGGATAGCTAGATTTAGAATTTTGTGAAGGGAGAGGTAAAACTGGAGGAACAGAAGGAACAGAAGAAACAGGCACAGCAGAAACGGGAGGGACAGAGGAGACAGAAGGAGTGGTGGACGAAAGAATAGTGGATGAAGTAATGATAGGAGAATTTGTAGGAGGGAGGGAATTGGATAAACAAGATAAAGAATCTACATGTTGAGAGAGAGACATGGAAGGCTCATGAACAGACGTGATTTCAGGGTTAGGAGAAGGCTTATTAGCATTTTCAAGTTTAATGACCCTAGCTCTAAGATGAGAGATCTCAGAACGAAGGGTAGGAATCAAAGTAATAGAAGCCTTAACACAATGAGGACAAATAAAAGGAAAAGAACAAGTGTCCACCCTTTTATGTTACTTTGAAGTTAGTTTTAAAAAGTAAAAGGAGATTAGAATGGGATGTTGATGTGTGTGTGATGAATAGACTTGTTTTATGGCTAGTTCTAGTGAGAGAAAGGGATGTCACAAATTTTAATCAGTTAATTTTATCATATGAGCTGACACTGGTATATTGAGCTCAGATAAGATAATTAGTGTGCTAAAAGGCTACATAAGCCGTACTGTATTTTAAGTATAGATAAGTTGCACTGGGTTTAGCCTAGATGGTACACACTATGAGAATAATACGCAACACCACAAATATATAATAATTAGGTTGTAACCAAACAATATGAAAGAATTTATATAGGACTCATAGGCAATATTAAAAGGGTTTAGGGTTTAGGTATTGGTGAAGTCTTTTGTGGCATAATAGATAATTAATCTTATTAATTCAAATTGATTTTGCTTTGTGCCTGCAGATACCACAGCAATATTATCATCCTAAACCTTCCATGCCTACTGGTGAAAGAAGCTCTGATAACATTTTGTGTTCAGGCTAATGAATGTGGTCATGCAGGTGTTGGCAATAATCTCAGGTGTGAAAATGGCTATATAATCTTCACTTTGGTAATTTTTGTTATTAACCCTTAGAGCATTGAGCCTGTTTTTCAAAATTCTTCCCAATTCCAACATTGGCGACTCTATTGCATATAATTTGGCCACCGTTCACTTTCTCTACCCCAAACTTAGCTCCTTTTTCGACATGGAGTACTACTTCTACTAACTTGCTTACCGGGACTCAAAGTCCCCAAGTGCATCGTAGGATCAAATCAAATGCAGTGATCTCCCTCTTTTGACTGGAACTGGGGCTAACAAAATGACCCCACTGCATGTTGGCACCAGCTACACCCACAATTTCAGGTTTCACAGCAAGGAAAATGCCTCAGGTACCCACCAGAGGGCGTGGGCAGGGCCAAAAAATGCAAAATTCGTCAGCAGTGAGGGGACTGCGCCCCCTTCCAACCCCCGCATTAACGGGGGAACACCAAAAACCAACTTTTTTTGCCAAGTTCATCAGCTTGTGCCTGACGCCAATTACAAGCATTTAGACAGCTTGGTTTAGCTAGGAACAGACGGCGAACCACGTAGCTATAGGGGTGAAATGTCACATATATGTGACATCAGTGCTTAAAGGGTTAATAAGTAACTGAAAAAAGGATTACAATTGACTTCATTTACACTATAATTATACTTTCAAATGTAGATAAAATCATTAGTATAATAAATATTATAATCAATGAATAATTTGGTTTTGCAGTGATTCTGGAAGTGTATACTGTACTTGTTTGGCATTGCCCTGCAAGCAAAACCTGTTTCACATATATAACACCACTATACTTGAATAAAAGAAACTCCTACAGTATATTCTTTTTGGATGAGTACGGAGACACACAATGACATTAATGTTTCCAAACTAGTTCGGAGCGTCCCCCTACACTTGATGAAATGGAAATAATTTTAGAAATGCAGCTACAAACAGACTGTAAGTTTGACTAGTAAAACAATTATAGTTATATCAAATAAAAAAGAATGACCTAATTCATATTTAGTTATGACATTCTAAAGCTTAAAAAAAATAAACCAATGGAAATGATTTGTTTGGCTTAGAAATGTGTTTCTTGACTTTCCTCTTTATCATTATCTTCATCATTATCTTCATCATTATCTTCATCACTATCTTGAACATCTACAAATGTCAGTTTCATACTGTCCAATGATTCTGAATAAATTATTGAGAGTGTAATTATGATGAATAATACAGGAATAATTAATTATAGTTATAGTCATAAAGGAATTACAGGTGACAGATATGTCATGAATTTAACATTAATTACAGAATGATTGTTTTGTGGCCCAATAAAGATATCCTTATGAATGCTTTACGAAATAAGGGGCTGATGTATATCTATTAACTGTTACAAGGAACTATTTCACAAAGGGTGGGGTCATATAGCAGAAGTGCAATACAAATAGGGTTTATATAGTTAGTGGATATCATATACTGTTACAAGGAACTATTTCACAAAGGGTGGGGTCATATAGCAGAAGTGCAATACAAATAGGGTTTATATAGTTATTAGTGGATATCATATACTGTTACAAGGAACTATTTCACAAAGGGTGGGGTCATATAGCAGAAGTGCAATACAAATAGGGTTTATATAGTTATTAGTGGATATCATAAGTATTAGGCATTTTTGTGGTAAAACATGTTTTTACAGGTATTGATCGGACTTGGAAAATATAGCACCGAATGTGGTTCCATATTGTTTTTGAGATAAATAATTTAGGGCAGTATCTTAAATCTGCCCAGTCATAACACTATAAATATATAATAGATAAAGCACCACTTTGAATGCATTACACAAGAGGCATAGACAAACACACTGCATGATCACAGTAAGCGTGTTGAGACCACAACTCTCGTGGTGTAATTTCTTCAATGCACCAGAGTAAGCACATGCTTTAATTGATTTATAGTGGTAATTCAAACTCAACAGAATGCTGTATGAGTTTTCATAGAGTACACATTCACAATACAGGAAATACAGCACTGTTGGTGCCTTCAATAGAAACATACTTTATATAAATAAATAATTAAACAGTAATTTTGTTTGTGACCTTAAAAAAAAGCTTAGGAACACAATCACATATATATCTACACTATTATTGTACCACTGATGTAGGTAGTTGCATAACTATCGAATAATTGAATATTACATTACCCAATCATTCAGGGCTTTTATCTACAATACAAATTTTGTGAGGATGGCAATGAATTATAGTAAATCATAGCATATGAAGAATGATCCCATTTCTAAATAATAGTTTGGAATGAGTTGATTCTGAAGATGGACTCTTACCCTTGGGGCTTGGATCATATGCAATATTCATAATAGTCACATGATCATCCTTTTGAGGACCTTTCCAAAAAGCATGTCGTCCACTCATGCGACGTTTCCTACCATTTGACAACACAGAATGTAAAATCACATATAAAAATTAAATATACAGATATATCATGTACTGAATTATGTACACACACATACCACAAGCAGTAGACCAATAAGATGATAATAACCAGTAGAAGTACTCCAACTACAACTCCAATAACAATACCAGCGATCTGACCACCAGAAAATCCCTCTTCTTCATTTTCATCTGGAGGGACTGCCCTTATCACACTAGTGACTGTAAATCCAGCATCAGAATAAACATCATTATCTACTGCTTGCTAGAATGGAAGAAGAAATATGTGTAGATCAAAATTAGACAAAAGACAAACAGTGGCCAAAAACAGATCAGGAATATCACTAAATAATTAAATAAATCATTACATAAGTCAATATATATATATACATATAGCTTCACTTTACGTTAATGTGTTCAAGTTAAAGGAAGGTATACCTGCACCATCCTCCATTCCAACACCACTTCACCCGAGAGCATAATCTGACTGTATGGGTTTTTCCAATTTTGTAATAATTTATCTGCAAATATTTTTAGTAAATAATTTGCCTCACGGCCTAGAACACCGTCCACCATAACACCAAAAGAGGTGAAAAATGACCGCCTAGCCTCGACAGCTTCAGAATTTACGTTGCTTCTCTCTCTCAGCTGATGAGAGTACAGCTTCAACTGCTCTGTGGAGGTATGACTGATCATCAGTGTCCATGACACAGATATCTAATAATGCCTCAGTTTGTGACTGCCACACGTCTTGAATGCTGACATCAGCAATCAACGCTGTAGTATTATTGGATTGATCAGCCTCTCTTACCACTGGTTCTGTAATCACATCACTGCATGCCAGAGCGGCGACATTACCTAGTGAGTCTCTCACTTTATTATGCCTCTGGATTATCAAACCACCTTTTCTACAATCCAAAGCATGTTCTAAACTAGTTGGTGCCCCACATTCATCGCAAAATGCTGGTATGTTAAAGAATGGTCTATGGTAGCGGAGAGCGATAAGGCATCTTGAAACTCCACTGGAGACAGATCGTAATGATACCTAGCAACTGGCAACACATATACCTGCTTTCAATCCTGAACATAGTTGATCCACTCCAAAAACACTCTCAACGTCAACTTTAGTGACTGATGCTATTACCTTCCCTAGTATTCTTCGCAACACCTCACCGATCCCAATAGGGTGAATGCCCCCTAGTTTTTTGTTTGAAACAATTAATCGATTAGCCATTAGTCCATCCAATCTACAATATTATTTGCCAATCATCATGTTAATTCAGCTATCCCATGACATAGTCTACCACTGGAAGCTCCATTGCATAGCTGTGTACCTCCTGGACCAGCACCACCTTGTAATTTTCTATTCACTCACTCAACATGACCCCCTGTGACGTCCACATCCATAAAAGAAGGGAGCTCTTCACAATTGATAAAAGCATTTTCATTCACACATCTAGATTCAGGATGTTTCTCTTTTAATACATCAAAAACAGTTTTACCACTTGGATTCACTACTGAAGTAGGGTCAGAATCTGGCCTAGTTTTCCGATCAGTCAGCCATCTCACTGCTGACCTCACCTGAACTCAATGCATTAGTCGGGAGAACACTTTAATAATAATATCTTCATCTGAATTGCTTGACCTGACCTTCGACTTTATTCTGGCGCATCTTTCCAACTCATAATCCAATTCATCGAACCCTATTTTGTTTCCAAGCATCCATTCTACGTTTCAGCAACCATCGAACATCTGTGCCTTTCTTGACCATGCTATCATGTTGTAAGACAGCACAACAGAAAACAATCAACCTCTCAGATATTGCTTCTCCTCTACTCAACATATTAACTTCATTGATTAGAAGATTGACAAACTCTCTCCCAACACTACCTCCTGGCAGATCATACTGCTGATGTCGTATTGAGACTACTCTTTTCCAATGTTGACCCCATTCATTAATTTGCTCTCCACCATCCGAACTGAGGAAACAAGCTCCATATGCACGAAAAAGCCTATCATTGACATTGGACCAAACAGGCCCATGACTAACACAGGACTAATCAAGAGACCTTTCATTGATGCCACACATATTACTTGTACCAGCCTTGTCTGGTTGTCTACCAATCTTGTCTGACTGGATACTACCCTTATCATCTAATTTAAAGCTATCACTAAATATTCTAGGATTGCTAAACTGGAAGGGGTGCAATAAGAACCGGACTGACCACTCAATACACAGGAACATCTGACACAATGACCTGTAGAACCACATGAACAACAACGAGTCTGTTGTTTCTTATTGAGCCTATCAAGAACCTTAATTCGATTAATTTCTATTAAACTTCTGTGATCTTCACTTAATGTATCACTATTGCGGTGCTGCCATCTTACTAGTACAGGCTTACAATGATTGTGTGTGAAAATCATCTATTTGGAAGATCAAATGTTTGGTTTTAAACACAACACTATTTCTTTTTTTGGTATACAGGAAGACTGTCTTCTTTAATAATACCAAACTTCAATGGTGTATTTTATAAAACAGTGGAATTGTGAGCATTTAAAAAAAAAGCATTTGATCAAATTGAAACACAGCTGGGTATATCCTTTTCATAATTATAAAATCTTGTTCTATAGTTGTACTTACCCTTACAGCCACTAAAACAGCTTCTGCAGTTATAACTCCACTTGTGTCTCCACTCCCTCCTCTTACAAAGAATGTCAACTGTAGTCCATCGTCTGTCTGTTCCATGCTAGTAATTATAATATCATCTGCTGAAACAAGTACAGTGTTTTGTCTATGAAGATAAAAGAGGAAACAATATATGTGATAATGCATTAATTGGTAGTAGAACTGGTGTTTCAGATAGACAAGAAATCTGTTGTTTCCGGTTAAGATGATAATCATAAAAAGAATAATTAAAAACATTGTCAATAAAAATGAAAAAAGCTGTACCTTTTCAACAAGTCATGAAGAGTCAAATGAATATCTCTTTTTCTAGAACCATCATCTGGTATGATATTACACTTTTCAGGATTCTGTTTGCAGTACATATTGATAGCCAGTGCTGTTGTATTTCTGAATGCATTTCGTATTTCACCAGTGAACTAATGAATGTTGAATAAAGAGATGATTAATAATAAATACATAATCATAACTATAACTTGTAAATGAATATGATTGAACGAAGCTGAATGATAGAGATTGCATTCACAAAAAGTGACTGTTTGAAAGCAAATTTTGATCAAATACTTGCTATTCAGCCATGTTGTACAGGAGGCCACAGAAATGTGGTATCTAAGAAGTTCTGGGATTCTAAATTTCAGTGGCTTCCTCTACAAAATAATTGAATAGTGAGCTTTAAATAAAAGTGTTTGATCAAAAATCCTTTCTTGTAATAGCTCATAAACATGATACATAATGTATACATAAATGTATAACAGGATACTTGAATGCATAAGTAATTAAAAAGAGCAGGCATACATATTTATGAATAAAACAAGTTATGTTTCACCTGTTGTTCATAACCCACGTTTGCTTCTGTTAGTCCACTTAGTATCACAATAATAGCATTTTCATGTTCTACTTCACTGATTACAGGTGAAGGTGATAACCTAACAATAGATGGGGTTGACTCCTGTTGAAATGTTGATGGAGAAGGTGATGGTGTAACCATGATAATGGTAGGTGTAATCAGAACAATGGATGGTGAAGAAGATGTAAAAGAGGGTGAAGGCGATGGTATAGAAATCCTTTGTACTGCAGAATGGAGAATAGAAATACTAATTATGGAAGTTCAAATACAAAATGACAGTAAGACAATGAATATTTTTCAAACAAAACCTTAGTTTCACAGGTCAAAATTTCAAAACAAATTGGACATACGAAATTTCATATTATAAGTAGTTTGGCTAACCAAACTTTCATTTGGCCAGACAGATTAGCCATTCAATATCCAATGAATTATGTAGTATAGGCAGTACATTTATTAATTGCTGGTTGTAAAGTTCCAGTATTTAATAGTGGAATAGGGAGAACCAAACATTACAAACTTCATACCAATGATTCATACATGTACATGTGGCATTTAAATACTGTAAATGTTATGTATGATACATACCAATACAAGTTCCCTCTTCATTTATGACAGTACCAGGTGGACACGAACATGTAAAACTACCAGGTGGAGTGTCCTCACACATCTGTGTAGCATTACATACTGGAGGCATCTGAAGACATTCCTGAATATCTGGTGGATTAAGGTGGCGGTACGGTGACGTTAATGATATTCATAGCAAAAGGTTTTTTGTTTTTTTTTTCATTGTTACAATTTCTTAAATCATTTTCATATTTGCAACACAATATTATTTTATTGAAGTTTATTATCAGTGAAAATTTGAAGCATTTTGCATGTTGTATTCATGAGTTATGATCGTCAGCAGAACCAGCCACAAAGGTACATTTTTCTCCATAAATACACAAGACAAAGACTGGACACTTACTGTGCAAAGTGAATACATCCTAGTCTAAAAAACAACGAAGACCTTTTCCTTATATCTGTTTCTGTACCACAGGGGTTGTATATCATCATCCTTCTTCGACAAATTTCTCGACAAAGTGCTTCGCTATTGAAAAAATTGCTTCGTTGTTTTGTAGGTACACGTGTAACAAACGTTTGTTCAAAATTTCAGAGCTGTACCGATTATTAGAGCTGAGAAAAATGTACCTCAGTACAACCCACTGACTTTGATTCATTATATAGCAGAGATAATACCACAGGAATGTATATTTAACGCAATTCTGCTGCGCATAGTATTGTACTGCAACCACAAAATGAATTCGTGAATAAAGTATGAATATAATTAACGGGCAATTGTATGGTTTCTCGCTTCCGCCGTATCGCCACCTTAAGAGAATTTAGAAATAGTTATGATTGTAAGATGTAAATGTGGATGCATCCATTGATAAAGGTAGTTAATTAGGTATATAAATTGATCACTAGATGAAGAACAAATTAAGGTAAATACTCTCCTGTAGTTAGTTGTACAACATGCACATAGAAGTACTCACCTTCACATGTGAACCCATCAGATTGTAACTGAAATCCACTCATACAACTGCAATCAAAACCACCATCATTATTAGTACAGATCTGATTACATGGATTAGTGTCATTGCTTGCACATTCATCAATGTCTAGAGCACAAACAGATGAAAGGATACATTATCAACATTATCATTAGCAACGCACATGCACACACACAGTGTACTCTACTCTTAAAATTGCAGATTTAATTTCCTACCAATGTAAGTTTACTTAAGCTGAAGTAATCCACTTCAAAATGACCTCCAATGTAATGAATAATCTAGAATTAGCACATGCTTGAATTTAAAGCACATGGCACAAACTATGTTAGAACCCACATAGCTAATGCTCTGTATCAAACTGATGAACTAAAGAAAAACGCGTTTCAAATCTGCTACTACAAAGAACCCACCAGCCAGCCTAACTTAAAAGTTAAAAGCATTGAAAGAATGAGGTATGTGCTAATGTTTAGAAATAATATGAGTATGTGTGCAGTAATTAAAATAAGTTTTAATATTTTAAACTGCCAGACTCCAAAGGTGGAATGGTCTCGCCCTTTCCGTAGCAAGTCATAAGTTGGGAGATTAAAAAGACCTAAATTTATGGTTATGTAATGACCGGATTGTGGAGCTCCACTGATGATTAGATAAAAATTAATATTTATAAATATAGTCGGTAAGTGTATTCCTACATAAGATAAACATACTGTCTTTAAAAATATTCATTGGGCGACATTAATTTTTTTAAGTTGCACAAGGGATGTCTACTTTGTTTACTGTAAGAATAAACAAGTCAATCAATATTTTCACAATTTTCAAAAATGTTTTCCTAACATACACTGGAAGCTTCAACCCACAGGAGCAGCTACTCTGGCTTGGATAGGGCTATTCCCAGCTGTCAACCCAGGGATAGAAGCCTTGTACACCACTTGTGGTGTTGCGAGGTGGGATTATCCAAGCATTTGATGGGTGGTCATCCTTGGTGAATTAATGATAGTAACACAACTAGGGAATGTCCAAATTATCTGTAAGATTTGCACCCTCTGACTACAAATGAATTAAACAAATAATAAATACAAAGCAAATAAAATTAATAATTATTATAATAATAAATCTATCAATAAACTAATAAAAAAAAATCGTAAGATGTAAATGTGCTGCCCATGAAGTGTTATGTACAACATAAGTATAACAAAGTCTACGAAGGAAAACATTCCATCAATCAATGTGTGCAAGCAGGTATAGAGTGGTCGGCTTTCTGTCTGTCAGAATACAGCAAGCGCATTAGTCATGCTGCATCTGTTTGTCAACACATTCTTTTTTAACTAAACACACACAGACACACACATTCGCTCACTCACCGGCACAATTTTGCATATTTTCATCACGTAAGAATCCATTCACACAGGAACATACTTCCTCTGAAGTGATTATTTTCAGAGCACATAACTGTTCACAAGTATTGTCAATTGGACACATTCGATTAGGATCAACTGGAAATAATATGACAAGATATTTGTACATGTAGAAGTGTAATATTGTCAAAACGTTATATGTGTTAGCTTTTTGCTAAAGATGAAGTTCAGCATTTGTAATGCTTTTAGGGGGAATTATAATATGTATATTAGAGTTCTTACAACAAGCTAGTAGTAAGACATGAATACAAGAGTTGCATCACTTGTGTTTCTTTACTTATTGTAATACTGTATGATTTCCTTTTTTTTTTTGTATGCCCGTAGGCCTAGGGCCATCCCTATGATTGCTTTCCCACAGGTTCGAACTATATATTTTTATTTATTTATTTATATGTTTGTGTCACTTACGCGAGTATGTGTTGTATACGTAGTTAAGGAAGTTACATCATTCCCGGGGGCTCGGTCAATTAATGGGCGTGGCGCGTAAAAGAACGAGCGCTTAAGCTCTACAGACCATCAGAAAGAAAGCCGTGTAGCTTACGTAGAAACTGGAACCAGTAGCTAACTATTCTACCTGAAATATATTCCTAAAGTTCTACAAGGTTCTTTAAAAGGTAAAGAGAGTGGATAATCAAAATATTAACTATAATAGGCTGTTGTGTTTCAAGCATGACAAAGTTAGCCATGATTACTGATTACTGAATGCTGGACACCATAAAACAATCATAGGGATACTTTTTTTCTCTATATACACTTGTTACTGTGTATTTCATTATTTAACATTGACAATAAATAGAAAATATCAATTTTTTAGATAAAATGTATTACACATTACAACTCTTAATGTTATGTACACAGATATCACTAACCTATGCTGTCGAATTATAGCTTGAAATCAGGTACAATTGTAGTAGTGGCTGCTAAAATATCGAGCTAGCTCTAAGCTTTCTATCATGACTGTCAATTTCAAGCTCATTTCATGCAAGTGATTTCTACTTGAGTTTAACATGCTTTTCTAATACTAGGAAATATGTACTCATGGTAGGACTTGGAGTGACACATGTATAAAACATAATCTCAGTATAAAAATTGTAATAATTATTATTACAGTCAAGTGTTGTCTGCAATTATTTTCTTGTCAGTAATCATTCTTGTTTCCCAAATCACACTCTTGGCGAGGATTCCGCATTGCATTTTTAATGAAGTCTACATATTTCTTATGTACACTTCTAAAGTTTTACACATTATCCTACCTTCACATGTTCTACCATCAGGTTGTAATATGAATCCATTTTGACAAGAACAATCAAATGATCCAACAATATTACCACAAACATGATCACAATTATGTTGATTATTAGTGCATTCATCAACATCTATAAGTAGGAAAATAAACAGAATAAAAAAAGAACAGTAGTTGACAATATCTTAAATTGTTTTAGAGATCTAAGTTTCAACCAAGAAAGATCCCTCAGAGCTGGCTTATTTCATCTATCATAAAATTCTTTTAAACTAATTGACATGTATGCAGATATTAAATAGAGTACAATGATTGATGATTATTTTTGCCCACAGGACCATTCTTTTAATTGCTTTGCACAGGATTTAATGTACATATATATATATATATATATATGTTTGTATAATGTTAAGTGGGTGCTGCCAGGGCTACAAATTAGATAAAGCACATCAGTTTTAGTGATATATCACAGTGGTATATCCCTGTGATTTCTTAATGCAAACCAAAATGAACTTTAAACAACTTATTAATTTAGATAGTGTGGTTTCTTAATAAAGCTAGAAACCAAATACACCCACTCAACATAGATAATAACACCTCTAGTTGGGCTGTATCTGATTTAAAGTAACCTCACCTCGGGAACGGTTACTGTAAATCACATACAGCTAACCTAGACTATTACTTGTGTCATATACTTGACCATGCATTTTTACACAGTTACGGAAGCTGCATCATTCCAGGGGGTTTGATCAAATAATGAGCATGGCGTGTAATAGAACATGCAATCAAGCTCTACATGCAGGACGAAAACTGAATAGAAACTGGAAGCTGTTTTACCTAAAATCTAATTATTCCTCAAGCTCTACAAGATCCTTAAAAAAAGTAGGAAGAGTAGATAATCAAAATAATAACTATAAAGACAGTTGTGTTTTTGAGCATGACAAAGTCAGCCATGATTACTGATTGCTGGACACCACAAAGCAATCATAGGAATACTTTTTTCTCAATATAATTATCTTGTTTTTAAAATACTCCTTAAAGTACAAATCACTGTATTCTGTACTGCATCAAATCAATAATGGAAGAGTGGATGGACATTAAATAACCTTACACTAATTGAAAATAGTTTGTACATACCTGAACAAGTCATTTCATCACTATTTAATTTAAATCCAGTGTTACATGAACACATGAAACTTCCTTGAGTATTTATACATCTTTGTTCACAAAGGTTCAGGGTTTTGTTAGCACACTCATCAATATCTAGAAAATAATAATAAATACAAATTTCACATGATAGTCACATATTAATTACAACAGTTTAGAAGGTATACACAAAGTAAATTTATCTTAAAATTAAAAATGTATACATACAAAAATACATTTACAATTTTACATACATAATGAAACACGTACACACTAGTGATGTTTTAGTTTGACAAAAATGACTACATTTAGTTATAGTTATAGTATGCCTGGTAACTCAAACTTTTAGGTTAGTTATAGTTAATTAACTAAAATATTATTGGGCTTATTAAAAGGGTTTAGTTTTAGTTATCTAAGTATATAAAAATGCCCATTATTGGCCAATTGTAACTTTAGTTAGTTATAGTTATTACAAGAATAATAAATAACATTTTCAATAAAATGAAAGAAGATGTAGGGATGTCAAAACCCAAAAAGCATGCAAACAAGGTTGGGAAGCTAACATAGGACCCAAAATTAAACAAACCACTTCCATATAACCCTACATAAGTACTTACACTGCTATAAAACAAAGCTGTACTTATGTAGTGTTATATGGAAGTGGTTTGTTTAATTTTGGGTCCTATGTTAGCTTCCCAACCTTGTTTGCATGCTTTTTGGGTTTTGACATCCCTACATCTTCTTTCATTTTATTGAAAATGTTTTTTATTATTCTTGTTTTCATTGTTTTTCTGAATGGTATGAATATTTTTTTTGTAGATTGCAGAAATACTATATATCATTATGAAATCATGCAATCATAAATGCATTAAAATTTGTTCATCAATGAAAGTTAGTCTTTTGTATTAATGTATTGATTATCATTCTCTTTCACTGACAGATGACGTACATGTATATTCTCTATTTCACTTACAGCACTGTCTGCAGTCCTACAAGAATTAGTGTCACTCACTGTGTCAACCATTCAGTATTCCAATGGTTATCATAGTATAAAATATTATTATACAATGGCTTTAATATTAATAATTATTATATTCATTATTATAAGAATGTATTTGCTCACAAATGTCCAAGCACTTCCACCTTTTCAGCCTCCATGTTCCGAGTATACAAATGCGCATGCGTAATTAAATTCCACTTAGGAAAATGGCATCTAATTCGAGATCAAATCTTTGTAGTCGTTGAGACTTTCTTCTTTCATAGTATCTGAAGATATCATCTCGATACTTTAAGACCAGAATTTTACTATAAATGCGACTGGAATGGTGCTAGAATCATTGTGAGTTCAACAAACAAAAAAAATGATTTGTCTGGAAAATAATAATTAAAAAAATAATAATATTATGAAGATTTTGCCAATTTTGCCACTCACTGGTTCTCTACCTTATCGACAATCTTTGGCCATCTAGATGGTGTTGGTAGTCATAAAAACACTAGATATGAATAGGTATGTATGTATTAAAACTTATCTGTATATATTACCAGAGATCATCACTTGCAATTGAAATGTATGGGCGGCCATTTTTTTTCGGTGCCATCCCTACATAGAGAGTACTACCGTACTCTCTGATAGTAGACTTGAAATATAGTTATAGTTTTGTTAACTAGAAGTCAAAATGCCCTAATAAAAGGGGTTTTTGGTTTTAATTAACTAAAACAACACTAGTACACACACACACACACATACACAAAATAATGTGCTACAAAAATGTATAAACCATAACAAAAACCCACATACATACAGTTATGTAAGTAACCATAAATGTAAGATAAGTACATGGACACCCAATCCCCGGTAGGAGGTGAGCTTGGATCCAATAACTAAATAAGTAAAATACAACCACTAGAATATCCTACCTTTGAAAATAATGTGCATTAGCCTAGTAATAAGTAATAAATAATATACATGTATAAATTGATGCTTTATGTAATAGATAGGACTTAACAAAAATTAAGCATACAATGTACCATTAAATATCACAACTAAAACCGGATAGAGAAGGGAGGGCTGGAGTCCCACTAAAGATATCTTTAACCCTCAGTTCTGGTTCCCAAGGCCAGACTATCCATGTCAAATAGTTCAGGGATAACTAAGCATCAAAGCATAATTATGAATATGTAAAATACCGTTATGACACTGCTTTAGCATTTTGACTAGTAAAATTTTAAATTTAGAAAACCTCTGAACCATTAGTAAATAGTCTAAACCTCAGAGAAGATCACCATCTTTGTTTCTGTGACATGACAGAAATTTTACACCATTGGTAATTGTATTGAGCACTACCTGCCTCAGTGGTTCAGCTAGTATGCCCACATAACAAACACACACACGCATGCATGCACATACACCACACACATTATGAACACTTCTAGGTACAAACCTGCACATTTAGATCCATCTGCAAAATATCCAGATGGGCAAGGTGGACATTTTGCTCCAACTTCTGGAGCTGCTGCATCAATACATACAGCATCCTGAAAACATGACACTTCAGTACATCCATGAACATCAACTGTGCAGAACTGTCCTTCCCATGCTGTGTGTTTTGGAGATTTATAATATATATGATGTGCTTATGAGCAACAACCCACCATGTGAATAATACTAAACTCCAAAAAGCATACGAATGGTCACCATGTTATTTGAAGTTTTACTACTACAACCATTTTAGTAAAGTAATTTGAACTCAATAAACTATATGTACATTACTATATACTGTAATACTTATGGTGTATTAATTATAAATGGAGAATAATGGCCACTTTCGGTTACTATAAGATTGCATATCACCAGCTGCACATACTCTTAAAGAATTCGGTTTTAATAACCTGCACTTGAAAGAAAAATGCATTTCATAAGCAGAAATACTTACATGACTTACATGTAAATGCTGTGCGTGCATGTAGTGTATACCTTTGGGACATATACAGTTCAGAACAAGTGGATTAGCTGATGGAGTAGTTCCTTCTGCAGTGCAGTTACCACCATTTTCACAACCACATATTTCAACCTAAAAAGAAAATAATGTACATATTAATTAGATACAAACATTTCTGACCAATCTTAACATGACCCAAAACCTGCAAGCTTGAGTTTACAAATAGGTTATTTGTAAACTCAAGCTTGCAGGTTTTGAGTGGTTGTTTGGGACAGTTATATATAGGAGTTTAGAATTAGTTTATAGAGACAGTATTAGGGTTCTGAATGAGTCACACTGGAGCAGCTCGTGTTGGACTGGTTTTTTGGCCTGTAGGGCCGGCCATCCCTATGATTGCTTTCCACGGTGTTTAATGTATATATATATATTTTTTTTCATATTCTTGTGTCACTTGCGTGAGTATGCATTGTATACGTTGTATACGTAGTTAAGTAAGTAAGTAGTAAGTAGTTTGTAAACCTCAACAATACCCTTGATGGGGAGACGAAAAAGATTCAGGCTGCTTGTGTTGGAACACATGCAAAACCAACTGAGCCCATGACTGAAATGGAAGAGCAAATGTTGTGACAAAGGGGTGCTTGGAGAACATACACCTCAAGCACTACTCAATATATACCATCTTTTTTTATGTGTGGTATGTTTTTTGCTTTACAAAGTAGCAGTGAACATCATAATCTAAGACTGAGCCCTCCACAGATATCTGTTGTTGAAACCAGCAAAGTACCGTATATTATATATAAAGAAGATATCTAAACAAATCTGCAAAAACACCGAAACATTTTAATAAAGTAATAAACACTTCTCAAATTCGGAGAATCCATCAAAATGCTTTGTATGACTTTATAAACTGTACATGTACATCCATAAGCTGGCCTCAGAATGCTCACAATCTGTCTTCCATTTCAAGTCTTTACAGAAATGGTCTGCTTCAGGTCCATGGTTCTCTAAACAGTCCCTTTGCTATAACCCGTCAGTAAAATAATGGCAAGCATGTGCAAACATGCAGGAATTGATGTTTCAAGATGAACCACTTTCTCTGTCACAGCTGCCAGTTGCCTATATCCTAATGGAGTAGATGAACAGCTAATTATGGAAAGAACAGGTCATTGAAGTATTGAAGTTATAAGATCTTACAAACGAAAAAGTAAGCAACAGCAGTTATCTGTATCTAATATCTTGCAAAGGCATGCTACATGACCAGGAATTGGCTCACATTACTGTCAGAAAAACACTAAACAAAAATCAACATTTTCTGGCCGCATAAACAACTTCAGCACTGCACGAGAGTAACAATCAACATCAACCATTATTATAATAAAGAATAGTACTGAAAACATAGTGTGATGAAAGATGAATCCTTTTTTTAATCTTTTAACCTCTATAATAACATTATTATGCTATTCTCTATTCATTATTGAAAAAACTTTATTGTTCATCTGAAGGTTACAACATAGACCGGGAGGTTTACTAAGTGAAATAAAGAACCTCTAATTGTGGTTTGGTCCATTTGAATTTCGTATAAATTTAGCTTCTGTTAACCAACAGAAATGAGAAAACTGGTGTGTATTTACTGTATTCAAACATTTAACAGTGGTTGTGTAGTCACTGCAGTTATGATAAAATTATGGTGTGATTAATTCAGGTAGAACACAAAGTTAGTTGAACTGATATTAATTCATAATAAATGAAATCTCAGTTGACAACGTGATTCTTTAGGCTAGCACAAATATATAGCATTCACTCAGGCTTACCTCAGCATTATAATTATAACATTAATATCACAGGTAGTAAACATACTTGTGGCTGTATACTGCTACAAACTCCATCAGAATCATTAGCAGAAATAGTAAATGTGAACATGACCACTTCAGTCAAAGTAACAGTGAATACATATTCACCATTTGCTTCTCCCTTTGAGAATGTGTATCCTTCAGGTAATGTACCAGTATCAGCCATTATCATGACATTAAATGTATCACCAGGATCACTAATATTGACTACATACATTGCTGTTTCATTTATTGTGATTTGGAATATTTCAGGACCTTGTATCATTGGAGGGAGGTTAGCTGTTGATGAGAAAGACAGATAGAAACAGAGAGACAAACAGAGACAGAGACAGAAATAGACAGAGAGAAAAACTCAGTAATCTAAATCTTACCAGTATCATAAGTTCATGTTTATTTATAATAATACAACTGTCACTGACCTATGACTTGTTCATTCTCATTATTTTTCTCATTAGTACTAACAGTACTTCGTGCAAGTGCTTCATTTTTAGTTTCAAAGAAATCAAAGAGACACTCTTTATTCTTATCACCTCCACATATTTCAATTCCTTGACTCAATAGTTCCTTATCAATCTCATCAAGAAAGTCTGGTTTATGATTGGGAAAAGAAAATGTGGTTACATCTTGACCATCTTCGTAGTAGAATAGAGATTGTTCTTGTGTGATTTGCCCTGAGAAAAGATGAAAATGCAATAACAGACAAGGCTAGTGATAACTGGAAAATTAAGAACACTGTATTATAAATAGACATATTATTATTCTCTTTTAAGTTTAATTCATCTCTTGTTCAGTCCCTCAACTTCTCTTTCTTTCAATCTGTTATTAGTGACTGAATTATAAACTAAAGCGTGTGTATCTGTAATTTCAATTACATATACTAGTATGCGTTTTGAAGTTTAAACTATTAAGGAACTAATACTCTCTTCACCATGGTAACAAGGTAGAGCAGTCCATTTTGGAACTAAAGTAGTATCAGTAAGTCAGTCAGTTGTACAGTTTCATTCAGCACATTAGAACATTAGCATGTAGCAAATTATTAGCCATATAAAGCACTATTGTGTGAAAGTGACCCGTAGTTTTGCTACAAAATAATTTTGCGTTAATGCTCACTATTCAGTCATTTTGTACAAAAAGATAATGAAGTTTATTAAACAATAAAAATCAATTACCAAATTTCATTGGTTTCCTATACAAAAATTAGTGTTCGAACAAAACTATTAATGAAAATCAGTTTTTCAATATAGATCCCTTTCTAGTTCTAACCAAACTCACATGTTTGTCCAAGTATATGTTTCTCTCTATCAGGTATATTATCAGATGCAATTGTTCCATTTCTGTACATCAAATCATTTGTATTCTCACCATCAAAATTTCCCAAAAGTCCTGTCACTGTTCCATTATATTCTGGAGGTATTTTGAGCAAGGATGTCAGTGTCCCTTCTCTCAATGACATTTCAAGTGATATTGAACTCATAAATGACACTGATACAGTGTCTTCAGTAATCCTTTCTAACATAACAAACTTTGTCATGTACGTATCTTTAACTGAAGAGAGTTTAGCTGTTATATCGTCTCCATTTAATCTTGCAATGAATTCTCCATTAGGTCCAATTTCTCCCTATATAGGAATGCATAATGAACATAACCATGTATGTGTGTGTGTGTGATAAAAAAAAACCACAAAGGTAGGGGGAATGGGATCCCCACCCCTGTGGGTGATCCCATTCCCCATGTTAGTAATTAATTATTGTTAATAACAATTAATAGTATTGTATGAAAAATGTAGATATGAAGTAATTGAAATGTTGGCCTAATACCTGTGAACTAAATAAATAATTAAATAAACAAAATAATAAATACGTCAGATGGAAGCACTGCTCACAGGCATTTAACTAGTAAGATGACAGTGCTCTGCATGAATTTCCCATAGCCCACACGCAGTTTGGGTCTGCTAGCTGAGGACTGCACCAAAGTGAAAGTGTGAATTTAGGAAGAAGAGACAGTGTTTATCCGACATTTACTTTATTTTATTGACATCTTATTAAGCTAAAATATTTAACATAATGATACATTATTTTTTATAATTATAGTGCTTGGTAGCAAGTTTTTTCATCACTAGGTCAACCGGTTTCGGACCCTTTAATCTCCTGATCTGTTGTTAACTTCGGCGTTTTTACCTACCATCATCTATCAGCTGTCATGAATAAATTGGCTTAGTGTTTGTACAGTTTTTCATTTTAAATAGCTGAAGAAGGCTCTCAGGCCGAAATGTTTTGTTCACATAACCTTATTTCATTACCATATATAAAGCTCACAATATATCACAATTAAGGAATTGTCTTTGTGTTATAATTATAGGTCCAACTACATTTAGCAATACATTACAGATAGTTTTAAACGATTCCCTTTATGTATTTAACAGTAGGCGCAATTATATTTATACCTAAAATAAATATTCATCGTTTGATGTGATGAGGTGTCTAAATGACGAATACACCTGGCATCACACGACATTTTTACAGGAAGTAGATAATTTTGTGTTAGATCCGGATCCTGGCATCACGCAACATGAGCTAACCACAACAAGAGGTTTAGTTGAGATATTGTGGTACAAAATAACAACATAAAAAAAGTATGGAATTACCAACACAGCAAAAGAAAATACATCAACTATTTAAGCTCAACAGAAGGTTATTACGATAACATTCGGACATAATTTTATTATTCGTGATCAGTAGTAGTACTGTAGTAGGAAGACAGCAAGGTGAGTGTGAAGGCAACACCCACACTTTACTCACCAGCATAACTTCCATATTTTAAACAGCACAGGCATTTAACTCGCTTAATTTCACAGAATAGCTTCCAATAAAGCCAAAATCATGCTTCGTTAGTTGTAGGAAGTAGCAAGGTGAATGTTTGATTCAATAGCAATGTTCACACTTACTGTATTTTAGCTTTATCACTTTATTACCATTCTTGATAATTGTGCATGTTGACCTGAACTACTTTCATACTTTTGTGCAGCATATCATCAATTTCATAATCTCTAGCTTCAGCCATAACCGTCACATTTTTTACTAATATGCAATATAATTTGGCATCCTTGTTTTGTGGGTTTCTTCTGCTTTGTACGTAGAAACAGTGTGGTTAGGTATAAGATAGTTATAATGGATTTTCCTACATCTCTGTTTGGTTATTTTAATTGCATTTCAAATATACATTACTGCTGAATTCAGGTATTGAAGAGTTTATAGGTCTTCAGGTAAGGATATTAGTTGTTTAAGAGCCCTCGCTTTGCTCGGGTTCTAAAAACAACAAATATCCTTGACCTATAACCTATACTTTATTTGAATGTAAGTAGATGCACATACATGTAGCTAGCAATTCTTCCTACAATTTTCCCATGTGGATTTGTGATCATGACGTGTTATATGCATTCCTAAAGTCAGTATTTGACATTAAAGGTTAGGCAGCTTAAGAGGTTTTGCAGTCTAATTTGGGGTTTAGGTGTTTTATTCAGCTTAAGTGTTTATTACTTATGTAGCTATAAGGTTACATCACAGTATTAATTATATATGATTTAAATTATTTTTATTGTGTGTGTGTATGTGTGTGCGTGCGTTTGTGCATGCGTGTGAGTGTGTGTGCATGCAGTGATTATCTATATAATTATGTACCTGCACTCTGTCACTTCCTGGAGTCAAGTCAGCAACTGCAAAAGCTGAGAATAATGTGGCAGTTGCGTGCTCAGCTGCCAGTTTCATACGAGCTTGAATTTCAAATGTACCATTTACATTAGCAAATGTGTATTCTCCAAGCCCATTAAATGTGTATAATCTTCCATCCAGAGTTCTGATATGAGGATCACCCCAGCACCATGCTGTTTAGATCAATAAACATAATTACATATTATTGTTTAGCAATTGCATTTTATGTCAGTCCAGGAATCTATATATTAAATCAAATCAGCTTTATTGTTTCTAACATAATTTATATTATCACTAAACTACAGGTCATTCATGTTCACCCTGACATCAATAAAATGTTCATGACTTTGTTTTTAAATGACCAACAATCTTTTTACCTTCACCATTTTGATATTATTATCCTTCTTCGTGTTTGTTTTGTTTCAGTCCATCGTTTCATTATTCAGTTACTGTATTAATCTTAACTCATTAAACTACTATACACTATATTATTTGAGGTCATCAAAAATATTAACAGACTTATAGCATTTACAAGACTTACTGAATAATGGTGCTTGGTAAGTTAAACATCTTTCAATTGGACGCCTCTCATGGTATAAGGAGCAGAAATTCACATCCACACAACAGGCCTGTCTGAATTCAAAATCCTGTGCTAGATAAGGTTTAAATGAAAAGAACGGGTTTGCACTAAGAGCTGAGCTTGCCCAACTTCCTGATGTTATTAAAGAACCAAAGCTACATATAGAGAAAATAAGGAATATGTAGTTATATCAGAATTAATACCATTCCTGCACTATAACTGTTATTCAACTACTCAAAAAATGGTATTTGGAGAAGATCATCACAATAATCATATCATTGTTCTTTTAATATTGCTCCTGGCCCTCAAAACGCATGTGTTCATTCATTTTACATGTTATTAAATAAGTATTCTGAAACAAATACATTGCTTAATAATTATTTACTGCAGTTATTTGCAGAAAATAATAAATGAATGCTTCTAACATGGCTGTTGTAATTGCTTAGAAAACTAGGTGCTCCTAAAATGCCCAATGAAGTATAATTATTGGTACACTCAAAAGCAACCATCATATAACATAATATTGACTGGAATGGTACATAATTATACTGAGCTTATGGACTGACCAATGATCACCAGTATATCCCTGTCTATAAAATATACATGTATATAATTGTAAAAGGAAATGCTTACTTATTCTGTGATATAAAGAAAGTCAATGATATCTGGTAAATGCAATCTATCATTAAGCTTCTTGGATATCAAAGGTTGTTGCCTCCTTGTATGCAAAATGGTGGAAAAGAGATGATTTAAAGGTAAGTGCTTGATTAAATTTATTCTGCAGGAAAAGGTCTCTTAAGTATGTTAATGTTTACTATAATCATGATATATATATTTATGACAACAGAACTCACGCAAATGGAGATATAGATGAGGATGAGTAACAGCACATTGAATTACTGGAGATGGAAAATACCCGAGCATAACAAATAATTCCATTTGAAACATCAATTAAAAATACAGCATAACGTTCATCCAATCGTGCTTGAAAATATGAACATGGACATGCTGGTTGAAAGAATGTAAAAGATGGTGGTGAAGAAGGTCCAAAGATTTCAATGTCTTGAGAATACGCATTAAGACACCTCATGATTGGCAGATCTATATAAAAAAGCGTGTATAATTATATATCCTTATGTACACAAAAATAATTTTATAGTATTCGGTTTGAGTGTCCATGTACATGTTCACTAAAGCATTTAAATATTTCATGGTACTGCAGGGGCAGAGAAAACAGGGGAGCAGAGGGGGATCTAGCCCCCATCTCCACCTCCCCAAAAAACATAAAACATCTAGCCCCCACATTATTAGCTAAATAGTTATATATAGTAGTAATAATTATTGTACATTACCACTTTAATGCTGATATTAAGTTTCATATGACCATTTTAATTAGATCTCAGATTGTACCTATTTTTTTAGCTGTCTCATCCCCTGTACTAAGATATCATTAAATAAACACCCCATAATTAATGATTATATCCTCATGACATAAGTTGCCAAATACTTCATGAAGCAATGGCCTAGCTTTAAAGAGCTCCCTGTTCCGCCATTTTGCATTGAAAAGCAAATGTGGGAAAATCAACTAGTATACTTCATGAATAGATCTTACTTTGAGCTCTAAAGTATTGCATTTGTTGTAAAATGAAATGCAACATCACATTCAGAGTACATTCATATGCCATTTTAGAATATTTTGTATTGTTGTCAATATCACTTACACTTTCACAATGGGGGGAGGGGCTCTTTGAAATAGTCAATAATTTTTCAACTACACCCACTTGGATATAATATTTATACTGAGTGCAAGGTGTGGCTCAGCATCTCATAAAACAACTCAAAACATGTTCTTTAGCACTACTAGAGAAATCTATAGCTAAGAGTCACCTGAACCTTGCTTACAAATATAGCACAACCCATGCAAGAGTGTGAGCGAATGCTTCTTTTCATCTTCTAGACCAAGCTAAGAAAGCAAGTATATATATCACACATACATCAACGTGCTCTCTTTTTACTTTTTATGTGTCCTAAGATAACTTCAAAGCAAACATCAAAGGGCAGTCGCTTGAATGAAAACATCACTCAACCCCATCCAACAAAGCGTGGGCACTTTGGACAATACAATGCTGACTGCTGCCAACACATTTGTATACCCTTGTAATCTTGGGGTGTGGTACCATCAATACAAATAGTATCATCTGCTGCACACAAATTCTTAGCCGAAATATTTCAGTAAAAAGCCAAGGCTACAAACTGCTAAAATGATAAGGTACTATAAAAATGCAGAATATTCCATGATCTTGATCCTAAATACAATCCCAAACCTGTTATATCAACTTCAGAGAGTTCTAAAACACTATACTATTACTAGCATCCATACTTAACACATGCTAGTTTACCAGTCTACATCTCTGATTTCTTACCAAATTTTCAACTATACAGTACTAAGTTTATTTATAATGCCTATAAATGCATTGTATCTTCTTATACAATTATCTGACTTGATTCTCTTGCACACATTCAATATATATACAATCTGTACACAAAATACCAGGTGTACATATCTCTCATATAGTTATATAATTATTGTATTTATAATAATTATTATACCTGAATTTGCTTGGAATTGATAAACAACGTTCACAAAGTTGGAGATAAGATGATTTTGACAGGCAATTGAAGGTATTGCAGGGGTTCTAGAGAGTGGTTCATTCATGAAACCTACATTTGGTAAATTATATCCCACAACAGCATGAAGAAAATCTGGCCCACTCCATTCTAGTTCACCACACTTATATGTATATATGACATAAGTTGTAAAGACATCTGTAATGATGATAGCTTGAAATGTGTTGGTCTGTGAATGTTTAAAAAAAATGGTAAACTAAATCATGCTTATACAATATTGTTGTCTTACTGAGTTTAGAAAATCTGCAGTTTTTCCTTCAAAAGAGAATGGGGAATTGAAAAAGGACTGGTGATCAAAAGGATGTACATCACTCCATTCCACTAGTAAAGCCCATTTGCCAGTAAAGTTAGTATTCTGAGACTCCCTAATATATTCACTAATAATATCCAGTTGATTTCTTTCTTCAGTCGCTCTCTTCCGTTGATTATTTGCTGACTCTTCTTCACTACCGATAAATACTTGATATCTCACAGTACCTACATAATCAATTAAGGTATACAAATAGAATCACTTAAGCATGAACTATTCAATATTTTTGTATATAACAGCATGGGTGGAAGTAAATGTTAGGATAAATCTCACGAATATTGTGTTCCCTTTGGGTTGTTTTGAGTGGTTGGTACCACTTGGTTCGCCTGAAGTATAACTTGGCTATTAATTAGCCCTCACACTCAAAAAAAATCAGTAATTCATTCTCACCTCCCACTCTGTTATCTACATCAGCCCAATAGGCAGCAAACACATTTGCAGCTTGAATATTTTGGTTTCCTGTTGGGAATAGACTAGGCTGCCAGAATAAGAAAGATCTCTCTAGTGAAATTATTCCATTATCACTAACCTGTAGAACAGAAACAAAAAAAATATTGTGAACCTCATATTTGCATGTAACCATGTGAGTGTCTGTTGTATACATGTTTAATACATATAACAGATGATGTTTGCTAAAAAGAAGTTCCAGAGTAAAAAAGATAAATTATGGCGAAAATGAATCCCTATGATTGCCTTGTGGTGTGATCATTCAGAAATCATTGACTTTCTCATACCTAGCTAAAACACAACAATTATATAGTCCTTTTTCAATCGTCCACTTATGTTCAATTGTCCAAATATGTTCCATGCCCATCATTTGACCAAGCCACCCTGTATGATGCAATTTCCTAACTATGTATACATCATGTATGTAATCAGGACACCACCCCGTGGAAGGCAATCATAATGATGGCCCTGTGGGCCAAACAGTTACATATTGAGTTATGAATGTATACTTTTGCAGGCAATAGTGTTACATCATGTACAATACAAGTGGTATAATTAGAAAAAAGGTCATTTCTCCACAAACACTACAGTTTCAAAACCAGTTATAATTTAAAAATTTGAATGTACAACTTGTCTGACCATATAAACATTCGAACAGGTTGTGTCTGGAAAATGGATGCTATTATAAATGAATTGCATAAGGTCCAACAATAAAGTTTCCTTTATTTCTTTTCCATGAAAAATACAATATGATGTCCTGTGCATAGTTATGTCATGATACACTGCAAAAATAAAATTGTTGAAATAACTAATTTATTGATTAGTACAGTTGCAAGGAATAGTAGAAATTATATTTTAATTGGTTGTGTAGGTTGATATGACTGCATAGTGATATATATACATGTAATTATAATCTTCTTATCCTATCTAATAGATATACAATGAAGCAGAATTAATAAATCATTGTAGGTTTCCAAACCTTCTTTGTGCATGTCACATGAGACATTAGACATGATAATCAGAGAGTACGGTAGTACTCTCTATGTAGGGATGGCATGGAAAAAAAATGGCTGCCCATACATTTCATTTGCAAGTGATGCTCTGCTAACATTACTGAGACAAGTCTTATTACACACATATCTTTTGATATCTAATGCTTTTATGACTAACAACATCTTCTAGACAGCTGGAGATCCTCTTAAAGGTAGAGAACCGGCAAGTAGCAAAACTGGCAAAATCTTCATAATTATTATTATTATTATTATTATTATTATTATTATTTTTCAGACAAATCATTTTTTTGTTTGTTGAACTATCACAATGATTCTAGCACCATTCCAGTCACATTTATAGATAAAATTCTGGTCTACAAGTATCGAGATGATATCTACAGATCAGAGTTTTTGATAACTTTTGAAGCTTGGGCCAAATTGGCTCAAAAATGGTTAGTGTGTGCACCATTGAGAATACATCTTAAGCCAATTAACTAAGAGTTAATGCTGTTACTGACAATATAATCATAATTAACTGCGCCACTGGCCCAAAGAGAGAACTGTGCAGTGCCAAATAAGAAGCTTTTAGGGCCAATGGTGCGCCATATGAGCTTATCAAAAACACTGCTACAGATACTGTGAAAGAAGACAGTCTCAACGACTACAAAGATTTCATCTCGAATTGGACGCCATTTTCCTAAGTAGAATTTAATTATGCATTCGCATTCGTGAACTCGGAACATGGAAGCTGAAAAGGTGGAAGTGCTTGTTGCATTGGAATCATAATAACATTTGTGAGCAAATACATTCTTATAATAATGAATATAATAATTACTAATTCTTATATTCATTATCAAAATAAACTTTTAATTCAAATAAAATTATTCAAACTAATAAAATATGATATAAATTTTACAGCCACATTTTATTGGCTTGTTCTTTTATACACTCGAGCAGAGAATATTTGATAGTGAGCATCTGATTTACACAAAATAGTCTGGCAAGCAGACATTTTGCCTCCATTTTTACATTGGGATGGGGCAGAGGAAAGGCCCGGAGACTCTTGACACAATTTCGTGGGCTCTACAGGAATGTTGACAGAGCCAATGAGATATGAGTAGTCACATGACTCTAGCCATGAGCACAACAATTAAAATGGAAGAGGCAACCCAGACAGCAGTTGAGGAGCTAGGTTTTAAGAGCAAAACAGAAGGAGGCCATACTACGCTATCTACAGGGTAAAGATGTCTCCGTTTCGCTCCCAACTGGCAGTGGCAAAGCTTGTGCTACTACATATTGCCAGTAGTATTCGACATAATAAGTCATTCTCAAAAATGTTACTCAAAGTGTATTGTCATTATTGTCAGTCCTCTGGTAGCACAAATTTAGCCTTACTTTTGACAGCATCTCAAGTTGTTGAAAGTAAGGTAGACAGAGGAATTGGCACAGGTGTTTGAAAGTACTACTAGCATCTCTACTATCTATGCTACCAGCATGTGACATATGGATTGATTACATTCCTACGGCCCGTGAAATGTGTCAAGAGTCTCCAGATCTTTCCTCCGCCCCATCCCAATGTAAAAGCGATGGCGAAAGGTCTGCTCACCAGACTATACCCAAAAGTGGTTCACAGTACAAAATAACAGTCCACTATTGACTTTTCTGCTATTGTGTCTATAACACAAATACAGTAAATGTACATACTCATTTAATGGTTATATCATGCCACATCATGACATAAAGTGCCATGACATATAACATGAAAGATTTCCATATCATGGCAGCACTACTGTGTATAAGACTCACATGAGCTTCAGTGAACACTGTATCACCAATTATAATCCCAATAACACTCTCTCCATCACCAATAAAAACTCTACTAGATACATCAACTGAACGAGAAAGTTCAACAATAGGTAAATCACTATCAAACTCTAAGATAGGTATACTTATAATTGGTGATGGTCGAATATCTGGTGAGGAAGAAGGCAAGAAAAAAAATGAAGAAGGCAAGAGAGAGAAGGATAATGAAACTTCAAATTCTATAAAAACAAAAGTAAAGAGGTCCTAAAACTATTCTTTTATGTTCAGATGGCCATCCCTATTATTATTTTTATGAGGGAGTTTGGGTGGAATTATCACCATATAACATTTTAATTTATTTATTGATACCAACTGATACAACTTGTATATATTTGTATTTAAAGTCATTCTCCATTGATGGACTTGTGATGTGTAAACAATATTGAAATAAGCAGAAGTAGAAAATGCTACTCTATACATTTATAGCCACTGGGCTAAAAGACACTGCAAAATGTAGAGAAATTCAAAAGCAGAGATTATTTCTGAAAACACATGGAAGATGACTCTCCATCAGCTATACTACTTTGAACTAGTATAATAACTATATTACTTACAGTCACATTACATAATATACTCTTACAACAAATATTCATTACCTCATTCATTACCAAAATATATATGCCACAACTGTCAGTTACTAAAGATAATTATCCTATAATGAATTGTACATTGTTACAACTACAATGAGCAAAAGCATTGAACTTACAGTTCAAATATACGTAATTTGAAAGTCAAACAAAAGTTCAATAATAGCGACCAATTCAGAAAGGAAGGTAAACTGACCTCCACGTTTGATCTCACGTGATCACATTGGGCAGAAACTGGAAAGATAGAATGTATGAGTCTGTAACTTGCTAAAACAATGTCTGTGGCAAATCTCTTTTCAATACGATTTTGATAAACTTCTTTCTCTACTCTATCAAGTCTTTAAATCGACGCTTAAAGCATCTGGCTAGGATCTGTAGTGATTATAGCATTTTCCATTCTAAGTAACTTTTCATACAGTTTACTTCGTTATAAAAACAACAGAGCAATGGAAGACCATGTTTTTGAACAGATCAGAAAGTTTGGCAGCTGTAGGAGGTATGCGTTTGAAGTTATAACTGTTCAAAGTAAAAAAAGTTGGGAACGAATCAATGAATAACTTGCTAAAACAACGTCTGTGGCAAATCTCTTTTCAATACGATTTTGATAAACTTCTTTCTCTACCCTATGAAGTCTTTAAATCAATGCTTACATTAAAAAAGTTGGGACAGAATGAATGAATGAATGAAGGAATGAATGACAGAATGACAACCAAAGTGCTAAAGACTCGCCCATGCGTAGGCGCAGCGAGCCCAATAACAGCAAATTTATGAATGTTCCAACTCCAAAAGGGTAATTATCTATACCATATACGTCTGTTGATTTTATATATTATAATTGTTAAGAAAATGACAGTCTTTATCATTAATCTCTATATGAAGTTGTGTTAGAGTGTGGCAAGATGATTATAAATAATAATTGTGCATGACTGCTTTTGCTTACACGGACAGATTTCAGCAATGTCAGAACAACAATCATTATTCAGATAGCAAATCTGATCACAGTAACACTCATTGACAAAGCAGTTGACATCATTAATAAAATTACAGCAGTCCTCAAAACCAGCATCAACACAAGAACCTATAAGTGTTTAACAGTCAAAGATGAAGAAAGAAAGTATCAGGAAATGCAACACAATAATATATATTTATTTGGTATGTACAATAGCTGAAGTGAAATGTGTGTGCACAAGTCTGTAATGTATGTGCGCGTTGTGTATGTATGTGTGAGTGTGTGATGTAATAATTATGCATATAATAATTATAACAATACTCACCAGGTGATGGTGATGGAATTAGCCAAAATTCTGAAATAGACCAAAACCATATTAAAATTAAATAATCAATTATAGATATCATGCTGCCATGCATTATAGATCTGAGATTGAAAACATGACATAACACTCATCTGAATCTGAATTATTCCACTATTTAATATAGATAGATATGTAGTTATTTAGATATATGAAGAAATGTAAAACTATCATATAATCACGTCTTACCAAATGATGGTGAGGAAGTAGGCATCAAAACGGATGAAGGCGAAACTGGAATTTACAAAACAATAAGATTTGGTTAATCAAACAATGTAATGCAGACTATTAAATATGCTGTAAATGTGTATTTATGTACTAAAGAAATGTTTCAATTTTAAGAACTGTGACTCAATTCGCATAAAAATAGTAACCAGGGTTTTCATAGAATGGGGGTGGGGGAGGGGCATAGTTTAAATGGGTATTTCACCTTCAACCCAGAAGCAACCTCAAAGAGTCTAATGTTAAAATACATGTCATGTAGAGCATATCCCAGAACCCACCAGCAGATGTATGCTTCATAATCAACACTTTACCATCCCTAACAAAAATTCCTTTATTAATCCTGCAATAACTACGAGAAAAATTTATAACAATCGCAGTTCCACTTAACATTTTGGCTTTCTTACAGCCTTCTTCAAACTATTGTTCTTTTTTAAAATAAACATACTGGAATGATCTTGTCAACTCGTCAATAAATAAAGGGACTAAAATGTTATGGAAGTCTCACAAAAATAATGACGAAACAAGTGTATATAGAGAAAAAAAGTATCCCTATGATTGCTTTATGGTGTCCAGCATTCAGTAATCATGGCTGACTTTATCATGCCTGAAACACAACAGCCTATTATAGTTATTATTTTGATTATCTACTCTCTTTACCTTTCAAAGAATCTTGTAGAACTTTAGGAATATATTTCAGGTAGAATAGTTAGCTAGTAGTTCCAGTTTCTAATTCCATGTAAGCTACAAGCAGCTTTCTTTCTGTTGAGTTCGAGCGCGCATTCTATTACGCGCCACGCCCATTAATTGACCAAGCCCCCCGGGAATGACGCAACTTAAGTATACAACGCATACTCGCGAAGTGGACACAAGAAAAAAAAAATATATATATATATATATATATATAGTTCGAACCCGTGGGAAAGCAATCATAGGGATGGCCCTACGGGCCATAAAGAGGTTTTAATGGGTACTTCTAGTTACTTTTAATGAACTATAAAATGTATAAATGTTAGGAACACTATAGCTATAAACACTCTGGCAAAAGTTAAATTACTGCATGTATTTTAAGCTGTAATATACAGAATTCACTAACCTACTGATTCTGATTTCTAAAAACATCTGCCAAACAATAAACATAAATTATTTACATACAGGTCAAATTATTATGTAGGGTTCACTAATAGTATAAGTACAACAAATCAAATATATATTAATCTTACCTGAAACACTGCACCTAACAGAAGCATCTTCAGAATGATAACAGTTATGATTACCAATACGATTGTGAGGACATTCTAATAATTGTGATTCCGATCCAATACAGGACACTTCATCCAACCAAATTGAACCACTTCCCTCTCCAAAGTGAGCAAATGATAAAGCTGTTCCTGCAATATATGTCACACACTAGGTAATCTTTGCAGCATGGATGTAAAACCATGTTTAAAAGCATGTGATATCAAATGTGAATGTTTGAATACAAAAATTGCATAATTTTTTCAGCACATAGATATTCTTCATTGGTGGATTCCCTCCCGTTAATTGAAATTAATATATATATAACAGTTTGTATGATATAATTATATTAAATGTAGTAAATCTTCTCTTTGCTAATGACAATATTAAATGCATCTACAAACTTAGTAAGGAAACAAAATCAATCACACTAGATAATTTATAATAACTTACCACCAAAATATCCTAAATGTCTACAAACAACTTCAGCATCATCATCATCCCAAGAGTCATCACACACTGTACCATATGTTTCTTCAATACATATCTCCACTCTACCCTCATAACTAGTTGATCCATCAGCCAGGCGAATATCACCATATGAACAAGGGGCTAGAAGATGGGAAAGCATATAACACATTATTGAATACAGATGAGTATAACTCAGTACAGTTTACACTACATACAACACTTCCTCAGAATATCCTTTAAAAGTGAAATGAAAAAAATAAATTATATGTAAACTGCCTTTTACTGGAAAAGTAGTTTTATTTGTAATATAATTTCTTACTACTTCTGGCTTTGAAGTTGAGACAAATAAAAGTACTAATAAAACACAACTCCTATCCTGATTTCTAAAGACTTCTGCTAAACAGTAAACATAAATTATTTACATACAGGTCAAGTTGTAATATAAAATGATTATGTACAACAACTCAAATACATTTCACATAATATAAATCTTACCTGAAACACTGCACCTAACAGAAGCATCTTCAGAATGAATACAATCATGACTACCAATACCATTGTGAGGACATTCTAATAATTCTGTTTCCGATGCAGTACAGAACACATTATCCAACCAAATTGGACCAGTTCCTTGTCCAAAGAAAGCAAATGATAAAGCTGTTCCTGTAATAGAATTAATTTGAGGATGTTATACACTTTGAGTGTTTTTTTTAAGCACGCGACATCAAATGGAGCATTAAATGAATGCTTGAACACAAAAATTGCATACATTTTCAACACATATATAGACATTCTTATATGCCCTCCCATTGAAATGAATATTTACTATAATTATATTAAGTGTGTAAAATCTTTCCATAATAGATGAGAATATTAAATACATTTACAAACTTAATGAGGAAACAAAATCAATCACACTAGAGGATTTATAATAACATACCACCAAAATATCCTAACTGTCTACAAACAACTTCAGCATCATCAGCATCCCAAAAGTCATCACACACTGTACCATATGTTCCATTAATACATATCTCCACTCTACCCTCTGAACTATTTGTTCCATTAACTAGCCGAATATCACCATACGAACAAGAGACTAGAAGATGGGAAAGCAAGTAGCACATTATGGTTTGTACTATAATTCTTATTATCACTCCAAAAGTTTAAGCAGAATAATTATTAGTATAACTAACAGAGCAGATTCATTAGAGCTAGTAACACAAATCATGCAGTAATATTCTGTACACTTAGGTGTGTGAATTTACTAGAAAGTTGCGGTTACAAGTATGATTATGCAATTGAAAAGTCATTATGTGCATGTATATCATATGTGCACATGTGTGCAATATGTACACATATGTGTATGCATGTGTGTATAATTATTTAACATTCAATAGAAGCCAGAGAAGGTATCAGGTATCATAACATAATAATATATATATATTTCGTATGTAAAATAGAGTAAAATGATGTGTGTGCGCAAGTGTGTAATATATGTGTATGCATGTGTGCGTATGTGTGAATATGTGATGAAATAACTATATGTTGCACACGTTTAAACTGAATCCAATCTGAAATGGATCAGAAGGCAACATCTCAGCCACCAGTTGTAGATATGATATTCCTTATCTGTATGTTTATATATGTATGCATGTGTGTGTATGTATTTATATAAGGCTACATGCTCACTGGTGATACCCCCAGAAATTGATGATCCACTGTGCCTTGCAAATGCCACAGGGGAGAGGTTGACAATGACTGTGATTAACTAAGTTCACATGCCTCTTATAGTAATGGGGGGAGCGAAGTGTTACTTGTAGGACTTTGTTACCCCGGCATGCCAGGTATGGCATATCAAACATTTCCTCTTTCTCTACGTGTCAGTAATTGCCTGGGCATTCTCCCTCATTTTTCATCCCTATCCTCAGGTTCACTTTTCTCAAGCTGCTCAACCCTGCCACTCTTGTATATCTCTTCCGTGACAAATATAAGAGAGGCATTAGTGTCTGTGACCGGGCACAGTGAATCATAAATTTCTTCTCTTATGCTCAAACAGCTATCCCCATGATTGTTTTAGAGTAAGATAATGTGGAATTATCACCATATGACATTTTAATGCATTTATTTTGACTAACAGCTATAAATAATTATTGTATTCATATTTAAAGTCATTCTCCATTAATAGACCTGTGAATAAGCAGCAGAAAGAAGGCAAATTCAAAAGTAGAAACTGCTACTAAATATAGCCACTAGCTAAAAGGGACTGCGAAGTGTCAAGAAATTTAAGAGCAGAAGAGTGATAACTATAAAGCAAACTTATGAAACTTTCAACCCCAAAAGGACAATTTTGTATATCATATAAAGTATATTAATATTATAGTCATTAAGAAAAGACTGTCTTAGTCATTAATCTCTACATGAGCTTGCAGATTTAGAGTGTTAGAGAGTGGTAAAATGATTTCATACAGAAATTATAAAACACTTGAAGTAATAGGCAACACTCTGGTCACAATAATAAACAGAAGCAAGAAGATACTTACATATTAGAAAATTATGGTTTTGCTTTTACTCTATTTGTGGATATGTGTGTGTCTGTGTATGTGTGTGTTTGTGTTTAGAAAAAAGAGACAGCTAGTGTTTGCCAGATCCTCAGGCCTTCAACTGAACGAACAGGCGGCCGTACGGGGACTGACCCAACTGAATGACAGACCTCTCTCTGTCAGGAGGTAACTTCTCCCCTGAAGCTTCAGTGGTACGAGTATCCGACATTTACTTCATTTCATTGATATCTTATAAAGCTAAAATGCTAAGCTTAAAGAACTAGACAGGCATAATAGGTCTCTCTTCAGCTGTAGTGCTTTTGTTTTTTATTTCTATGTTTTATTTGATGGTCTGTGGTTATTCCTTTAGCATGTGGGTTTACAGAGTCTGTATACTATTGTGATTATAGTAGAATTTGGTATAGATTTAGCAATTAGTTACTTCACAAAAAGCAGTGTAATAAATAGTATTTAACAATCTTAACTTTTAACACATTCAAATATGCTTTGATACTTTGGTGTTATTGGACTCCTGACAGGGATAGTCTAGTCTTGGGAACCAGAACTGGGGGTTAAAGACATCTTTGGTGGGATCCCAACCCTCCCCTCTCTATCCGTATCTGAAAATGCTTATAGAGTCTTGTTTATCAATGCACCAGTAAATACATGTAATAATAACTTACTTACAAAATTTTGAAGTTAAACAATGGCCCATTCTTACTGGATTATAAAAGATCCTACTCCCTTGAAAACTTTACCTACCATGTGCTTATACACATGTGCTCTCCTAATTAACCTTAGGTGGGCATTTTTAATTAATTGCAAGGCTATTACTATTACAGATGCTGTTGTGTGTGTGTGTGTGTGTGTGTGTGTGTGTGTGTGTGTGTGTGTGTGTGTGTGTGTGTGTGTGTGTGTGTGTGTGTGTGCACCTGTGTGTGTGTTGGTGTATGTGTGTGTGTGTGCGTCTGTTTGTGTGTATGTGTGTGTGTGTGTTTCTATAAGTTTTTACAATCACTCTTCACACAATTGTAATCATTTCAAAAATGATATATCATAACAATCTTACCAAATGAACACTGTACAATCAAGTCCATTGTATGATTCAAACACTCTTCATCATTAGTGAAGTCAAATTCACATGATTCCATAAAACTGGTGAATTCCAGAGAACATGATACATTAGTAATTACTTGAGATGATGAACTAGTGAAGTTCTCTTTAGGAGGTAACAACACACCACCTATTGAATGAAAATAATAATTATTACTGGCAAATACAGTGACATAATTATGCATCCAATACTTGTTAATAAAATAGTTCATATTATTATTTATATCAACAAACCTGTATATCCTAATCCTTCACATGCCAATTCAGCTTCACCTTGTACCTCAGGATCCTCAAAGTCCACACTATCAGTACATATACTTGTATAATTACTATTGATACACACTTCTAATACTCCAGTCACTGTTGATGGGTAATCAAATACTTCAGAAACTAAGCGAAGATCTCCTTCATAACACACTGTAGAGGATGATGTATACATGTTCAGGGATGTGGAACGTTGAGCCGACTTGCCCTACTCCCCATATACTTTGTATACAGTTTACTTTCGATTTACTGAACATTCACTACATTTATTGGACAATGTCCTGTATGACTGGCTGTTTCCACACCACTGTACATGTTAATCACATGTTTTATTGAATTTCGTTATTATACTAACAAAACATTATAATAATTATTGTATAGACTGTGTTCCTCCTATTCCCATCTGGCTCACAACATCCGTATTTCCTGCAGCAGTACAATTCGTTATTGCTTATCATCATATCAGGTACTCTCTAGGCTACAATAGGGGGTTTCTTGATCCCTATAATAATTCTACAATGCCCCTCTTTTTTTTTAGTTTTTACAAAGTTATGGTCTCTATATATAATATTGGTAATAGAGAGGACAGAGCTTACTGACCTTTATGTCTCTTCAGAAGTATCGTATATAAAAATACCTTATGGAAAGGACAGAGCTTACTGACCTCTATGTCTCTTCAGAAGTACTGTATATAGAAATACCTTATTGTTTTACTTACATGGACAGATTTCAGCAATATCAAAACAACAGTCATTAAACTGATAGCATATCTGATCACAGAAACAGCTTGAAAACCCAACAGAGCAGCTAACTTCACCGTCAGGATCACAGCAGTCCTCAAAACCAGCATTAACACAAGATCCTCCTATACAGTAATATATTATATGATTTATAACATGTATGTGTGTATACATGTTTAGTTAATTGAGAATGAAAGCTTCAGTATAACTAGAAAAAAATTGGGAAATTTAAAAGTTTACTTTGAGATTTGAAATTCAGTAAATGCAACTCACACACATTTACACACACACATTGCTGTCACTCTATGTGTGCACATGTGTGTTTGTGTGTGCATGTGTGTCTACAGGCTATGAGCTCCCTATCAAAGCCTAGGGTGTACCTAATACCAAATATCTTCTCCATTGCAAAACCAAAGAGTAAAGGAAGAAAGCATCTTGTAAATAATACTGTTTTTGTTGAAACTTTAAAGATAATTAGATAATTTGATATAAAAAAAAGCCAGAATTCACTGTTAACACCACAAACCAATCATAAAGATAATATTTCTCCTTATATCCTGTTCAGTGTTTACTCTATTATGCTTTCTATTTAAAATTATTGGTCATGGAAAGGACAGATTTTGTTCAAACAATTTGGGAGTTTAGTGACCATGCAGCCTGGTGGGTAGCTGAGACATTTCTCTTGTTGGAAAACCCGATGTAGTGCAGTGTAGTTGATGCCAACATGTAGTGTGTTGTTTTTTTCCCCAGTTGCTGTCAAAAGAGTGAGAACACTATATTTGACTTAGTCCTACAAAGCACTTTTCCAGCCCCGGGTAAGCAAATTGCTACAACTAGTACGCCATGTTCAAAAACGAGCCAAGTTTGGAGAACAGAAAGTGAACAATGGCCAAGATATTTGCAGCAGAGCTGCAAGTGTTAGAAATTGGAAGAATTGTGAACTCATGTTCAAAATTCTAAAGGTTAATGGTATTATTAATGTAATTAAATTTATGAAAAGGAACATGTGGCTTTGGAAGATCAAAACAATGCTTTGTGCTCAGTCAACACAATTATTATTGTATTACAAAATAGTAACTACACCCATCAGGATTACAAACTGTGGGAGAGGAGGGGTTGTTTGAATGGAGATTTCCCCTTTAACCCTAAAGCAACCTCAGAGGGCCTAAATTTAAAATATATTTTAAACAGAACAATCATAGCTCCACTAAATTTTCAGCTTTTATACAGCCTTCTTCCAAGTGTAGAGCTACTATTGGTTTGTTTTTTTTTAAAACATACCTACACAAGTCATCATGTCATCCCTCAACTGATAACCAGTAAAACATTCACATGAAAAACTTCCATTGGTATTAGTACATATCTGATTACAACCATTCTGGAAGCCTTCTGTTGAACCATCAGCAGAGCCATCAGTGTAGTCATTAGCACACTCATCAATATCTGGTGAAAGATATAATCCTGCATTTCTGTTTGTATTTATGTGTGTATGCATGTATGTATCACAGATTAATGTAGTATACTCCTATATTGGGATGATCCAGGTATTTTTGGCCTGTAGGGCCCTCCCTGTGGATTACTTTCAAAAGGGGACTGATCTACATACACACATGTATAGGTATGTATGTAAATAAATATTATGTATGGATGTATGTATGTATGTATGTATGTATCTATGTATGTATGTATGTATGTGTCCCTAGTTGAGTAGTACCTCCATGGGGTTAGGGGCGGGCAACGTCTAGCAATAGGCAGCTAAAATTACTCAAGCTACTGTTGGTTATCGTCTGGTTTAGTCCAGATATCAATGGTAGAAGACTTTTCTTGGAGTTTGCAACCCAAGAGAAGTTCCATCTTGTTTTGCTGGAGAGTTTGGCAAACAATTCTTTCAATTCTTTCAATTCTTTTGAGAATGAAAAAGAAATATACTAAAAAAAAAGAAGAGTTTTAGTAGTGGGTAGTTGGAATGTTCGAACGTTGGAGTGCTCTGGTGATGTGTGTGTCTGTCAGAAGAGGCAAGTGATAGGAGAGAGGTCTGAAGTGGTTGATAGGAAGCTGGATTTGTTGGTGGGTGAGTTGAAGAGGTAGGCAGTGTCGGTGGCGGGGGTGCAAGAAAGCAGGTGATTTGGAAGGGATGTCTGACCAGCAACTGGAGGTTGCACCTTTCTCCACTCAGGAAGACCCCTCCCAGCTAGTGGTGATCTGGCAACAAGAAACGAGGGTGTGGGGATTCTTTTGGATGAGAAGGCTACGGCAGCATGGAGGCAGGGTGGTGAGGTGTGGGAGGCGGTCAGTTCTAGGGTTGTGATGGCTAGGTTGAAATGGATAGGTAGAGGGCAGCGAAGATGTGGGGGTTCTAGGGAGAGTTCAGATGTTTTTGTATCTGTGTTGTGTACATATGCGCCAACTGCTAGGGCTCCTCGTGCAGTGAAGGCCAGGTTCAGCAGTAAGCTGCAGGACACATTAGACAGAGTTCCTCAGAGTGATACCTTGGTGGTGTTAGGTGACTTCAATGCTAGAGTGGGTGTGTTGAAGTCTGACGAGGAAGAATGGCGAGGGGTAGTTGGGAAGCATGGTTTGGATGAGAGGAATGAGGTAGGTGAGGAGTTCTTGCAGTTTTGTGCGCTGAACCAGCTGACAGTCATGAATACCTGGTTCCAAAAGAGGGACATCTAGTATGGCAATTGAATGTATCCAGCCACGAAACGATCTCACATGATTGATCTGGTAGTGATGAGGGCGGCACAGAAGGTGTGCTGTAGGAATGTGCAGGTGATGAGGGGAGCCAACTGTTGGACAGATCACAAGTTAGTTAGGGCTAAGTTGGTAGTTAACCTACAGCATATGCTCAAAGGGGAGAGGAGAATCTTGCCATTTTCTGTTCACCACTATCAACCTCTGCTAGGAGGGATGAGTACAGGTGCCATCTAGAGAAGGTGTTGCAAGACCAACCTCACTGTCCTAACTTATCCACTGAGGGGAATTGGAGTGTGTTGAAGTCCTGCCTTGTGTCAGCAGCAGAGAAGACAGTTGGTCAGGGAAAGAGGAAGCTGCCAGAGTGGTTTGAGGAGAGTGCTGAGGAACTGATGCCATTGATTGAAGCCAAAAATGAGGCACAGAGACAGATGCTGAGTGTCAACTCGGTGGCAGCAAAGAAGGAGTTTAGATAACGGCAGAGGATGGTGAAGAGAGCAGTGGATAGGGCTAGGGAGGTTTGGATCAGGAGGGTGGCTATGGAAGGAGAAGCAGCTGTGAAGGATGGGAAGACTCAGTGGGAGAGTGTCAGGAAGTTGCAGCAGGTGCATGCTGGGCGCAGACCAACCAGGCCAAGTGCAGTGAGAAAGGAGGATGGAGAACTGACACAGGGTCCAACAGAGGTGCTGCAAAGGTGGCATCAGCACTTCAAGAAGCTGTTGAATCAACAGAGTGAGTTTGATGAATCAGTGATTCAGCAGATGCCATGCCATTGATGCCCCCTTACACGGACCTTGATGAGCCCCCACAGAGGAGGAATTGGAGGCAGCACTGGCCAAGATGAAGAGACGCAAGGCTGGAAGGAAGACAGGCATCCTACCTGAGCTGGTATTTTTTGGTGGCGCAATTCTCTGGGACAGGCTGTTGGAGTTGATGCAGGTCATGTGGAGGAAGGGGGAGGTAGTAGCAGATTGGAAGAATGATGTGGTGGTACCTATACCTAAGAAGGGAGACCTTCAGCACTGTGATAACTGGCGTGGCATCAGCTTGTTGGATGTGGTAGGGAAAGTCTTCGCTAGGGTCATCCAGGAGAGGCTGCAAGTGATTGCTGAGAGTTTGCTGCCAGAATCCCAGTGTGGTTTTAGGAAGAGAAGAGGCTGCTGTGACATGATATTTGTGGCAAGGCAACTGCTGGAGAAGGCAAGGGAACATAAAGATGACTTGTTTACCCTTTTTGTAAATTTGCGAAAAGCATATGACTCTGTGCCCAGGGAAGCTCTGTGGCGGGTGTTGCAGAGATGTGATGTACCCCCTAGGATGCTTATATAGGATTGTAAAGTCTTTTCATGAAAGCATGGAGGCAGAGGTCAGAGTAGGAGCCTCCCTCTCTGAAAGTTTTGAAGTAAGGAATGGCCTTCGGCAAGGGTGCACACTGGCTCCCACACACTTTGACATCTACTTTAGTGCAGTGGTGGCAAGTTGGCGGGGTGGTTGCGTTGAGGCTGGAGTGGACGTTCTCTTTCGCCGTGGGAGGAAGTTGGTCAGTGACAGGACTGCAAAGTCAAGATTGTGTGTGGTGAGAGTGACTGAGTCTGATGATGTGGCACTGTACACTAGTTCCCGAGACTGTCTGGAGTCTGTGGCAAAGAAGTATGTGGAAAGGGCTAGTAAGTGGGGACTGTCGGTGAGTATTGAGAAGACGAAGGGAATGGCTGTGAGGGAGAGGCTCAGTGATGAGGATGTTGTTGGAGCTTTAAGGGGTTCAATCTTCAACAACCCTATCCTCTCAATACCAACCAAAAGAGCAGTGTACAGGGCAACAGTGCTGGCAGTTTTGATGTATGGGGCAGAGGCATGGACTTTGAAGGCCAAGCATGTGAGGCGGCTGTCCACCTTTCACAATCGTTGTGTGAGGACCATCCTAGGTGTCACCAGGTATGAGCAGTGGGAGCAGAGGCTCACATCAAAGACCCTAGCAAACAGGTTTGGCATGGATTGGTCCATCCCAGACATCATCATGAACAGGAGGTTGCAGTGGCTGAACCATCTGGGACGCAAGGATGATGAGAGCCTGCCAAAGAAGATGTTGTTTGGAGAGCTGAGGAAGAAGAGGCCATGCCATGGGACGAAGAAGAGGTGGAGAGACCAGATATCAGGAGACCTGCAGGCAATTGGACTGAAGGAAGACTGGTACAAGTTATGTCAGGATAGAAAGGAGTGGCTAGTGCAATGCAGAGAGGGAGTTGATGAAGTGGCATCCTGTAGAAAGAGGAATACTTGTGCTGCCAACAGATAGTCCCAGGATAGATCATTTGTGTGTGGGTGTGGACGGTCCTTCCGCAGACAGGGTGATCTCACCAGACACAAGCGTTTCTGCTTAAGTGAGAGATAGACATTGTGATAGTGGAGCCCAGGGTTTTACCCAAGGGCTCCACTATCACACTTCTCAAGTGTGGGCAAATTCAAGATTCAAGATTCAAGAGATGTATAATGTATCTATGTATGTACGTTTTTCATGCAGGTACCACAGGAGTTGTGCGAATGGATGGTTGTTTCTCCAGAGATTTTAGTGTTGAGAATGGTGTTAGACAGGGTGATGTTTTGGCTCCAGTTTTGTTTAACCTTTTTCTTGATGCACTTGTTAGTATTGTGGAGAGTCATTTCTCTGGGAGCGGGGTTAGTATTGTCTTCAGTACTGAGGAGTCCAAATTGGTTGGTAGTAGACGTAAGATGGAGAAAGAGTTATTGCTATTGGACTTAGAATATGCTGATGATATGGTGGTTATGTGTGATTCTATGGATGTGTTGGAGGAGTGTGTGCATTTTGCAGATAGTATATTTCGTAGAATGGGAATGGTTATCAATGCTAGAAAGTCCTGCTTTCTTGGTGCAGGTCCCAGGATTGTTTTAAAGTGTCAGTTGAGAGATATACAGTTGAGCCGTCAAGAGGTTATAGAGGTTGCAGAAGAGTTTCAGTATTTGGGAAGTATTGTGGATTCCTCTGGTAGTTTGGAGGCTGAAATCAGTGCTAGGATTAACAAGGCAGCAAAGTCTTTTGGTAGTCTGAAGAGTGTTTTGTGGGATTGGAAGGAGATTGGGGTAAACATCAAGATCCAACTGTTTAAAGCAGTGGTGGTGTCTTCCTTGTTATATGCATGGCTGTGAAGCCTGGGCGATTACAGCTTCTCAAGTACAGCGGATCCAGACTTTTGTAATGGGTTGTTTGAGGGTGATTTTAGGAATTTCAAAGTTGGATAAGAGGAGAAACGTTGAGATTCGTGAGAAAGCTCACGTGGATCGGGTGGAGGTGTTAATGTTGAAGCGTACATTGAAGTGGCTTGGGCATGTAGTGAGGATGAACGAGTCGAGGATACCCAGATGTTTACTTGTGAGTAAAATGGCAGGAGGGAAGAGAGCTGTGGGAAAGCAGAAGCTGAGATGGTGCGATGTGGTAATGAGTGATTTGAAGAGGTGCGAGATGTCGGATGAATGGTTTGGTATGGCACTGGGCAGGAAAGTGTGGAGGGGTATGATATGTGCATGTGGTGATGAGTTAAATGAGGAGTTAGAGGCTATGGAGAATTTAAAGAAAGACGATGCAAAGCTGAGAAGAGGAAATGAGGCCAGTTTTCAGGTTGGTGTTGGTGATATTTGGAGATGTGAGGCTAGTGGTTGTGGTTTTGTGGCACGAAGTAAGGCTGGGTTGGTGAACCACAAGAGGCAAAGGCACTTGGCCATCTATCAGCAGGGCCAGCAATGTCCCCTTTGTGGAGGTGTGTTTAAGAGACAGGGTCTGCACAGTCATGTTCGTTTTTGTCAGAAGAAATAATTGTTTAATGCTGAAGCCTGTACCACCTTTGGGTGAACACAGATTAAGATGTATGTATGTATGTATGTATGTATGTATGTATGTATGTGTGTATGTGTGTATGTACATGTGCATGTACATATGTATGTGTGAATATGTTATGATGCTTTTTAAGATCAATGGGCAAATGACTGATGCACACACTGTCACAAGGCATCAAGTATTCTGGTTAATGAACTACAATTGCCAGTGATGAGCATTGTTTCTCAATATTACAATGATTAACAGTTTCTGACATAGCAAGGAGATTGATACAGAAGAAACCTCATGGTAAATCTTTAACATAATTATACTTACTGGCATTAGTAATTACAATGATTTAAATTTTCCAACAACACTAAAATCTTTCAATTTGTTGAATACATTAAAAACTTCTCTACATGCCTTTTCGTCTTTTTTTTAAATGTCTTTTATTATTCTTGTTGCAATTACTTTTTATTAAAATGCTTGTAGCATAGGTACAACTATGAGCCTTGATCTGTATGAAAATAATTTCCCGTCATGTATGTTTTATAGTTCTATAACTATACTGTAAGGACAATACTTGTAGTATACATTTTATTCATGTTGTATAATTAATTTGTAAATTAATTATAAAACTTATTAAAGTAATTAGCATTTTGTGGAGTCTGGATGTTTACCAAAACTGTCTGGCATGTCCATCCTATGTGTTTCAGTATCTAATTATATATGATGATTATTCTATTTCACTTATAGCATCAAAATTGTGTGGTGTCCAAAAGAGTGGACTCTAGAAAAATGCTTCAGTGTTAATTTTAAGTTCATTGGAATTTAACTGTTAATAATTTTTTTTTATTTGTGCTATAACTAGTTTTATAGCTTTAGAAACGTAGAAATGTATTTTTATGAAGAGAGGATTAGTTAATATGATAACCATTTTGCAAGTTTTATCATTTGCCAGTTGCCTACTTTAACAACAATCTTTTGCCATCCAGAAGGTCTTATTAGTCAAAATATAAAAAATTATGTGTATACTTTGACCTTTTTTTTACTCAGTCACATATATTGTGGAAATATTATGTATGTTTGCTCGTATGTTTGCATGTATGCAATGAATATAATTATACACATGTATATGCATACATGGGAAATAACATAATTATGTATGTATGCATACTTTACATACCTAAACATGTCTTCAAGTCATCGATCAATTGATATCCTATGTTACATTCACAAACAAAACTTCCAATAGTGTTTATACATATCTGACTACAATCATTTAATGAGTTGTTGTAGGTGATAGCTGTGAAAATAAGAAATTTTGTATGTTGGTATAGTTATATTTATAAATTGATGTTATTATGATAAAGCTTACCATTTCTTTCTGATTCTGGTTGCTCAAACTCTTCATTAACTTGAAAAACAAACACTCCTGGACATCCCACATTACTGTCTTCATCAATATTAAAGATGTCACTAGTAAGTGATCCTTTCACACTGATAAAATCAACTCCATTCCCTGCATTAAGTCCTACTTGTGCTCTATATCCTGAGTATGAATTTATTTCTCCATCACCATACAAGAAGAAAACAAATGAGTTTATACCATCTGTTGCTAGAATGCACTGAAATGTAACTGTCTGCAAAAAGAAACAACAATATGACACAGCATGTCTGCTGATAACAATTCTATCTATAATTATATGTTTGTATATAACTTTACTGGAGAATTTGAAGAGTAATAATATCCCACATGATCCCAAGTTGCTATAAGAACTTCCGTAGCTGAGAATGCTGTTAGTACTGGAAAAGCACTTGCTACTTCCTCTCTGATTCTCTCAATAATATCAGTGTCTGTAGTCAGTCTATACCACAGAGAACCAAAATATTCTGTATACAAATCTGTCCAGAATGGAGCTATTAGTGGAGTACTAATAGGAAAACGTTGTGGTGTATAACTTGAAAATGAGTTATTAAAGGAGAGATCACCATTGTTGTTCAACTACATACAAAAAATAAAGAATGATTAATCACTGTATAAAACGATTTACATTTATCAAAGCTAATCATATATCAATCTTAACAAACTAAAGAAAGTATTTGATTTGAAACTTACATAGACTGATGTATAAGTTGTACCATGGAAGATAAATTCACTACTTAGTAGTATCAAAGTTGAACCATCATCACTGAGATTAGATAGAATATCTTCAGTTTGACTACCAAAAGGAAAGAATCGTGTGCCTGAGTTGTTAAAGCATCTGGAACACTCATCAATATCTGATGAATAAAGAAATAATATAATAATTGTACATGTGTTTTTGCGTGTCACAGTCTGGCAAGGATTCTCTGGAAAATGGCTTATTTTAGTCTAGCAATGTTTTGTCCCAATACCGTTTAGAAGAATGATACCAAAACATCATGCATGGCCCTGGTAAAAACCACAGAAGATTATAAAGATACCAATTGATTTGGGTGGAAATTCAGTTCTTCATTGTGTATTATAAACTACTGCTTCATTATTGAGTTACAGCCGGAGTATAAATAATCATGACATTAAACTATAAACTATAAACTATATTACTAATTATGAGGTCATCATGAAAATTTGATCAAATGTTTGAGAGCTATAACACTTATACTTGGGATGTATCTATTTTGTAACATTAAGCGCTCGAATGCTTTGCACACTCGGGCTTCATTCTTCATTAATTTTGTGAAAGGACAGCACCTAAACCATCATTCCTGGCATGGTATCTAATATGAATCTAGATGCGAAGGAAGGATAGATAGGCCAACACAGAGTTTAAGTATAGAGAAGCGTCTTCACATTGATCAGTCCAATTGAAATTGTGTTCTTATTTGATTCCCCCCGCTAATGGGGGTTGGAAGGGGGCGCAGTCTCGCCGCCCACGCAAATTGTAGTTTCAGTTGCCCCACCCATGAGCTCTGGTGAGTTCCTGAGGCATTTACCTTGCTTTAAAACCTGAAATCTTGGGTGTAGCTGGTGCCAACATGCAGTGGGGTCATTTTGTTTGCACCAGTTCCAGTCAAAAGAGCGAGAGCACTGCATTTGATTTAATCCTATGAAGCACTTGGGGACTTTCAAGTTCCGGTAAGCAAGTTGGTAGAAGTAGTACTCCATGTCGGAAAAGGAGCCAAGTTTGGGCTAGAGAAAGTGAACGGTGGCGAAAATATATGCAATAGAGTCGCCAGTGTTGGAAATGGGAAGAATTTTGAAAAACAAGCTCAGTCCTCTAACGGTTAACTTAAGGTTGTAGTCTTTTCCGTGGGCGGATGCTACTCCAATCAGTTTCTAGTCTTGCCAGCTTCTTGCTGCATACAATCTGGTTCAATTCTGTATATTTTGGAAGCCACGCCCACCCGGGGGCGGGGGTAAACAATGGCGGGGTAACTGTAGTTGCTCTCTGAGAAAGATCGGAGTTTGGTAGTGTCTAGAAAGGTAAATTTTATGGTTTCAGTGAAAAGCTACAGAATTCAGCTTTCTTCAGCCTCTTGTAACTTTAAAAGTAAAATGAATTTGCAGAAAACGGCTTCGTAACTTTTCTGGAAATACATTGTACTTGGTGCACGCCATGTATGGTGAGCGTGGCTTTTGTGGTTTTGTACTTATGTTAATTGGAAAAATGGCAATTTTAACAATATTTCTTCAATTACAGGACAATATAAAGCTGATCGGAAGATTTGAAGGTTGCTATTACACCAGGTTAGAGTCATATTATATAATATTCTATTTTGAAACTGATTGGAGTCGTATCCGCCCACTCCCTAGTACCACCTTAACCTTAGCCATGTCTAATGGATTCACAAAAGTTAGTCCAAATGAGTGAAAGAAATTAGTTGATGATGTACAAGCAGAGGTAAAAGATACATTTTGGGAATAAGATGTACCATGAATAATATTTTGATGAAATGTGTTACTGAATCAGAGTCCAGTGAAGATAAAAGCAGTGAAGAATCAGTTGATACGAGTGCTTCAAGTGATGAAGGAATAATTCTATATAATATTATAACAATTATACTATAGTCTTATTTCATGCATACTATTTTTAACATTAATTTTAATGCAGTGCTTATAGATAAAGTAAATGTATAGTGTTTACATATTTATTTGTGGTAGTTGGTAGGCACATAAAACTCTATGGAGAATGTCAGAACAAATTGATGTGAAAGATATTTTTAAACTTGGAAAAAGGTTGAGATACCAATGGTGTTTGAATCAAATTCATAGCTTGAAGTGTACGGAAGTTATTACCATCTGTGCCGCCTCTTCAGAGTGAATAGACTATAGTATCGGATTGAAATTATTTTTTTTTAAATATTCATACCTGAGAGGAGGTTGATATAAATGATATCGATATTTTGGCATCAGTATCGCCCAACAATAATTATAATACTTATTGAAATATAATTAGCATTTCATGAAGTTTGAATATTAACCAGAACTGCCTGGCATGACTGTCATTGTGTGTTTCAGTGTCTAATTATATATGATGACTATTCTCTTTCACTTATAGCATCAAAACTGTCTGCAAAAATGTCGTGTTCAACATGATAATTATTAATTTTATCAAGAGTACATAACAGAGAGTGACAGTATCCCACTAATAGCATAACCCTGCGAAAAATAATTGAAGATGGTACATGCTAGACCACAGGGCAGTGCACCAGGCCACAAGCATGTTAATCCCATGAATAGTGATGTGTAGAAAATATATACCACAGCTCGAGAGGGATGTTCTATATGAAGACAATGATTTTGAGATCAACAGTGACGATGAAGCTGACTTGGAACAGTCCGAACTACCTTAACTTACAAACATCACACATGATGATTGTGTCGTATAAAGGTCATGTACTTTTCACAGGGTTGTGCTACATGCTTATAAACAGTGTGACACTCTCCCTCTCTTTCTATTATATACTCTTGATTTTATTAATAAGTTCATTATTAATTTCACCAGCACATCATTAAAAGTAGACAACCAGCAAATGGCAATACTTGCAAAATGTTGAGCTATTTCTCTCTTTTCATAAATATGTTTCTGGAGCTATCAAACTAGTTCTAGCACAAATACAAACTTATTTACAGGTATTTCCACTGAAGTATTGTCGCACTGTTTTATTTCTTGACCTAGTAATGAATACTTTCAGCTGTACACAATTATCTCTGGCCAACCACATGGTCTTGTTAGTCATAAAAAACACTCAATATTGAAAGTTATGTGAGTATCTAAGCTTATCTGCATACATTATATTATCAGACATTTGAGCTTATCACTTACAAATGAAATGTATGGATAGGAATTGTTTTCTGGGCCATCCCTACACAGAGAGCACTATCACACTCTATGATACGATTTTGCCTGTTTTACTACTCTTTGGTTCTCTACTTTAAAAAAAGACATGTCTGGCCATTTTATGTCTATAATATTATATATATATATATATAATACACAAAATCAAAACTTTTTGTGTTTATTATCTGTATGTATTAGAAAAGATTTCAGCTTGTATTTGCATGGAATGTATGAGTAGTCATTTTGTTTTCGAGCAATCCAAACCCCATCTCCCAATACATAAAACAAATGTATAGGAACACGCACAAACTATTAAGCACATCTAGTAAAGTATAACAACTACACATTGGAGTGACTTGTGATAAAACCAGCATCCATAAGCAGTATTAGAATTTACACACCAGCACCCATAGTGGTATCACACCCTTTCTCTTTGTCATCATTTCACTCCAGGCCAATGCCTATTATTAAGAAATGCAAGGGTTCATTTGATTTCCATGTTCAAAAGGAAAGCTCTTGCTGTTTTTAATTAAACAGCTGGTAAAACCTTTAGACGTTTAGAAAATTAACTTGTGGATACTTGTTTGGAGGTTATATAGAACAATTTTGATCTTGAGGAATTTGAAGTCAAAACACATACTATAATTATTAAATATATTATTTTGTCCTAATGTGGTATAATCGTGATGTGTAGATATACCAGTATATATCATCGAAGCACTATATATGTTTGCAAATATGCAGTTAACTTAAAGATATTATACATGTATGCATACATGGGAACTAACATGATTATATATACATATTTTACATACCTAAACATGTCTTCAAGTCATCACTTAATTGATATCCTATGTTACATTCACAAACAAAACTTCCAACAGTGTTTACACACATCTGACTACAATCATTTAATGAGTTGTTGTAGGTGATAGCTGTGAAAATAAGAAATTTTGTATGTTAGGTATAGTTATGTTTATAAAAATTGAAGTTATTCTTGTAGAACTCACCATTTCTTCCTGATTCTGGTTGTTGAACACCTCCATTTACTTGAAAAACAAACATTCCTGGACATCCCACATTGCTGTCTTCATCAATATTAAAGATGCTATTAGTAAGTGATCCATTCACACTGATGAAATCAACACCATTCTCTGCATTAAGTCCTACTTGTGCACTATATGATCCTGCGTATGAATTTATCTCTCCATCACCATACAAGAAGAAGACAAATGAGTTTGTACCATCTGTTGCTAGAATGCACTGAAATGTAACTGTCTGCAAAAAGAAACAACAGTATGACACAGCATGTCAGCCGATACAAATTCTATCTATAATTATATATTTGTATATAACTTTACTGGAGAATTTGAAGAGCAGCAATATCCCACATGATCCCAAGTTGCTATAAGAACTTCTGTAGCTGAGAATGTTGTTAGTTCAGGAAAAGCACTTGCTACTTCCTCTCTGATTCTCTCAATAATATCACTGTCTGTAGTTACTCTATACCACAGAGAACCAAAATGTCCTGTATACAAATCAGTCCAGAAGGGAGCTATTAGTGGAGTACTAATAGGAAATGGATCTGGTGACCAGTCTGAAAATCCATTATTAAAGGACAGATCACCATTGTTGTTCAACTATATGTAAAGATAAAGAAGGATACAAGAACATATTATACATGCTAGTGAATCCATTTGTCAAAGCTGATCTTGATGAAAGTTACTTAATTTGCAACTCACAAACACTGTTGTATATGTTGTGTTATAGAACACAAATCCAGTACTCAGTAGAATTGCCCTTGAGCCATCATCGCTTAAGTAGGATAGAATATCTTCAGTTTCATTGCCAAATGGAAAGAAGTTGGTGTTTATGTTACTAGAGCATGCAATGTTTACAGCACACTCGTTGATATCTAACAAAAAATTTACACATGATTACAAATCTTTGTACGTATGTGTGTATGTATGTAACTTATGTATGTATGTCTGTATGTATGTTGTATGTATGTTGTATGTATGTTTATGAATGTATGTATGCATGTATGTGTATCTGTGTATGTATGTTATAACATCAATGTACTACATCTTAATTGGCACTGCTGTGAGCATTCCACTGACTTCGCTCCTTTCCTCATTGAGATGCCTCCTACCTAATGACATGCTAACTGATTTTGTAAAAAGCTCAATTTTAAAAATTTAAATATAATCATGTACATGATTGTAGCTATACATGTATGTTATAGTAGGTTTTTCAACGATCTAAACAATGTTATGTATTGAAACAGGTATACAGATATGTATTATATACTTCCATACCTACACAAGTCATCAAGTCATCACTCAACTGATAACCACTGAAACATTCACAAATAAAACTTCCATTAGTATTTGTACATATTTGAGTACAACTGTTTAAGAATCCATTGGTTGATCCACCTTCACTGGAGCCATCTGAAGAATAATCAGTGAAGCCAACAGCACACTCATCAATATCTGTAAAAAGAAGTAATTATGTATACTAGCTCAATAACGCCTTCAGCAGTTTAAGCTAGGTAACATAGTAAATGTTCTAAGTATAATAGTGTAGTACAGTCATTAAAAGAATTATTATCTACAATCATAACAACAATTAAATTTATATAAACGAATGAATGTATTTTCAATTTAAATTTTGTTTAATAATGAATAAACTATGTATGTATGTATGTATGTATGTATGTATGTATGTATGTATATATGTATGTATGTATGTATATATGTATGTATGTATGTATGTATGTATGTATGTATGTATATATGTATATATGTATGTATGTATGTATGTATGTATGTATGTATGTATGTATGTATATATGTATGTATGTATGTATGTATGTATGTATGTATGTATGTATGTCTCGGGCTAAATCCAAATCATACCTACTCGTGGTGCCCGGGGGTAACAGTAGTTTCACTGCTGGCGAACATGATTTGGTTGGCATAGTCTCTTTTGTTACCTGGTACCCGTTTCTGATACTTTATCAGTTGCCTGGTGAAGGCTTATGCCAAAAAGCACTGTACCGGTGTTGCTAGCCCTCAGTGCTACCAACGCTCAAAGGGAGCAAAGTAAGCACAAGAAGTTGAACAGATGGTTAATTTGCAAGGGCAAAAGGCTGGTGGCCAAAGAAAGGCCAAGAGGTTGCGTTTTGGTATGAGGACGCTGGTAGAGTCTGATGGCACGATAGCAACAGCAGTGGCAAGGAAAGGTGGTAGAGGAACAGCAGTGGATAGAAAAGCCTCTTTTATGGTTCAGGAGTTTAGGAAGTTTGGTATGAATGTTGTGGGCATTAGTGAGACCAAGTGGTTTGGGCAGGATGTGTATGATGTGGATGGTTTCCTCATTCTCCATTCTGGGCGTCCAGTGCCAGGAAATGACGAGAGGGTAGAAAGAAATGAGGGGGTAGGTATTGTGCTGGACCCAGGCATGGTGAGTTGCTGGAAGAATGGTGGTAAGGTGTGGAATCCTGTCAGCTCTCGTATTGTGTCCGCACGTTTGAAACTTAGTGATCAGGTAGTGGCAGTTTCTGCTAGGAGAAGATCACAACCACTGTATGCAAGCATAGTTAGTGTCTATGCACCCACTCATAGGGCAAGCCAGGAAGATAAGGACCAGTTCTTTGATGACTTACAGGCTGTGATGGATGGTGTTAGTGCTGATGATTTATTGTTGATTGTGGGAGACTTTAATGCTAGAGTGGGAGGTGCAAGAGAAGTGATTCATGGGTAGGTGTGCATGGCTACTATGGAGTGGGTAGTATAAATGACAACGGAGAAGCTCTGTTATCCTGGTGTGATCAGAATGGCTTGGTTGTGATGAATACTATGTTCAAAAGAAGAGGATATACCAGTACACATGGCAGCACCCGGGAAGTAAACAGTGGCATTGCATTGATTATGTGCTGATCAGGCAAAGTCAAAGGAGGTTTTGCTGTGATGTGTCAGTGCTGAGATCTGCTGATTGCTGGACAGACCACAAGTTGCTGTGTGCACAATTAAAAATTGGGGCTGCAAGGAAACGAGCAAAGGCTGTGACGAGGAAGAGATTTGCAGTTAGTGGTCTCCATGATGTAAAAGTGCGTGAAAGGTTTGTGGAAAAGGTGGGGGATATAGTGGAAAGCAATTGGGATGAGATGGCAAGTGGAGTGGAGATGTGGGAGGTCATCAGGGATGGTATGGTTGATGCTGCAGAGATCACGCTTGGATGGGAGACAAAAAACCAACCAGATTGGTTCAAGGAGAAAGGTTCGCTGCTACAGGAGTTGATTGGCAGAAGGAACCTGTTGTTTCAGAGATGGTTGAGATCAAGACAGAACAGTGATAGACAGAGGTATGTTCTTCAGAGAAGAGAAGTGACGAAAGCAGTGAAAAAGGCAAAGAATGACTGGTTGCAAGAGAAGGCCAATGAAGTGAAAGTGGCGATGCTGTCTGGGGGTTCTCACAGGAGCATGTGGAAGTGTTTGAGGGAGTTACAGCAGAGTAGGATAGGTCTGAGGTCTATGAAAACAAGAACTATCAAGAAAGCAAATGGAGACCCTTGTGAGAGTGTTGAGGAGTCTGTTTCTCGCTGGCAAGAGCACTTCTGTCAGGTACTGAATGTTCAGAGCAGTTACATAGAAGATACGGTCTCAACTGTGCAGTTAATGGCAGTTGGAGAAGAGCTAGGCATGCCTCCTTCAGAGGATGAAATTCTTGCGGCAATGAGCTCCCTGAAAGGTGGCAAGGCTGGAGGGAAAAATGGTGTGTTGCCAGAGTTGTTGAAGTGCTGTGGAGCTAATCTGCTAGAACATCTTGTGAAACTTTTCCACCAAGTCTGGAGGGATGGCTGTGTCCCTCAAGAGTGGAAGGACGCCTTGATTGTTCCCATTCCGAAAAAGGGTGACCTTAGTATATGCGATAATTGGAGGGGCATCAGTTTGTTGGACGTTGGTGGAAAGTTGTTTGCCAAAACCATCCAAAGCAGACTCCAAGATGTAGCGGAGGAGGTGTTGCCTGATTCTCAGTGTGGATTCAGGCGAGGAAGAGAATGTGTGGATATGATTTTTTGTGTTAGGCAGATGATAAAGAAGGCAGTAGAGCACAACACCAAAATCTTTATGCTCTTCATTGACTTGCGGAAGGCCTATGACTTAGTTCCTCGTCAGGCCCTGTGGCGTGCTTTGAAGAGTTATGGTATCCCTGAGTCAATGCTGCAGATGATTCGCTCTCTTCATGATGGTATGAAAGCTGAAGTGACAGTGGATGGTCAGGTAGCTCCGGAGTTTGAGGTACGCAATGGATTGAGGCAAGGATGTGTGCTTGCTCCAACGCTTTTCAACCTTTACTTCAATTTGGTGTTTGGACAGTGGAGAGAGAGATGCATGGAGTTTGGTGTTAGTGTCCTGTACAAATGTGGAGGGAAGTTGGTGGGAGAGAGAACGAGAAAGCCCTTCATTGCTAGAGTCTCCGAGTTACAAATTCCTGATGATGTAGCTGCAGTTGGCACAAGCAGGGATAGTATGGAGAGTGCTGCACTTATGCTGGATGATCTTCTGAAGGAGTGGGGACTGACCTTGAGTACTGTGAAGACTAAGCTACTTGTGGCAGGTGATAGTGATGCTGATGATATAAGACCACTGAGATTGGATGGTGGTGAAGTGGAGTGCGTGACTGAGTTTAAGTATTTGGGTTCCATTGTTGAAGCCAAAGGAGGGATAGCACAGGAGGTGGGAGAGAGGATTGCTAAAGCAAGTAAAGCCTTTGGTGCACTACGGGAGCCGATCTTCAGGAAATGTGACCTGTCTCTGAGGACCAAGAGGAAGGTGTATAGGGCTGTAGTTCTCGGAGTGCTTCTGTATGGCTCTGAAACCTGGACAACCAAGAGGGATACAATTAGAAGATTGGAAGTCTTTAATAATAGGTGCCTAAAGGGAATCCTTGGAATCACTGCAGCACAGCAACGAACTGAGCACCTCAGTACAGTACAGATAGCTGAACATTTTGGTATGAGAGAGTCCCTGGAAGATTTGATGACAGCCAGGAGATTGAGATGGCTGGGACATGTGGCAAGAATAGATGAAGACAGGATTCCAAAGAGGATGTTGTTTGGTTGGTTGCCTCAGCAAAGACCTGCCCATGGTACCAAGATGAGATGGAGGGATAGAGCAAGGAAAGATTTGAAGAAGTTTGGTATTGAGGAGGGAAGCTGGTACAAGGTAGCTCAGGACAGGGGAAGTTGGAGGGAAAGATGTCATGTTGGGTTGGAAGATGCCACAGAAAAGAGAATGGAAGACAATAAGATGAGGAAAAGGAGAAAAGCTGCTGGGCTGAGCAGTGAAGTTAGTAGTCAGCTTGGGGAAGTCACTGCCCTGCTTTTCAAGTGTGACACCTGCCAGCGTACCTTCAGTCGTAGGCAGGACATTGCCAGACACAGATGTGTTACCACTCGCTCGAAAGGTCAAGTGATGTCAAGGCCTTGAGTTTTGAGTGCTTCGTGATTACCATTCTGTTCAATCTGCCTTCGGCAGAGGAGCATCACCCCTAGGGGTGGCCACCCTTTCAAGATTCAAGATTCAAGATGTATGTATGTATGTATGTATGTATGTATGTATGTATGTATGTATGTATGTATGTATGTATGTATGTATGTATATATGTATGTATATATGGATGTATGTATGTATGTATATATGTATGTATGTATGTATGTATGTATGTATGTATGTATGTATGTATGTATGTATGTATGTATGTATGTGTGTATGTATGTATGTATGTATGTATGTATGTATGTATGTAGGTATGTATATACATGTACATATGTATGTATGAATATATTATGATGCATTTTAAAGATCAATAGGGAAATAACTGATGCACACACTGTCACAAGGCATCAAGTATTCTGGTTAATGATCTATAATTGCCAGTGATGAGCATTGTTTTTCAAGATTAAAATGATTGATAGTTTCTGACATTGCAAGGAGATTGATACAGAAGAAACCTCATCATGATGGTAAATCTTTGACATATACTTACTGGCATTAGTAATTACAATGATTTAAATTTTCCAACAGCACTAAAATCTTTCAATTTGTTAAATACATTCAAAACTTCTCTACATGCCTTTTCATTTTTTTTATGGCCCGTAGGGCCATTCCTATGATTGCTTTCCTACGAGTTTGATGTATGTTTCCTTGTGTCCACTTGCTCGAGTATGCGTTGTATACGTAGTTAAGGAAGTTACGTCATTCCCGGGGGGCTCGGTCAATTGATGGGTGTGGCGCGTAAAAGAACGCGCGCTCGAACTCTACAGACCAGCAGAAAGAAAGCTGCCTGTACCTAAGTAGCTTACGTAGAAACTGCTAGCTATTCTGCCTGAAATATATAACTAAAGTTCTACAAGGACCTTTGAAAGGTCAGGAGAGTAGATAATCAAAATAATAACTATAATAAGTTCATGCTTGATAGTCAGCTATGATTACTGAATGCTGGACACCACAAAGAGATACTTTTATCTTCACTTAAATTTGTAAAGCAATCATAGGGATGTTTTTTTTCTCTATATACACTTGTTTAATGTCTTTTATTATTCTTGTTGCAATTATACTAATTAAGCATAGGCACAATTATGAGCCTTATTCTGTATGAAAATAATTTCCCATCATGTATGTTTTATAGTTCTATAATTATTAATTATACTGTAATGATAATACTTATAGTATACATTTAATTCATATTGTATAATTAATTTGTAAATTAATTATAATGCTTCAGTACTATAATTATTAATTTTATTAATATTAATTTCACCAGCATTTTTTTTACACAGAATGAAAATATTCATTACTACGTGAAGAATTTAAACACTGCAACAATACTTCAGAGGAATTTAACTGTTAATAAGTTTTAATTTGTGCTATAACTAGTTTGATAGCTCCAGAAACGTAGTTTATAATGAGAGGATTAGTTAACATTTTGCAAGTTTTGTCATTTGCCAGTTAGCTACTTTAACGACGATCTCTTGCCATCCAGAAGGTCTTATTAGTCAAAATATTAAAAAATTATGTATGTAGTTTAACTTACTCTGACACCTTTTTCTTTACTCAGTCACATATATCGTGGAAGCATTATATATGTTTGGTTGTATGTTTGCACGTATGCAATGAAGTCAAATATGTAATTATACACATGTATATGCATACATGGGAACTAACGTAATATGTATGCATGGATATTTTACATACCTAAACATGTCTTCAAGTCATCACTCAATTGATATCCAATGTTACATTCACAAACAAAACTTCCAATTGTGTTTATACATATCTGACTACAATCATTTAATGATTTGTTGTAGGTAATAGCTGTGAAAATAAGAAATTTTGTATGTAGGTATAGTTATGTTTATAAAAATTGACATCATTGTTGTAGAGCTTACCATTTCTTTCTGGTTGTTCAAAATCTTCATTAACTTGAAAAACAAACACTCCTGGACATCCCACATTACTGTCTTGATCAATATTAAAGATGCTACTAGTAAGTGATCCATTCACACTGATAAAATCAACTCCATTCCCTGCATTAAGTCCTACTTGAGCACTATATCCTGAATATGAATCTATCTCTCCATCACCATACAAGAAGAAGACAAATGAGTTTGTACCATCTGTTGCTAGAATGCACTGAAATGTAACTGTCTGCAAAAAGAAACAACAATATGACACAGCATGTCTGCCGATACAAATTCTATCTATAATTATATATTTGTATATAACTTTACTAGAGAATCTTCATCACAGCAATATCCAACATGATCCCAAGTTGCTATAAGAACTTCCGTAGCCGAGAATGCTGTTAGTTCAGGAAAAGCACTTGCTACTTCCTCTCTGATTCTCTCAATAATATCACTGTCGGTAGTTACTCTATACCACAGAGAACCAAAATATCCTGTATACAAATCAGTCCAGAATGGAGCTATTAGTGGAGTACTAATAGGAAACAAATCTGGTGAATAGTCATAAAAGCTATTATTAAAGGAGAGATCACCGTTGTTGTTCAACTACATACAAAAAAAATAAAGAATGATTAATCACTGTATAAAACGATTTACATTTATCAAAGCTAATCATATATCAATCTTAACAAACTAAAGAAAGTATTTGATTTGAAACTTACATAGACTGATGTATAAGTTGTACCATGGAAGATAAATTCACTACTTAGTAGTATCAAAGTTGAACCATCATCACTGAGATTAGATAGAATATCTTCAGTTTGACTACCAAAAGGAAAGAATCGTGTGCCTGAGTTGTTAAAGCATCTGGAACACTCATCAATATCTGATGAATAAAGAAATAATATAATAATTGTACATGTGTTTTTGCGTGTCACAGTCTGGCAAGGATTCTCTGGAAAATGGCTTATTTTAGTCTAGCAATGTTTTGTCCCAATACCGTTTAGAAGAATGATACCAAAACATCATGCATGGCCCTGGTAAAAACCACAGAAGATTATAAAGATACCAATTGATTTGGGTGGAAATTCAGTTCTTCATTGTGTATTATAAACTACTGCTTCATTATTGAGTTACAGCCGGAGTATAAATAATCATGACATTAAACTATAAACTATAAACTATATTACTAATTATGAGGTCATCATGAAAATTTGATCAAATGTTTGAGAGCTATAACACTTATACTTGGGATGTATCTATTTTGTAACATTAAGCGCTCGAATGCTTTGCACACTCGGGCTTCATTCTTCATTAATTTTGTGAAAGGACAGCACCTAAACCATCATTCCTGGCATGGTATCTAATATGAATCTAGATGCGAAGGAAGGATAGATAGGCCAACACAGAGTTTAAGTATAGAGAAGCGTCTTCACATTGATCAGTCCAATTGAAATTGTGTTCTTATTTGATTCCCCCCGCTAATGGGGGTTGGAAGGGGGCGCAGTCTCGCCGCCCACGCAAATTGTAGTTTCAGTTGCCCCACCCATGAGCTCTGGTGAGTTCCTGAGGCATTTACCTTGCTTTAAAACCTGAAATCTTGGGTGTAGCTGGTGCCAACATGCAGTGGGGTCATTTTGTTTGCACCAGTTCCAGTCAAAAGAGCGAGAGCACTGCATTTGATTTAATCCTATGAAGCACTTGGGGACTTTCAAGTTCCGGTAAGCAAGTTGGTAGAAGTAGTACTCCATGTCGGAAAAGGAGCCAAGTTTGGGCTAGAGAAAGTGAACGGTGGCGAAAATATATGCAATAGAGTCGCCAGTGTTGGAAATGGGAAGAATTTTGAAAAACAAGCTCAGTCCTCTAACGGTTAACTTAAGGTTGTAGTCTTTTCCGTGGGCGGATGCTACTCCAATCAGTTTCTAGTCTTGCCAGCTTCTTGCTGCATACAATCTGGTTCAATTCTGTATATTTTGGAAGCCACGCCCACCCGGGGGCGGGGGTAAACAATGGCGGGGTAACTGTAGTTGCTCTCTGAGAAAGATCGGAGTTTGGTAGTGTCTAGAAAGGTAAATTTTATGGTTTCAGTGAAAAGCTACAGAATTCAGCTTTCTTCAGCCTCTTGTAACTTTAAAAGTAAAATGAATTTGCAGAAAACGGCTTCGTAACTTTTCTGGAAATACATTGTACTTGGTGCACGCCATGTATGGTGAGCGTGGCTTTTGTGGTTTTGTACTTATGTTAATTGGAAAAATGGCAATTTTAACAATATTTCTTCAATTACAGGACAATATAAAGCTGATCGGAAGATTTGAAGGTTGCTATTACACCAGGTTAGAGTCATATTATATAATATTCTATTTTGAAACTGATTGGAGTCGTATCCGCCCACTCCCTAGTACCACCTTAACCTTAGCCATGTCTAATGGATTCACAAAAGTTAGTCCAAATGAGTGAAAGAAATTAGTTGATGATGTACAAGCAGAGGTAAAAGATACATTTTGGGAATAAGATGTACCATGAATAATATTTTGATGAAATGTGTTACTGAATCAGAGTCCAGTGAAGATAAAAGCAGTGAAGAATCAGTTGATACGAGTGCTTCAAGTGATGAAGGAATAATTCTATATAATATTATAACAATTATACTATAGTCTTATTTCATGCATACTATTTTTAACATTAATTTTAATGCAGTGCTTATAGATAAAGTAAATGTATAGTGTTTACATATTTATTTGTAGTAGTTGGTATGCACATAAAACTCTATAGAGAATGTCAGAACAATTGATGTAAAAGATGTTTTTAGACTCGGAAAAAGGTTGAGATACCAATGGTGTTTGAATCAAATTCATAGCTTGAAGTGTACGAAAATTATTAGCATCTGTGCCTCTTCAGAGTGAATAGACTATAGTATCGGATTGAAATTATTTTTTAAAGAATATTGATACCTGAGAGGAGGTTGATATAAATGATATCGATGTCTTGGCATCAGTATCGCCCAACAATAATTATAATACTTATTGAAGTAGCTAATTAGCATTTCATGGAGTTTGAATATTAACCAGAACTGCCTGGCATGACTGTCATTGTGTGTTTCAGTGTCTAATTATATATGATGACTATTCTCTTTCACTTATAGCATCAAAACTGTCTTCAAAAATGTCGTGTTCAACATGATAATTATTAATTTTATCAAGAGTACATAACAGAGAGTGACAGTATCCCACTAATAGCACAACCCTGCGAAAAATAATTGAAGATGGTACATGCTAGACCACCGGGCAGTGCACCAGGCCACAAGCATGTTAATCCCATGAATAGTGATGTGTAGAAAATATATACCACAGCTCGAGAGGGATGTTCTATATGAAGACAATGATTTTGAGATCAACAGTGACGATGAAGCTGACTTGGAACAGTCCGAACTACCTTAACTTACAAACATCACACACTATGATTGTGTCGTATAAAGGTCATGTACTTTTCGCAGGGTTGTGCTACATGCTTATAAACAGTGTGACACTCTCCCTCTCTTTCTATTATATACTCTTGATTTTATTAATAAGTTCATTATTAATTTCACCAGCACATCATTAAAAGTAGACAACCAGCAAATGGCAATACTTGCAAAATGTTGAGCTATTTCTCTCTTTTCATAAATATGTTTCTGGAGCTATCAAACTAGTTCTAGCACAAATACAAACTTATTTACAGGTATTTCCACTGAAGTATTGTCGCACTGTTTTATTTCTTGACCTAGTAATGAATACTTTCAGCTGTACACAATTATCTCTGGCCAACCACATGGTCTTGCAAATGAAATGTATGGATAGGAATCGTTTTCTGGGCCATCCCTACACAGAGAGTACTATCATACTCTATGATACAATTTTGCCTGTTTTACTACTCTCTGGTTCTCTACCTTAAAAAAGGCCATTTTATGTCTATTATCAGAGAGTACAGTAGTATAGTCTCGTCCCCAGGCGCCCACACATTTAATACGTGAAAGGGCGTCTGGTGACTTTGGTCGAATTTCTTGGATTTAAGCCGGTGATACATCACAACACGTCACAATAACCATAACTCATGTAAACTAAAAATGGCGGAGAACCGATGTAAGTTGTGCTGTGAGTTACTAGTGTCTCATGAGCAGCAATAAATTGCCTTATAAAATCAAAACACAGTGGCAAAGTAGCGAAACATAGTGATTTTCCCTCTCCAGTGGGTAAAACAACCAAGACATCCCTCCCTTGCAGAAATTCAGATTTTTTTGCTCTGGGGTCGGTTCATAGATTTTAAGGAGAATAAAAGTGCTATTAACAGCTTCAGATAAAATTTTTGAGGGAACAGTACAGCCTAGTCGTGGTAACAACACTTCACTGTTCTCCATTTTGATAAACGACATGTGACGCATACGGCTAAAAGAAATCTGATTGGTTGAGCCGAAAATCTGGCTTAAATCCAAGAAATTCAACCAAAGTCACCAGACGCCCTTTCACATATTAAACGTGTGGGTGGCTGGGGACGAGACTAACGGTAGTACTCTCTATGTAGGGATGGCACCGAAGAAAAATGGCGGCCCATACATTTTAATTGCAAGTGATGAATTGAAATCTCTGGTAATATACGCAGATAAGTTTACTATACACATACCTATTCATATCTAGTGTTTTTATGACTACCAACACCTTCTAGATGGCCAAAAATTGTCGTTAAGATAGAGAACCGGCGAGTGGCAAAACTGGCAAAATCTTCATCATATTATTAATATTTTCCAGACAAATCATTTTTTGGTTTGTTAAATTATCACATTGATTCTAGCACAATTCCAGTCGTACTCATAGTAAAATTCTGGTCTTAACGTAGCAAGATGATATCTTCAGATACTATGAAAGAAGACAGTCTCAACGACTACAAAAATTTGATCTCGAATCAGATGCTATTTTCATTATTCAAATTATTCAATATTTAATTGCGCATGGGCATTTGTATACTCAGAACATGAAAGTCATAATAAAATTTGTGAGGAATCTGAAATACATTCTTATATAAAACTTATTAATTAATATTAAAGCCATTGATAATAATTATATTATATACTATGATAAGCATTGGAATAGTGAATTGTTGACACAGTGACTGACACTACTTCTTGTAGGACTGCTGACAGTTCTGTAAGTGAAATAGAGAAGAAACATCATCTGTAAGTGAAAGAGAATGATAATCAATTCATAACTAATTGATATATACAAAAGACTGACGTTTCATTGATGAACAAACTTACACCAGTATTTATGCAATCTATAAAAAATATTCACACCATTCAGGAAAAAAACAATGGAAACAAGAATAATAAAAAACATTTCCAATAAAAATGAAAGAAGATGTAGGGATGTCAAAACACAAAAAGCATGTGAACAAGGTTAGGTGGGACCCAAAATTAAACAAACCACTTCCATATAACCCTACATACATGTAAGTACTTGAACCACTATAAAGCAAAATACAAAGAGTTGTACTTATGTTATGTTATATGGAAGTGGTTTGTTTAATTTTGGGTCCCACCTAACCTTGTTCGCATGCTTTTTGGCTTTTGACGTCCCTACATCTTCTTTCATTTTTATTGGAAATGTTTTTTTTTTTATTCTTGTATATATATATAATACACAAAATCAAAAATTACGTGTTTAATTTAACTTATCAGTATGTATTAGAAAAGATTTCAGCTTGTATTTGCATGGAATGTATGAGTAGTCATTTTGTTTTCGAGCAATCCAAACCCCATCTCCCAATACATAAAACAAATGTATAGGAACACGCACAAACTATTAAGCACATCTAGTAAAGTATAACAACTATACATTGGAGTGACTTGTGATAAAACCAGCATCCATAAGCAGTATTAGAATTTACACACCAGCACCCATAGTGGTATCACACCCTTTTTCCTTGTCATCATTTCATTCCAGGCCAATGCCTATTATTAAGAAATGCAAGGGTTCTTTTGATTTCCATGTTCAAAAGGAAAGCTCTTGCTGTTTTTAATTAAACAGCTGGTAAAACCTTTAGACTTTTAGAAAATTAACTTGTGGATACTTGTTTGGAGGTTATATAGAACAATTTTGATCTTGAGGAATTTGAAGTCAAAACACATACTATAATTACTAAATATATTATTTTGTCCTAATGTGGTATAATCGTGATGTGTAGATATACCAATATATATCATGGAAGCACTATATATGTTTGCAAATATGCAGTTAACTTAAAGATATTATACATGTATGCATACATGGGAACTAACATGATTATATATACATATTTTACATACCTAAACATGTCTTCAAGTCATCACTCAATTGATATCCTATGTTACATTCACAAACAAAACTTCCAATAGTGTTTACACATATCTGACTACAATCATTTAATGAGTTGTTGTAGGTGATAGCTGTGAAAATAAGAAATTTTGTATGTTAGGTATAGTTATGTTTATAAAAATTGAAGTTATTCTTGTAGAACTCACCATTTCTTCCTGATTCTGGTTGCTGAACACCTCCATTTACTTGAAAAACAAACACTCCTGGACATCCCACATTACTCTCTTGATCAATATTAAAGATGCTATAAGTAAGTGATCCATTCACACTGATGAAATCAACACCATTGCCTGCATTAAGTCCTACTTGTGCTCTACGGGAAAAGTATGAATTTATCTCTCCATCACCATACAAGAAGAAAACAAATGAGTTTGTACCATCTGTTGCTAGAATGCATTGGAACGTAACTGTCTGCGAAAAGAAACAACAATATGACACAGCATGACTGCCGATACAAATTCTATCTATAATTATTATATTTGTATATAACTTTACTGGAGAATTTGAAGAGCAGCAATATCCAACATGATCCCAAGTTGCTATAACAACTTCTGTAGCTGAGAATGTTGTTAGTTCAGGAAAAGCTCTTGCGACTTCCTCTCTGATTCTCTCAATTACATCACTATCTCTAGTTACTCTATACCATAGAGAACCGAAATATCCTGTATACAAATCTGTCCAGAATGGAGCTATTAGTGGAGTATTAATAGGAAACGGATCTGGTGACCAGTCTGAAAATCCACTATTAAAGGAGAGATCACCATTGTTGTTCAACTATATATAAAGATAAAGAATGATTATCTGTTCAAGAAAATATTATAATGCTAGTGAATCTATTTGTCAAAGCTGATCTTGATGAAAGTTACTTAATTTGCAACTTACAAACACTGTTGTATATGTTGTGTTATAGAACACAAATCCAGTACTCAGTAGAATTGCCCTTGAGCCATCATCGCTTAAGTAGGATAGAATATCTTCAGTTTCATTGCCAAATGGAAAGAAGTTGGTGTTTATGTTACTAGAGCATGCAATGCTTACACCACACTCATTGATATCTGAGAAAAAATTCATGTATGATTACAAATCTTTGTATGTACGTATGCATATATATATGTATGTATGTATGCATGTATGTATGTTGCATGTATATTTATGAATGTATGTATGCATGTATGTGTGTATCTGTGTATGTATGTCATGAAATCAATGTACTACATCTTAATTGGCACTGCTGTGAGCATTCCACTGACTTCCCTCCTTTCTTCATTCAGATACCACCTACCTAATGACATACTAACTGATTTTGTAAAAAGCTCAATTTCAAAAATTTAAATAATTTTAATCATATACATGAATGTAAGTATACATGCATGTTACAGCAGGCTTTTCAACTAAGTCATGAATTGAAACATGTATACAGATATGTATTATATACCTGCATACCTACACAAGTCATGAAGTCATCACTCAACTGATAACCACTGAAACATTCACAAATAAAACTTCCATTAGTATTTGTACATATTTGAGTACAACTGTTTAAGAATCCATTGGTTGATCCACCTTCACTGGAGCCATAATCAGTGAAGCCAACAGCACACTCATCAATATCTGTAAAAAGAAGTAATTAGGTATACTACCTCAATACTGCCTTCAGCAGTTTAAGCTAGGCAACGTAGTAAATGTTCTAAGTATAATAGTGTAGTACAGTCATTGAAAGAATTATTATCTACAATCATAACAATAATTAAATTTATATACTACGAATGAATGTATTACCAATTTAATTTTTGTTTAATAATGATTAAACTAAATGTTATGACTCTCGCTCTCTCTCTTTCTCTCTCTGACTCTGTTCAATCTTCTCTGTACTTGTCTTTCTTGTTCTAAATCACTCTTTCTTTGCCCGACTCTTTCATCTTATCCTAGTTCATCATTTTGTCTAGCATGTCTTTCTGTTGTGTAAAAATTGTTCTTGCTGAAGTACTACTCATTTTACTTTATTATTAAATTCCAACTTGTCACAGTCAAGCAATTAAAGACGCATAGAAACTACATACTTTTGCTATGGTAATTTCCTGAAACTTGATCTTCCATTCTAGTTTACACAATATCTGAAATGTCTCATACTTCCATTGAACAAAAACATATTCAGAAATTTGAAATGGTGAAGGCAGTGAATGCAGTCTTCTCTTTATGGGCAGGGTCCATCTTAACCTGCCTATATCCACTGGCTAAATCTAATGTGCATGACCCTTAAATGCATATTTACAAATTGTCTTCAAGAAAATTAATTTGCTGCTGGTTAGAGTTCAGGGCTCTGACATTAGTATGTATGTAAATATGTATGTATTGTGTATCTCTGTATCTATGCATGTATGTATGTATATATATATTTACTCACATACCTACACAAGTCATCATGTCATCCCTCAACTGATAACCACTAAAACATTCACAAAAAAAACTTCCATATGTGTTAATACATATGTGATTACAACCATTCTGGGAGCCTTCTGTTGAACCATCATTAAAACCTTCTGTTGAACCATCATCAAAACCATCAGTGGAGTCATTAGTACACTCATCAATATCTGTTGAAAGTATTATAATCCTGCATTATGTATGTATTTATGCATGTATGTATGTTTGAATGCTCCCTTACTCGAACTCTCTTTTCTGTGCCATCTTCACTGACATGCACGTGTTCATAATGCATGCGCAGTTGCGCACAACTCGTCTTACAACCACACCTTTTTATGTGATATAGCTCTCAGGCTTGCCCCACAATGATTATCAATCTCTAGTTAATAACAATCTGTATTTCGCACTTATTCCGTAAATATTTTTAATTCTCGTATTCCGTAAATATCTATCAATAAAATTTGAGAAAGCATGTGCTTGCATTGAAATTAAGAAGAAGAGAAAGGGACAGAGCTAAACAAACTGCAGAAACTAAAGAGGAGAGAGAGGTGAAATTACACAAGAGAAGAGAGACTGATAGAGCTCGTGATAGAGAGAGACAGAGGGAGATAAGTGATGTGGAGACTGCTGAGCAAAGAAAAGAGAGATTGAAGATTATGCGGGAGAGACAAGAGCTATGTAAAGTGATGATGAAAGAGAAGTAAGGTTTGAGAGACATAGACAGAGGGAGATAAAAGATGTGGAGACTGCTGAACAAAGAGAAGAGAGATTGAAGATTATGCGGGAGAGACAGATACCGAGAACAGCTATGGAGACTGCTGAGCAAAGGAAAGAGAGATTGCAGAGTTTATGAGTGAGGCAAAGAGATAGAATTAGTATAGAAACTGCTATTGTGCAGTCTTGTTTCAACAATCTTTAGAACTATTCTTTGACTTCACATCTGGAACATCACCAACTTTTGTCACTTTCCCTACATCATTAATATGTTGGTTCACAGCCAAAGATCCAATCTGATCTAAAGACACGTCCATTGCACTACAACTTGCATGCAACAAATTTCCTACATCATCAACTTTAAATCTCTTTAAAGATTTCGGTACTTTGGTATAATTATTAGCCATCACCTCCATCCCAGAATCGAACTTACCTTCCTCACATTACAATTCACCAAAGCCAATGATGTCTTCTCTTCCCTCGATTTCTCTAAAATAGACCTTAGCTTTGGATCAAATGAAATGACTCTTGCTACTTTCTTTCCATCCGTGATCTTTTCGCTAAAGTATTTAACATCAGGGTTTTTTCTACTTGCATTTGTTGGTGAAATCTCCACTACCACTCCGTGAATTGTGGCATTTGAATGCTCCTCCATGTCTGACACATCAAACTCTCTTTTCTGTGGCCATCTCCCCTTACTTGCACGTGTTTATAATGCATGTGCAGTTGGCACAACCTCGTCTTAAAACCACATATTTTTATGCGATCTCGCTCTCAGGCATGCTCCACAATGATTATCATTCTCTAGTTAATTATTCATGAGAGGTGTGGTCATTAATAAGCTCTATAATTACTTTATTCATAGTGAGAGTGCACTCTCGCTACGAATAAAGTCATGCTTCATGCATTGATCATGTTTCAGCTCCACCCGATGCGTTCATTTGAGTGGAATTATTGATGAGTGGACGAAGAAGGACTGTAAGTCATAATTACTGGCAATAAGGTTTGTTCAGAGAATGTTAGTCAGGCACAGGCCCTTCCAGGCCTGACCCTAGAAATGCATTTGGTTTCTTCATGTAACTCCTACATATCGTTACATTTTTCTAGGCATTATTGTTATGGTTGGTTGTGGTTTTGTATTTATAGAACCAAAAGTGTTCCTATTTATAGTAGTGAATGGTTGTATCAAGAAACTACCATATTATACTTTTCAGATAAATAAGGTTTTTGTTTGTTGACCTATCATAATGATTCTAGCACTGTTTCAATTTCATTTAAAGTAAAACTCCTGTCTACAAGTATAGAGATGATATCTCCAGGTAACTGTGAACAAAAAGAATTTCAATGACTGCAAAGATGATCTCTAATTGGATGCTATTTTTATTAGTGTATTCATTAATCAAGGATGAGGAATTGAATTGCACATATGTATTTGTGTCTTCAGAACATAGAAGCTGTTACTGCAGAGACAATACACAAAGGGGGTGCTTAAGGTGCTGAAGCACCCTCAACATTTGCATGCAGATATGTATTTGTGTCTTCAGAACATGGAAGCTGTTACTGCAGAGACAATACACAAAGGGAGTGCTTAAGGTGCTGAAGCACCCTCAACATTTGCATGCAGATATGTATTTGTGTCTTCAGAACATGGAAGCTGTTACTGCACAGGCAATAGGCAAGGGGGTGCTTGGGGTGCCGAAGCACCCTTAATATTTGCTTATTAGACATGGAAAAAACAGCAGTTTTTTGTCGTGTACCAAAGTGTAAATTTACTCCCAGATTGCATCATATTGGCCTTTTTAGGAGTCCAAAATTAAAATTTCCTGTTTGGGCATGCCATATAGATGGTGCATAATATTAATATTGTTAGAAAGACTGTCACACTACAAGGCTAGACCTGCCCATGCATGAACGTAAACACAGAAATTTAATGATGATAAAATATTAAACCTATTCTATACTGATAATATCTGGTATTTATAACATAACTCTCAAGAGTTTCTACTGCATACCATTGCAAGTTACTCCATCGCTGTCCAGTACATAACCACTATTACATCCACAAATGAAGCTTCCAACAGTGTTTGTACAAATTTGAGAGCAACTATCTGTTCCATAACTGCACTCATCAATATCTGAAAACATACACAGGTTTGTAACTATTACATATGTAACTGTTTTTATGTACGTACATGAACATACATTTATGTTTCAATGCATTTACGTACCATTGCAAGTTGCTCCATCCCTGTCCAGTTCATAACCACTATTACATCCACAAATGAAGCTTCCAACAGTGTTTATACAAATTTGAGAACAGTTATGTGTTCCCTCACTGCACTCATCAATATCTGAAAACATACGCATATTTGTAAGTATTACATATGTAACTGTTTTAAATGTACATACATAAACATACATGTATGCATTTACACACCATTGCAAGTCCAGTACATAACCACTATTACATCCACAAATGAAGCTTCCAATATATATAATGTATGTAATTGTCGATATTTATACAATGGTTAGCTGATTTTCACCACGTTACAGAATTCGAGGGATATAATGAATTAGACTTCCCTAACATGAAAGGCAGTAAAACTAACCAATCAGATCCATTTCCATACCATTCTTATGCAGTATTGTTCATACTACAAATCATGCTGTAATATTCTGTACACTTAGGTGTGTGAATTTGCTAGAAATTTACAGTTACAACTACGTGCATGTGTATATTATAGTTGTAAACCTATAGTACATTGATAATTAGAGATGAGGCAAATGATTACAATTGTCTTCTGTTCAGCAGTTGAGAATGTATCTCATGTAGGACTACTATAATTATACAAACACAACACTAAACCAAAACCCTAGTAATCTTAAAATGGCTTTAGTTAAATTAACTGTAACCATCACTAAAATTAAACTTGTGATAAACTAGACATACTATAATTATAAATAAAAGTGTTAAGTATTGTCATACTAAAACAACACTGATGTAATCATAAAACTTCATTGTTAATCAGCTTGAATAGCCTTAACATTGAAGTCTACAGTGAGTGAATGCTCTAGAAAACATTGCATGACATGCACAAAAAACACAGATTTGACAACACAAATTATGAAAATAACCAATTAGTTAAATTTTACTGCAACTTCAAAGAAAAATCCCTCACTTTTAGTTGATTAACAAATTTAATTATACATCACTTACATGGACAGATTTCAGCAATATCAGAACAGCAATCATCATACTCGTAGCATATCCAATCACAGTAACAACCATTGACATTGCAGCTACTAGTACAGCAGTCCTCAAAACCAGCATCAACACAAGAACCTATAAGTGTTTTAACAGTCAAAGATGAAAGAAGAAAGTATCAGGTAATGCAACACAATAATAAATATCTATTTTATATGTACAATAGAGTGAAATGATGTGTGTGCACAAGTCTGTAATGTATGCGTGTGTTGTGTGTACGCAGGCTACCAGTCAATTGACAGTCAGAGGCAATTATTCTTGGTCACAATTCCAGGTGGACTCCTCAGGACTGCCGATAACCATCCAGTCAACTAGCCAACTTGGTTTGGAGACTGAGGAACATATGCTAGACCTATCCCAGTTGCTTGATCTAACTGATACAGTCTGAAATCCAATGTGAAATGGATCAGAGGGCAACGTCACTGACACCAGTTATAGGCATGTTATTACCCCGCACAGTATGCTGCACAAGGGGTTAAGCGATTGGTTCTGTCCCTGGGTTTTCACGTCCACCGTCAGTCACGCCCCTTATAATAATTATCGACTGTTCTGTCAATGACTTAGCACATCTTTCTTGTACTTTATGTGTATGTTTATATACGTATGTACAGGTGTATGTGTTTACACACGCATACTACAGCATTCAATGTTGTAGCAGCCACAAGTGTTGGAAGTAGTTCATCTAAAAGAGGTTTTAAAGTATTAGCGAGCGAAGTGAGCTAAACACTTTGCACCTAAATAGGACTATAATTATATGAAAGTAAGGGTAAGATTTTCATTTCCTAATTATTTGGTCTCTTTTGTACCCAAGTCTCAAGAATCCTGATAGCTCCCTTATATTTCAAGTTTTTTTTTTAAATGAAATAAAATTTGTCAACCCCTTGACATTCTAATACTTATAGTATATTATATTAATTAAAACTTATTATAATAATGTATTTGCTTACAAAAGTATTACTGTATTAGCTACTATAGCTTCCATGTTTTGAAGACACAAATGTGCATGCAGAAGTTCAATTCCACATGGCTCAATTAATGAATACGCTTATGAAAATGGCATCCAATTCGAGATCAAATCTCTGTAGTATTGACAGGGCTTATTCTAAACGTGTAATTTTTGGGGCAGAATTGATTTTATTTAACAAATATTAATGCTTTATGCATAAATATTTCGGGAATTTAAGAATTTTGGTGGTAAAATTCCCCCTCCCTGAAGGCCTTGATATAAACATTATAGTCATTGAGACTCTCTTATTTCATAGTACCTGACGATATCATCTCGATACTTTTATACTAGAATTTTACTATGTGTGCGACTGTAATAGTGCTGCAATCATTGCGATAGTTCGACAAACAAAAAAAATGATTTGTCTGGCAAAGTATTGGTTCTCAACTTTAACTTGACAGTTTATGGCCACCTGGAAGGTCTTGTTAGTCATAAAAACCCTCAATATCAAAACTATCAACTACCGGTATCACGTCTTATCTTCTGTATTATTGAAATGTATGGATGGGCATTTGTTTTCTGGGCCATCCCTACATTGAGAAGTACTACCATACTCTCCGATAATTGTAATACTAGTACTGAATGGCTTTTAAATTACTTTTGAGAAAAAACATTTGACTTAATAGGAACACCATACACTGAGGATATATTGGAACCATGAGGGAGTTGATGTGGCACAACTATGCTATAGAACTACGATTATAATAAATGTTAACTTTCTGAATTAATGAAAGTGCTAACTTTAACTATTAATTACCCTCCCCGCTTAGCGTAGGCCGAAGGGTACAGTAATCGTTTTGTCTGTGTGTCTGCGTGTCTGTGTGTAACTGGGTACTGGTAGCATTAATTTCCCTCGTCGCATAGCGTAGGCGGTAGGGTACGGTAATCATTTTGTCTGTGTTTCTGTGTGTTAGTAAATTTTCTGGAAAAAAAAAACAATGACATTTCAAATGGGGTACTGGTAGACTTCAAATTATACAAGGAAAAACAATATCGTAGGAATTCTTCTAAAACTTAAAGTTATGACAATTTTTATAACTCACAGTTATCGTTTCACGACTTAAAGATGAAACGAGGGCTATAACAAGAGTAAATATGGACACACAAAACACAAGTAATCCTGTTTCATGGCTGTCGGTAGCCAAGAAACACTTCAAACCAAAAACAATCGAGGTAATGGTTCCTACCACATCACCATTGATGCAAGATCGATACTATAGAGAGCTACCTACAGTACCTAGCTCCACCACCTACAGGTATGTGCACCGTGCATGCTTGCAAAGTGTCATGTACTGTATTTCACACGTTGGAGACTTTAGAGGTAGACTTGAGAACTTCTTCATTTTTTTATGGAGGAAAACAGACAATAAGATGTAAGATATGTATATATACAAATTATACATTTCTTTCGTTGACTTTCTTATTTTGTCTTTTAGGATATAAAGTTATAACAGCCCATAAATGTTTTTCAAATTTATATGTGTATTCCATGTAACAAAAGTATTGTTTGTTTCATACACAAACTTTATTATATTTTGAAAACATTTGTGGTGCTTTGTATTACTTTGCCACATAGGCGTGGGTCCCGTCCCGACGGCACTAGTTATAAGTTGCAATTATGATTATAGTTTTTATAATTATTGTAACACTGGCATGGCATTGATAGCTGTTTTTAATAGAAAATTCAAGCAAGAATAATAGTCAGAGTTTTTTTTCTATGCCTATGGTAGCAGACACTACCTCGATTGCACTTGATTTTAAGCAGTGCTTCTATGGCAATAACCTGTAAACAAGATGGGTTGTGAGTACCCTTGCTACCAGAAATCATCTGAAAGTGGTGAAACAGCAATCATAAGTTGTAAATAAACATTGTCATAACTTCATAACTGAAAGGTAAGGTTGTCTTTTATTTTGATCCTTGTATAATTTCAAGTCTGTTGGTAGCTCAATCGAAGTGACAATGTTGTTAGTTGTCCTGAAAGTTTGTTAACAGACACAGTCACACACACAGTGAAAACGTAACCCCTCCATTCTGCCTGCATTTGCGATAGTTAATTTGTGGTGCACATTTCTTTAAAGCTTCTGTGTTTCCTTCAGAAGCAATGTCAAGCACTCATGTTTTTCCTTACGCAACCCAATTCATCTACATTTTTGTCATGTCCTTTAACAAGCATTGGGGGTGAATGTGACTGACTGGGGAAGTTGGATTCTAGATTTTACCATGCTGTAACTAAGGAGGATGAATCATAATTAATAGTAGAATTTATGTCATGCATGCTTTTTTGTTTTCATTTCAGCTGCATATCTTTTAACATGTGACTCTAGATGTGCCTACCACATTCTTAACATGTTACTAACATCTCCTAACCATGTTTCTGCCTTGTTTCAAACTCTTTAACGTATCAGACAGACATAACATGTCATTGTAACACTTGCTTGAATTAACTCATGATCTGATTAGCAATTCTTATAGCATAATCTACATGTATAGTTGCATACATATGTACATACATACATAAATACATACATACATAGATACATATATACATGCATACACACATAAAAATGTGCATACATACATACACAGCTACATACATATACATACATGTACGTCCACTGTAAATAATTAAAAGAACCCTCATTTGGTTAAAGAAGTTTCAATACAATATTATAACAGACTATGTAAGTCAATTACTGATTCCTTTCAAAGTGGTAATAATTTATTTCTCATGCTCTTGAGCTATATATATTGAACAGTATATAAGGTACATTGAAAAACAATATAAAATACATGTACTTCAAACATTATGAAACGTAATATATAGTAGTTACATACTTCTGTATACCCTTGGAGTGCAAAGGATATTATTAGCTATATACACAGCATGCAAAAATGAAATGACTAATTTATTGTTTAGTACAGTTGGAAGGAATTGTAATTTAATTGGTCATGTAGGTTGTCATGAATGCATGGTGATATAGTAATAAATGTACAGCTTGAAGGAGCAGAATATATATTTTAATTAAATCATTGTAAGTTTCCAAACCTTCTTTGTGCATCTAATGAGATATTATGCATGATGATTGATTATAATTGGTACATAAATATATCTTTTACACACTTTAATAATTACGACAAAGTAGCTATAGTGTGAGATGCGTATACCCTGAACAACCAACTAAATGTTAAATCCTCGCAAATGCAATAACTAAAACATTTTTTTAATTCTATTTTTATAAGCAGAAATTCAAAAGATTGTTATGGTAGTAAAGGCAACTGTATATGTGCTTCAATTAATAGCTTACAGTATTTAAGTACAAAGTATTTATAATGGCAATGTAAACTTACAGCATTATCTGCCACAGTACTTATTTTTGTAATAAGTGCAAAGGACTATCCCAAAAACAAGACATATGGATAAATAAAGTAGCTATCCCTATGATTGCTTTGCAGTGTCCAACATAGTAATCATGGCTCTCTCGTGTATGAAACACAACGTACGATTATAGTTATTATTTTGATTATCATACTCTCCTTACTTTTTTAGAGGTTCTTGTAGAACTTTAGGAATATAGTGCACCTAAAAAAGCTATTAGTCTACATAAAGTTCGTTCTATTATGTGCCCCCTAGCCCTCTGTATGACGCAACTTACTTAACTGCGCATACTCAACACAAACATATTATATAATTATATAAACATACATCAAACCCATGGAAAAAGCAATCATGGTGATGGGCCTACGGGGGGCCATAAAAACTAAGCTATAACAGAAACTAAAACTAATTTTGGTGTAAACAACACAATAATGTATATGTATTTATGTAATTATATATAATTATATACTTGTGTGTTTATGTATTTACTTATGTATGTGTATGTATGTATAGAAGGGGTGAATTCAGGATTTGAGATTGGGGGAGGGGGGGGGTGTGGTATGATTTCCATGGTTATTCTATGGGGTTCTGGGGGCATGCCTCTCTAGGAAAATATTGATTTTGGACTCATAAAAATGTCAATATGGTGCAATCTGGGAATTATTATTCTTATACCAGCTCCTTAAATAATTATAATATAAATTACATATACTATGTATTCAAAATATTACTTTCTAAGTATAAATGAATACCTTTCTTGCAAGACCTGGAAGTAATTCTAGGGTTGATGATTGTTTTTTAACAGTCATTACCATTTGGGTGTGTGCAGTTTAGGGGGGCAAAGCCAAACTGTGACACTTGTGAAGATATATTCATGCACTTAATGAGTTGTCATGATTATTAATGCACAACTTGAACTATGCCATTGTTTTTAAAGCTGGAGTGACACCCTCAAATTCATCCATGCATACGTTTCATACATGAGTGTACATTATGTAATTATGGTGGACTTGGTGGCCATAGCAGAAAATTAAAGTAGGCTTTAATATGCATAGATGTGCTAATTTGAATACCAGTTCTACTAATAAAATAAATTAATGCATGGATACTGACCTTGAGCAAAAACTGTGGGTGCTCCAAGAAGAAATGAGAGTGCAAGAAAAACGAAAATAAATTTCAACTGCATCTGTATTAGGAGTAATAGACAACAAGATAGATGTTTAGTTTGTGTAATAAATTATAGGGATATTGGGATGTGATGTATCCACATATTTTGTGTTATATGCATGCATGGCAAAGGTTTTAATAAATAGGTAGCAGCTACAGTACACTGCAAAATATTTAGTACATAGTGATACTTATATACATCACTGCATTTTGTTATTTCAACCAAAGAGTTAGTTACCTCCATTGCATACAGTATGCATAGTATGCCATTCTCATGCACCATTACTGCTGAACTGAGGTGTTGAAGAGTAAGTTGTATTCAATTTAATTTAAGTGTTGTTTGTTGTAGAGGATTGGAATTAAAGCCAAGATGTAAACTGATTCAATTCAGATTCACATTACAAATCCTTCAATTCAACTTCATTGGGCTCGCCGCGCCTACGCTGGGCGAGTCTTTAGCACTTTGGTTGTCATTCTGTCTGTCCCCACTTTTTTTAGTTTAATCGTCAGATGAAAATGCTAAACTCCTAGTCAGATGCTTTCAGCATCAATTTAAAGACTTGATAGAGTAGAGAAAGAAGTTTATCAAAATCGTATTGAAAAGAAATTTGCCACAGACATTGTTTCAGCAAGTTACAGACTCATACATCCTATCTCTGTAAGCTCTCCAGTTTCTGCCATTTACTTGCACACCCTGAGCCACACACAATGTGATCACGTGCGATCAAACGTGGAGGTCAGTTTCCTTTCTGCTATTATTGAACTTTTGTTTGACTTTCAAATTACATATATTTGAACTGTAAGTTCAATGTTTTTGCTCATTGTAGTTGTAACAATGTACAATTCATTATAAGATAATTATCTTTAGTAACTGACAGTTGTGACATAGATATTTTGGTAATGAATATTTGTTGGAAGAGTATATTATGTAATTTGACTGTAAATAATATAGTTATTATTGTGAAAAGCAGTATAGCTGATGGAGAATCATTCTTAGTCATCTTCCATGTGTTTTTATATTTATCAGAAATCAGTCTAGCGACTCTAGCCACAAAAAACTTTCTCAACCAACTTTGAACTTTATATAAACAACAAATTCAAATTTAAGCTTGTTACTTTCTCTCTTGCATCTCATTTATTTAATTGTTGCAACTGCAACCTATCCTTAAGCTACAGTGGCAAGGCCACACACCAAAGGTGCTTCATTTAATTTAAAGTGACTCTGATTCCATTCCATCAGAACTCAGATTCCATTCTAATTACTACAGATAGTGTTGTAAATTCAACTTGGTTACCCCATTGCACCAAATCTAATGATAATAAAAGGATTGTTTTGGAAACAGGTCAAGTATAGAACTGCAACATTCATCATTTTTGTGATCACCAAAATGAGGTATTCAATGATGACAACTAATTGTTACGAAAATAGTGGAAATACATAATCATATTATATTATGTATAATTTTGCCATGCCTCTCCATATCATGCAGGTTTATTATAATAACCAAACCTGAGATGATAACTCTAATATTTCACAAGTGGCCATGGCAAGCATAACTAACATAATTATGTCATTTTGACCATGCTATGAATTATCAATGTTTACATAGATTAGTGAACCTGTATCAGTACATGCATCATAATTAATATCATTTGTCATTACACTGATATATTTATATATTGATGTAATATATGTAATATAATTTTAAAAATATAGTATACTAATAGGTCCTATATACAAAATATAGGACCTGAGTTTGCGTCCGAGTATATGATATAGCCCCACCCTCAAGGGCTGTATGACATCTGGGGACACAAAACGAGGGTCATATATGCAGTATATAGGACCTATTAGTATACTATATATATACAATATATTGTATGATGGTGACAATATATAGGGCTCACCACATCAAAGGAATATTAATGATGTCACCATTATACTATATATAAAGAATAATAAAAAAACATTTCCAATAAAATGAAAGAAGATGTAGGGATGCCAAAACCCAAAAATCATGCGAACAAGGTTAGGTGGAACCCAAAATTAAACAAACCACTTCCATATAACCCTACATAAGTACAACCCTCTTTGTATTTTGCTTTATAAGTACTTATGTAGGGTTATATGGCAGTGGTTTGTTTAATTTTGGGTTCCACCTAACCTTGTTCGCATGCTTTTTGGGTTTTGACATCCCTACATCTTTCATTTTAATTTTTTTTTTTTATTATTCTTGTTTCCATTGTTTTTTTTCTGAACGGTGTGAATATTTTTTGTAGATTGCAGAAATACTGGTGTAAGTTATATATCATTCAATCATAAATACATAAAAGTTTATTCATCAATGAAGGTCAGTCTTTTGTATATATCAATTATTTATGAATTGATTATCATTCTCTTTCACTTACAGATGATGTCTATTCTCTATTTCACTTACACAACTGTCTGCAGTCCTACAAGAAGTAGTGTCAGTCACTGTGTCAACAATGCACTATTCCAATGCTTATCATAGTATATAATATTATTATACATGGCTTTAATATTAATAAGTTTTATATTCATTATTATAAGAATGTATTTCTATCCAGCACTTCCATGTTCTGAGCATACAAATGCGCATGCGCAATTAAATACCACATGGCTTGATTACTGAAAATAGAGATCAAATCTTTGTAGTCGTTGAGACTGTATTCTTTCATAGTATCTGAAGATATCATCTTGCTACTTAGACCAGAATTTTACTATGAATGTGACTGGAATTGTGCTAGAATCAATGTGATAGTTCAACAAACAAAAAAATGAAAAATATTAAGGACTGGAGTTATTTTCGGTCAAAATATATTCCAAAATCGTTATTTTCACCGAAAATGCAGTAAAATTTATCTCCAAAATCGTTATTTTCACAGAAAATTCTGTGAAAATTTATTTAATCTTTATTTTAACCGAATTTGGGTGAAAATACTAATTTTCATCATTAGTTATAAACTGAAAGATTGTGTCTTTTTTATTGATAATGAAAACATGAATCAAAATTGATTATACATCGCTGTGAGAACATGAAACGATTTCTGTCATATCCTTGTCAGTCAGTGTGACTTTGATGTCTTCCCACCTTGGATTATATTTCTTAAATATCTAAAGTAAGTTTACAAGTGAGACTTTAGTTTCTTGAGTAACAAAACAATAAGCTACAATACGTGAATTACCACACCCGTCCTCTACTAGTACATCATACAGAGCCATACCAGCATTGTTGATCTTGTAAGTGCCATCTAGAAGAATCAGCTCAGGGAAACGTCTTGAAACATTCTCGTTGGCTGTTACTCTGAAGAAAAATGGGTTCAATGCCTTTCTCCTCATCATCCAGTACAACACATGCAACATTATTGGCATCCACTTGTACGAATTGATCGAGCAAAGAAAACATTTTCTGTTCAACAGATTGTTAATATTCTGATTAGTCACAATCTTTCCTGTCTTCTTTTCAAAGTAATTCCTAACAAGAGTAGTGGGATCAATGGTTAAGAACGGACCAGCGCTACTACAGCTACGAGAAACCATAGAAAACGCGGTTGAGGTGGGCCGGGTCACGTGACATCAGGCCTGTGCCGGCCTTGAAGTTATATCTTGTTGTAGAAACGTTGAACCCAGGAAATAGGGACGAGCGCGTAGCGGGAGCCCTCCATAAAGGTGGCTAAAGCTATTAGTTACCGAGCGCAGCGAGGCAGTAGGCCTATCATTGTTAGGTTATCATCAGAACAAGGTTATATGTTTTATTCAGTGGGTGGGGTCACAAAAAAACATAGGATGTCACATGATCCCGCCCAGCTCTTCTGTTCCGTTTCTATGGCTTCTTGTAGCTGTAGTAGCGCTGGTCCGTTCTTTACCATTGATCCGAGTAGTGTTACCCCCAACATCTAACAGTGTTAATGCTTCTTGACATTCTTTAGAGTTTAAACGACAGTTACAGGGATAATGTTTGGCAATGTGAGGACCAACTGATGGTTATGAGTTTTCTACCACTTACAGTTTCTTAACCCGGGGGCTTTTGAAAAAAATAATGACTTAATTTTAATAATAATTCCAATCACACCTACCATGGATGTAATATACCTGATTGCGAGGTGTGGCTCAGCATCTCATTAAAATCAAAACATTCGTTGCAACTGAATACAGGCAATTTACAACTTTCTCCAACTTGTGGAGCAATCTAACAGTCACCTCAACCTTGCTTACCAATTACTGCAAGCACAGCATCCACCCAGGTCTGCACGCGAACGCTATTTGTCACTTATTTGTCACTTATTCTTTCAACATCCCTTTCTCTCTCGCTAGAACCAGCTAGAAACCAAGTCTATACATCACACATACATCAACTCTCCTCTCCTTTCACTTTTTTTTTTTTTTTTTTTTTTTTTAAGTAACTTCAAAGTAACATCAAAGGGCGGACACTTGAATCAAAGCACCGCTAGACCACATCCAACAAAGCGTGGGCGTTTTGAACAATAGAATGCCGACATGCCGCCACCACATTGGTATACTCTCGTAATCTACAGTAATCTGGGGTGTGGTACATCCAAGACCCAGTCATTGCAGTGAAATTTAGTAATGTAATAAGTAGGTGTGGTACTTATCTGACAGGATGTTGTAAAATTACAACATTAAAAAACTGAAAGTGTTATATAGACATGTCACGTAAAATTTGGACCCCCGAAATATTTGGCCTCCCGGATATAATTTTTGTGTAACAGGTGGACCCTTTCTGAAATCGCATTACACTTCGGGTCAGAATGGCTAGCAGTGCGGAGAAAGAGACTTACAAAGGAGACTACTAAAGATCTTGAAGAAGAGAATGTTCTTGATCTTACAATTGAATATCTACTTAAAGGGCAATATCCTCCCAGGTTTATCCAAGAAGAAAAAAAGATCTATTAGAAAAAAAAATCTATTAGAAAAAAAGCTGCTTCTATTGTTGTTGAGGCTGGTGAAGTATTCTTGAAGAAGGAGAAGAAGGTAATCTGCAGGGCTGAATACATGATAAAGGTATATTGCTCGTGTAGGATGCCTGAGATGAATGTGAACATGATTCAATGCAACAGTTGTAGAGAATAGTTTCATATAGGAACTTGTTCCTCAGTACAATCATCTGCTCTTGCTAAATCAGTAAAATGGTTTTGTTCTGATTGTAACTGATTGAAATGATTTTGTTCTATACAAAGAATTCATTGTATATTGATCAATAAATGTTTTGTGATTACATCATAAATTCATAAATTATTAATCCACTGTATTAATCATCTAAAGACATGTTTCATTGTAAAACAGAGGAAATACATGTAATATTCAAATAATATGCGTAAAACAGAGGAAATAATATTCAAACAATATGCATAATCTAGCTGGGACCATAATAAAATTAACAATTAATATCTATCCTGGAGCAAATCCTAATGTGAGGTGCAAATATTTCAGACTAGGACCAAATATTTCTGAAATTTTTGATCCCATGGGCCAAAAATTTCGAAATATTTGGCCATGGGGGATAAAATTTGAGGAGGTCCAAATTTTTTGTGACAGAAAGAACCACAATGAAGATTTTGCCAGGTTTGCCACTCGCCGGTTCTCTACCTTAACAACAATTTTTGGTAGTCATAAAAACACTAGATATGAATAGGTATGTGTGTATCTGTATATATTACCAGAGATTTCAGCTCATCACTTGCAATTGTATTGGCGGCCATTTTTTTCCATGCCATCCCTATACAGAGAGTACTACCGTACTCTCTGATATATATATATATATATATATATAAAGAATAATCAAAAACATTTCCAAATGAAAGAAGATGTAGGGATCTCAAAACCCAAAAAGCATGCAAACAAGGTTAGGTGAGACCAAAAATTAAACAAACCACTTCTATACAACCCTACATAAGTAGCTACAGCTCTTTGTATTTTGCTTTATAGTGGTTTAAGGTGGTACTAGGGAGTGGGCGGATGTGACTCCAATCAGTTTCAAAATAGAATATTATATAATATGACTCTAACCTGGTGTAATGGCAACCTTCATATCTTCTATTCACCTTTATAGGGTCCTGGAAGTGATAAAACATATATAAAATGTCCATTTTTGTAATCGCAATAAGTACAAAACGGAGAAAGCCACGCCCACCAATCATGGCATGCACCAAGTACAATGCATTTAGAGAAAACAAATAGAGCCGTTTTCTGGAAATTCATTTTACTTTTATAGTTACAAGAGGCTGAAGAAAGCTGAATTCTGTAGCTTTTCACTGAAACCATAAAATCTACCTTTCTAGGCACTATCAAACTCCGATCTTTCTCAGAGAGCAACTACAGTTACCCGCCATTGTTTACCACCCACACAGTTACCCGCCATTGTTTACCACCCACCGCCCCCTCCACCACCCGTGGGGCGTGTTTAGGTTTGTTTCTGAAAATAAACTATCAGTGAAAACATTTAGGCCCAATATTTATACCCCCGGTAGGGTGTGGCTTCCAAAAAATACAGAATGGAACCAGATTGTATGCAGCAAGAAGCTTGCAAGACTAGAAACTGATTGGAGTAGCATCCGCCCACGGAAAAGACTACAACCTTAAGTACTTATGTTGGTTTGTTTAATTTTGGGCCCCACCTAACCTTGTTCGCATGCTTTTTGGGTTTTGACATCCCTAAATCCTTCATTTTTATTGGAAATGTTTTTTTATTATTCTTGTTTTTTTTTTCTGAACGGTGTGAATATTTTTTATAGATTGCGGAAATACTGGTGTAAGTTTGTTCATCAATGAAGATCAGTCTTTTGTGTATGTCAAAATGATTATCATTCTCTTTCACTTACAGATGATGTCTATTCTCTTACTCAACTCCTACAAGAAGTAGTGTCAGTCACTATGTCAACAATTCACTATTCCAATGCTTATCATAGTTAATTATTATACAATGCTTTAACTTTAATATTAATTAATAAGTTTTATATTCATTGTAACTAATGTTGTATTTCGGATTCCTCACAAATTTTATTATGACTGTTCAAATGCCCATGCGCAATTAAATACCACATGGCTTGATTAATGAAAATGGCATCCGATTCGAGATCCAATCTTTTGTAGTCGTTGAGAGTTGAGACTGTCTTCTTTCAGAGCAAGGGTGTAGCTAGCAGTAGGCTAGCCTAGGGTAGGCTTTAGCCTACCCTGAGATTTTGAACTTATTTCTTAATTACTTCTCAAAATATTGTATATAATAAAATTAAAATAAATTATACACTAAAATAATGTTAATTATGTTGGAAATATAATTGTTTTCCAGACAACTTTTGATTCTTTTCAGCTGAGATAACTTCTATAGCGCCATATTAAACGAATAGGCTGGGTTAGTCAATTGTTACGAGATTATTAATTGACCACACCCATAACAAATTAATTTCGTTTAGCCTTCCTGGATACGCCCTTGTTTCAGAGTATCTGAAGATATCATCTTGCTACTGAATTTTACTATAAATGCGACTAGAATTGTGCTAGAACCAATATGATGGTTCTCTACCTTAATGACCATTTTTGGGCATCTAGAAGGTGTTGGTAGTCATAAAAACACTAGATATGAATAGGTATGTGTGTATTAAAACATATCTGTATATATTACCAGAGATTTCAGCTCATCACTTGCTGTATGGGCGGCCAATTTTTTTTTCGGTGCCATCCCTACATACTACCGCACTCTGATATATATATACATATAATATATATATATAATTATATATTATATATATATATATATATATTATATATATATATATATATATTATATATATATATAATTATATATACAATTATATTATAATATAATACAATTATACTACATAATAAAATTGGGATTCACTATTATAATTATAGTAACTGTAATCTGTATACTCACACTTTCTGAAACTCTACTTCAGCATGCACCGAAACCTATTGACAATTCAAATTGAACAGCTCTCTAAAGTCAATTTGGTGAGCAGGTATTTGGTGTGGAAAGCTGGTATATATAGATCATGTAGCTAATTATAATCCAATTTCATTTATCCTTATACTATCTATTAGATATACAAAGAAGCAGAATAATATTTTAATTAAAGCATTTTAGGTTCCAAACCTTCTTTGTGCATCTAATATGAGATATTGGACATGATAATAATTATTGATTATGTAATAGTTATAACACACTTTACTGTGATTACGTGTTTTAATGTAGCACGAGGGTGGGTCAATAAAGGTTGAGTTTACATAATGCATGAGCCGAAGGCGAGTGCATTATGTAAACAACATCTTTATTGACTGCCCAATTGAAACACACAATGCATTATCTAGATTCTCATTGGCCACAGGTCACATGATCAGCAATAAAGATTATTTATAAGTACATATCTTTGTCATGACCAATTAAATTATAATTTGCATCCTTCCAACTGTACTAAATACTACTAACCAATACATTTGTTATTTTAACAATTCAATTTTTGCAGTGATATAGGTAATATAATAGTAGTACTATAGGTTATAGAGGTAATAGTTGTATTGTACCTAGGTATAATAGTGGTGTTAATACGTATTAGGTAATACAAGTAATAGTGGTATTGTAGATAATAGTGGTATTATAGCCTTGTAGGTATTATAGTTAATACAGGTAGTAGTGGTATTATGATACAGGTAATACTGGTATTGTAGGTAATACTGGTACAAGTGTGATTGGAAAAAGCAAGGGTTAATTAGAAAGTGTGCTGACAACTAGTTAGTTGTTCAGTCAGGATACATACATCTAACACCGTAGCTACTTAATACACTGCAAAAACTAAATCGTTAAAATAACCATTTTGTTGGTTAGTACAGTTGCAAGGAATAGCATGAGTTTCAATTTAGATTGTCAGTTGTCATAGAGGATGTTGTGGCTACATGTATGAATGTTACTACGACATTTACAAATCCTTTTGATGGCCAGATACAATTATATGTACTTTACTATAAATTATACCACACAAAATACGAGTAGACAGCACTCTAAAATTATATAGCTTCAATTGTTATTTAATATAATTATAGTACAAAGTATCTATGGTCTTATATGTACTTATCATGAATAAAAAACTAATTGTTAAATCCTTGCAATTGCACTAACAATTAAATTATAGTTATTTTAACTATTTTGTTTTTGCAGTGTACTAATTATATTAAAATACATAAAATATATATTAAATATATATATATATATATAATATATATATGTACCAATTATAATCAATTATCGTGCCTAATATCTCATTTTAGATGCACAAAGAAAGTTCGAATTTAATTAAGATATTTATTCTGCAACATATATTAGATAGGATAAGAAAATATTATTGAATCATAATTGCATGTATATCATCATGCAGTCATAGCAAGCTACACAACCAATTAAATTACCATTTCCATTATTCCTTCTAACCAGTAAATTAGTTATTTTAACAATTTTATTTTTTCAGTGTATAATAGTGCATGGTAAAGTAATAGTGGTAATATAGGTAATTCAGGTAATAGTGGAATTGTAAAGTACTAGTGGTACTGTAGATAATAGTGGTATTGTAGGTAATGCAGGTATTATAAGTAAATTCAAGCAATTGATCTTCATTAATATTGTATGTATGGTGTATATATGTATATATGAGTGTATGTATGTATGTAGGAGTATATGTATGTATGTACGTATGTATATGTGTATGTATGTATGTATGTATGTATGTAATATTGTCCTAGTTAATTAAACTATAGCTAAACTAAAAGTTTGAGAAACCAGACATGCTATAACTAAAAGTGCACTAATCTAGAGTCACATTGAAAAAGATCTGCAGCTTCCTAGAAATGGCAGGATTGTGGAAAGCAATTTAAAATGAGAGTGGGTTTCAACAACATCTCCGTACATCAGTACCATCTACTTCACACACACATTTGTGTTATTATTGTTATTGTCTGTTTACTAGTAAAAGTGGTCAGGTAGGTATATGGTAAATTCCAGTGTACTTGTTTTGCAATTAAATTTCAGACATAGATGGCTTGCAAGGCCAAAAACACATCCAATTACAAAAAAGCATGACAAGATTCATCTTCCTAAGTTGGCTAAATAGCGTACATCACTCCAAAAACAAAATTCATGAAATAACTAATTTATTGCAGTTGCAAGGAATAGTGGAAATTATAATTTATTTGGTGGTGAAGGTTGTTATAACGGTATGGGAATATACATGTAATAATATTATAATCCAATAATGGATTTCCTTATTGTATCTAATAGATGTACAAAGAAGCCGAGTAAATATTTTAATTAAATATTTTTAGCCAAAACAATCTATTAAATTATAATTTGCATACTTGTCTATATAATCAATACATTTTTTTTTATTTTAACAATTTACATTTGCAGGGATAAATGTGATGCTTTTGAAAGATTAAAGCATGGTAAAAGGATATGACCTGAAGATATTATGTAGCTCCATATTAGTCTAGTCAACTATACACTGCAAAAATAAAATTTATTGATTAGTACAGTTGCAAGGAATAGTAATTTAATTGGTCGTGTAGATTGTTATCACTGCATGGTGACATACATGTACTAGTACTAATTATGATCCAATAATTCTAATTTCAATTTCCTTATCCTATCTAATAGAAGCAGAATTAACATTTTAATTAAATTATTGTAGATTTCCAAACATTCATTGTGCCTCTAATATGATATATAAGACATGATAATAGATACAAGTATGTTATCATGCAGTAATATATAACAACATGAATGACCAATTAAATTATAATTTGCATCCTTCCAACTGTATACTAACAATATACATTTCTTATTTTAACAATTTTACTTCTGTAGTGTACTGAAAATTGTTTTGCAATGTTTATTGTATGCTATTATTGATTAATGTGTAACCAAACAGTTGGTTACCTCAATTATATAGTACAATATGTCAATTACTGCAGTACAATTCCATCCAATTCTGTACTATTCCACATTAAAACCAAAACTGAATTCAACAATACTATAATTATAGTTAGAGATAATTATTATAATCTGCTCTACTTCAGCATGCACCAAAGTCTATTGAATGTTCAAATCTAGCAGCCTAACAGCTTTCTCAAAGTTTGGGCTGTGGCAAAGTAATACATGTACCAGGAGCCCAAAGAAGATGGAGCGTGTAACTGCCTACACTGTAGTGTTTTAAGTTTCGTGGAAACACCTGCAGTGATATTTCCATATATGGAAGGTGTCTGAACCGGCACATACTTATTAAAATAAGTGCCGTGAATAATTTGCGACACGTTAATACTTTTTCTGCTGTACTCAAGACACTTTCTGTAGCTCAGATTAAAGAGTGAAGACAGTTGATATATAAATTGTTTAGAGGTATTTGTTATTAAAGAAGTAATTTTAAAAAGGTGAGTCATATAGAGGTTTTTTTTGAAGAGATTATTTGCCTTCATAACAGGCTTATAAGACTGACTTGCGTTTTGGACTTCCAGCACGAAAACAACTCATTTGACCTGCTGCTGCTTTTAAAATTCCTTGTGGAATTACACAGCTTTCTTCACAGATTATTAATAGTTAACAGTTAAACCTAGCAGTTTCATTAATTAAAAAAGTTAACATAGCAGTTTCATTATCAAAACTTTCATTTAACTTATAGTCATTTATTAATATATAGTTAAAGATTTAGTTATTAATTTTCATCTATCATGTATGTTATGGTACTCTTCATATTATTTATTAGCTATTGAGTATCTTTGCAAACCAAAAAAAAAATTAAGTAGTTATCATTAAAATTATTGTAAATAATTTCGAATAAATGGTTAAAATTTTGATCTTTGATCTGTAATCCTGTTCCGCTTTTTATATCTACATACCCCAAACCCATGACTCTCTAAACTACCATCATTCCCAGGAAAGCAATGTTATGAATCTCTTCTGATCAATTCTGCAGTTCACTGCCACATTTGACATCATTATCTGTCTGATAGAACAAATGAGAATTTCTTTGGAATATGACTTGATGGCATTCCAGATATTTAAGCCTATCATCACAATGTTAATAAACATGACGTTGTATTGGATTATCTACTCCATACTTAATTACATTCCCTTTTATTTTAGTTCACTGCGCCCTATCTAAATTCTATCCAAACCCTTTCAAGGAGACGAGTTTTGCTTTCCCTCCAATAAAAAATGTGAAGTCGATTATGCCATAATTATTGATAAGTGCAAGTCTAGCAGTGCTGTTGATGGCCATTGTGCATGGAAGTGTGGAAACAGTAGCTTGTATAATGGATGTGTATCTGGTAGATTGCACATTGTAGCCATACCATAGGCCTCCACTACTGCAAATAGTTGTCAATGATAGACACTTGTGTTAAAAAAAATTATAAATAAAATGTAAATAAACATCAAAGAAGACAAAGTCACATGCAGGGTAAATAATATGTAAATAATGTTATACAATGGACTTATGATCATAGCTACAATTGCATGCTGAAGAGAAAGGACTGTTGTTACAACTGAAGAAGGATATAAGAATTATTAATGATATTGAGAGGACTATTAGCAATTATATAAATATCAAGGCTTGCTTACACAAAGCATTTTAAAATTAATCGAAAATGTTCACTGATTCCCAGATGAATTGCACCAATCTGGTGCTTCAAGTGGACAAACAAGATAAGCTGGACGATTATTCTCTTCAATCACTTGTATAAAATTTCCATAGTTTGCAGGATTGCAACAAAGTTGATATTGTGAATCTTGGAGTTGTGTGTTACAACTTGATGTACAGATCGTTGATGGGGTTTCTAAAGTTGATAAAAATACATTATGCATCATTTGAGCAACAGTTAACTAAGATCAATAGAAAGTACTACTAAAACACAACTCATACAATAATGCTATATACCCCTATGTTCATTGAGCTGTTGAATAGTAAAAGAAATCCATACTACCCTTAAGTGTTAAGTAGTCAAGCTGGGCCCAGTAGAAAATGCTTTCAAAACTGATTGTTATGTATTACTAAATTTGACTCCATATAGTAATTTTGTTTTCAGGCCATCCAGACATACAGAGTAGTACTGTACTCTTTGATATGGATATAACATTAGAATGACTTGTGGTAAAACCAGCACCCATAGTGGTATCAGAATTTACACACCCTTTCTACTTGTCATTTTATTCCTGGCCATTGCCCACTATTCAGAACTGCAAGTGCACTTCTGGTTCTCATAATCAAAAAGAAAGCTCTTATTGTTTTTAAAGAGCTGGAATCACCTTTAGAAATTTAGAAACTTTAACCTGGTTACCTTAATTTTGTCGCTCATATGGTATAATCGCAATGTGTATTACATATATATATATCATGGAAGCATTATATATGTTTGCTTGTATGTTTGCATGTATGCAATTAAGTCATAGATATAACTATATACATATGCGGTGCATACATGGGATCTAACATAAAGATAAAATTATGTATGCATATTTTACATACCTAAACATGTCTTCAAGTCATCACTTAATTGATATCCTACATTACATTCACAAACAAAACTTCCAATAGTGTTTATACATATCTGACTACATCCATTTGTTGAGTTGTTGTTGGTTATACCTGGTATAGATATGTAGGTATAGTTATGTGATATACATTGACGTTATGTGGTAGAACTTACCATATTTTCCTGATTCTGGTTGCTGAACACCTCCATTTACTTTAAAAACAAACACTCCTGGACATCCCACATTACTCTCTTGATCGATATTAAAGATGCTATTAGTAAGTGATCCATTCACACTGATAAAATCAACACCATTGCCTGCATTAAGTCCTACTTGTGCTCTATATCCTGAGTATGAATTTATTTCTCCATCACCATACAAGAAGAACACAAATGAGTTTATACCATCTGTTGCTAGAATGCACTGAAATGTAACTGTCTGTGAACAGAAAAATGAACCAAAAAAAAAACAAAAAAAAACAATAATGTAGCATAGTGTGACAGATACAAAGTGTAACATATTTGTAGAGTTGCACCTATACTAGAATAGAGATCTGAATAGGTGCCTATACATTGCCTATACATTGCCTATACATTGCCTATACATTGCCTATACAGGCTAATAATAATACAGCTTACATAGTATTTTTCAGGCTTTGTAGATACATTATTGTCAAACTGCACAAGTGCAATCTGAAGATATGTGCAACCAAGGCTGAATATATCTGTAACTACATGTACATGTACTTTGGGCTGAATGTAGAGCACGCAAACAATAGAATAAAAACTAGACAAATACAACTATATATTTCACACAGACAATATCGGATCGGATCGGATCGGATCTGCATATAGGCATAAAGGTATAAAGGCAAATTGCTGTATAGGTGTAACACTACATATTTGTATAATCATACTGGAGAATCTTCATCACAGCAATATCCAACATGATCCCAAGTTGCTATAAGAACGTCTGTAGCTGAGAATGTTGTTAGTTCAGGAAAAGCACTTGCTACTTCTTCTCTGATTCTCTCAATAATATCACTATCTCTAGTTACTCTATACCACAGAGAACCAAAATGTCCTGTATATAAATCAGCCCAGAATGGAGCTATTAGTGGAGTACTAATAGGAAACGGATCTGGTGAAAAGTCTGAAAACCCATTATTAAAGGAGAGATCGCCATTATTGTTCAACTATATGTAAAAAAAAAACATATTATACATGCTAGTGAATCTATTTGGCAAAGGTGATCTTGATGAAAGTTACTTCATTTACAACTTACAAACACTGTTGTATAAGTTGTGCCATAGAACACAAATCCAGTACTCAGTAGAATTGCCCTTGAGCCATCATCACTTAAGAAGGATAGAATATCTCCTTCAGCATCATTACCAAAGGGATAGAAGTTGGTGTTTATGTTACTAGAGCATTCAATGCTTAAACCACACTCATTGATATCTAAGAAAATATGATTACGTATCTTTGTATTTATGTATGCATGTTGTATTTATGTATGTATGTATAAATATATATAGTTATAGATGTATTCATTTACATATATGTGTAAGTATGTATATATATATGTATGCATGTATGTATGTATGTATGTACATACAAATGTTGCATGTATGTATGTACATACAAATGTTGCATGTATTATGTATGTATGCATATATCCATGTGTGTGTGTATGTACATATCTATGCACATATATACATATATATATGCAAACACAATTATAGATATACATACGGTACATGCACTTTTATGTGCATGTGTGATGTGTATGTATGTATGCATGTCTGTATGTATGTACCTGTACAAGTCATCAAATCACTACCCAATTCAAAACCGATGTCACATTCACAAACAAAACTTCCAATAGTATTTGTACATATTTGATCACAATAATTTAGAGAACACTCATCAACATCTGTCCAAAAAGATAATGATAATTATATTGTATCTATAAATATATATACATTGGAAGAGCATTGGTATAATTATGAGAAATGCAATAGTCAAGTGCTGTATTTGTCTTAAGATCATGCTAGTGTGCTATATAAAAAGAAATAATTTAAAAACATTCCAAAAAATGAAAGAGTATGTAGGGATATCAAAAACCAAAAAAAGCACGCGAACGAGATTGGGATGGTGCTTTGATTTGGCAACAAACTGAAATACCCCTTCCAAATAACAACTGTATATAAGTATCGCTTCTTTGTATAGTAGCAAAACTGGCAAAATGTTCATATTATTGTTATTATTCACTATTATTATTTTTCTTTTTCATAAAAATAGATTTATACATTTCTGGAGCTAATAAAGTGGTTTTAGCTACCTAATATTAAATTAGATGCCCCAATTTTCACAAGGTGTTTGCATGTCTGGATTTGTAACATTTTTATTAGTGGTTAATGGTATGTCACATTCAGATTCACTAATAACCGTGCATTGGAAATAAAAAAAATCAGTCATGAATTGAAACATGTACAGGTATGTATTATATACTTGCATACCTACACAGGTCATCAAGTCATCACTCAACTGATAACCACTGAAACATTCACAAATAAAACTTCCATTAGTATTTGTACATATTTGAGTACAACTGTTTAAGGCTCCATTGGTTGAACTACCTTCACTGGAGCCATCTGAAGAATTATCAGTGAAGCCAACAGCACACTCATCAATATCTGCATTCATGCATTACACTTGTACACACTTTTTTTATGTATGTAAAAAATTTTCGTTAGTCCGAAAATACAATTATCACAAATGTACATAAATGTGACAGTGTTAATAAACAAACCTGAGCAAGTCATCAAGTCATCACCTAATTCATATCCACTATTACATTCACAAAGAAAACTTCCAATAGTGTTTGTACATATCTGATTACAACCATTTAAGGAGTCATTGGCACACTCATTGATATCTGACATAATGACAAATTGTATGTATAAAATCAACTAGATTCAAATTATGAAATCATATTATATATTACATTACAATTATATGTATGTGAGTATAGGGCATACTTATGTGAGCATACACACATAATTATATAGTCTTGTGAAGAAAAAAGCAAGCAGAAATACGCTTGACTTCAATCTTGTGAGAGATTGGTATTGAAAATAACTGGCTGATGGTGACAACCCATTGACATCAATGAGATTGATATTATACAATGAAACTAAAGTTTTAAAAATTTGCCATCATAGCAAATCAACTCTGAGAAACCTGGTTACTAGATATTAGAGAGCTGTACGACATCATATGTGAAGCAATGATTAAACGTTGAATGCATTTTCCATTTATTTTACATGTGCATCATCTCAATAAATAATTTAACTTTGTCTTTGCACTGTTGTGAGCCTACCTAATGAACATTGTAATATCAAGTCCATTGTATGATTCAGACATTCTTCATCTTTAGTGAAATCAAATTCACATGATTCTTCAAATGTAGTGAATTCCAGAGAACATGATAAGTTGCTAATGACTTGAGATGCTGAACTAATGGAGTACTCATCAGGAGGTAAGAACACTCCATCTGTTGAATGAAAGTAAGATTTATCCACACTTTGTCTACAAGTATATCTCATTCACTTGTTTTGTATAGCATCTCCTGTATTACATTTCAATTATTGTAACTTATAACTGCATTAATTAAGTTAGCAGGAGCGAAAACACTCAATCAATTCCATAAAAGCAGCAAGGCATGTGTTTGAGAAGCACACTTAAGCTTCTAGTATTCTCTTTATAGTATAAGCTTCCATTTTACACCAATTTATAGAAAATATGACTAAGGTGTTGAACAGTACTTCAGCATTTTTAAATGTTCACATTTTACTCTGCAATGAGTATTTCAATTATTTAGTAATCCATTTGTCAACCATTGTCACTAACCTGCATAATTTAACCCACAAACACAAGCAACTTTAGCTTGATCTTGTACATCAGGATCCTCAAAATCAATACCATCAGCACACACACTAGTCCATGTACCATTAGTACACACTTCAAATACTCCACTCACTGTTGATGAGTAGCTGTCATATATTTCATAAAATAGACGAATATCTCCATCCATGCACTCTGCAGCTATAAGGAATGTTATTATTATTATAGTTATTATACAATATAATATAAAATATATATATATTATCGCACAAATACCGGGAAATATTACGAGTTGGATACAGCGTTGCCACGAGTCCGAAGGATGAGTGGCAACGCTGTATCCAACGAGTAATATTTCCCGGTATTTGTGCGATAATAAATTTATCGTATACTCTCCCGCGCACCCGTATACCATCATAATACTGTTACTAAGATACACACAAGTTAAAACGCACAAAAGAAATTAGATATGAAATCGCCGTTCCAAAGAGCATCCATAAGTTAAACTTCAAAATAACACCAGATATAAATGATTGGACCCCTCCAGAGCGAAGTCTGCAAAATTTCCATTTTTCTTTGTTGGATACGTCAACCATGTCCTTCGAAAAAGAGGTGTGGTTAATAAGAAGTAAATAATTTTTATACACAACATTTTTTATAGGTATTAGATGATAAAGAAGTACAAGCTTTTATTGAAGTAAACAAAAATATTAATACAAAGAAGAAAACTAAATCTGATCTTAAAATCTGGTATAAATGGTGTAATTCAATTGGAGAAAAACGAAATATAGGAGACATTTCACCTCAAGAATTAAACTCTCCTTAGTCACTTTTTCATAAAAGTAAGACGAAGAGATGGTAGAGAGTACGAGCCAGATTCACTTACTTCAATTCATAGAAGTCTTGATCGTTACTTGACAAAAGACTTGAGCAAGAACTACAGTCTCCTTAATGATATTGACTTTGAAAAGTCCCGTCAGACATTGAAAGCTGCGAGAAAATCACTGAAACAGCAAGGTAAAGGAAACAGACCCAACGCTGCTGATTCTATAACTGATACAGAAATTGAAAAATTATGGAGTTCACAAGCATTGGGGGACCACTCACCTAAAAATCTTCAGATGACCATATGGTTTTGCCTGTGTATTCACATGGGTATGCGTGGTCGAGACGAACATCACAGATACCGTTTTGGTGACTTCACTCTTAAATTTACATCAGAGGGTCATGAATATGTAGAATTCTCGCAGGAGAGAGGTACTAAAACTAGATCTGGTGAAGATGAAGCACACCAGCAGCGAGCATTCAAACCAAAGATGTTCGCAACTCCAGCTTGTCCAGATAGGTGTCCTGTAAAGCTGTTTAAAACATTTATCTCGCATAGACCTGAAGGAATGAACTCACCTGAATCTCCATTTTATTTAGCAGTGAACCATAGGCTCAATGAGCATTCAAAATGGTATAAATGCCAGCCATTAGGCATTCACCAGATAAATGGTTTTATGAACATTTTATCAGAAATAGTGGAATTGCCAGGACGAAAAACAAACCACTCAGCAAGAAAGACAACAGTGCAAAAATTATGTAATTCTGGCATTCGCGACAGTACTGTTCTTCAGGTTTCTGGTCACAGAAATGTTCACAGTTTGAATAATTATAAAAAGCCATCAATCGAACAACAAAAATCCATCTCTCATCTCCTCAGTTGCTACTCAACTCAACCAAATCCATCGACCAGTAATCCAATTTTATCCTCTACCTACAGCAGTACCATTACTAACCAGCAATCTCAGAATGGCGGTGTAATCATGCCTGGTTGTACTCTGCATAGCTGTAGAATACAAATAATCTCTTCACCATGTGGTCCTTCAACTAAGAAACCGAAAATGGACTCTATATCTTCTTAGTTTTTAGATACTAACATTATAACAAACAGTATAATATCGATCAATATTTATCATCATTCAATTTTTAACCATTTGGACAATTGAAATGCGCACGTGAGACCAGTTGAACACGTAGTGTACAATACGGACACGTGATTGTACAATACGGTAAAATATTATCATAGTACGTGTTTTAGGCGGAGCATTGAAAATGTGTTAAAAGTATGTTGCTATGGAAGTTAATATACGATAAAAAGTAGTGATTCACTGATAAGAGATTTTATTACAAATATTTCAGTAAGCCTATACTGGTACTGATAGTGATCCCATATTACATCTACCTGTTCCTTCTGATTTCTGCATGATTCTTTTGAAAAAGATGAGTAATATCATACAAGCGATTAATGATGTTATAATGGTAAGAAATGATGTTATTACCCATTAAAATAACGGTTGCATCTTTCAGAAATAACCGATACTTGAAATAATTGTTAACAATACCATTAGTGCATCGCTAATATTACTGCATTGAAGGTATTTTTAATTTGACTACATTTATTAAAGGGACATGTCGCTTTGGAAGACCAAAACAATGTTTTCTCCCTAAACATTATCAGTTGACACTGTGATAATTAGGAACAAAATATATAGTTATAACAATTTTCTGTCAGTGCTGTCTAGCCCTTCTGTCTCTTGTATTTTAAGGATAGTGATTCGGATTGTGATTGAACATTTTTTATCTAAAGAGATCCTTTCTGTTAAAGTGCACCTCAACGAAGTTACATTCGGTCTCGGAAGGGACTCTAGGAAGACAGAAAGAGGATTAAGTAACACCTAATGCTAATGTATCGAGTGAACATGGGAAGAGACAGGAGCAGAATGTCACAAAACAGAGAAAAAAAGACAGCATCAAGGGATCAACTATGAAAATACGGCTCAACAACTAGAGAGACTAACAGTGAAGCAGGGTAACTCCAACTATCCTTGCAACAAAGGCTGTCCACCCTAGAAGTTGAGCTACAGTCAGTCAGACAACTACCATATCTACCTCACAAAGACTGGATGTCGACTCAGTCTACTATAAATCTGCATTTGGTGCCAATTCTGAAATACCCCAGAAGCTATTCAGCAACATCTCTGCCCTTATGATGGACCGTCTGCATGGGACACTCACTGCAACCAGTTTGAGATGCTTGCTCAGCTTAGCAAGTGGTCAGATGTAAAGAAAGCTACATATCTTGCAACAAGTTTGAAGGGACCGGCTCTAACAGTGCCAAGTAATTTACCACCTGAAAGCCTTAGGATAGTTGGAGGTATTCTGCTTCACTGTTAGTCTCTGTAGTTGTTGAGATAGTTGATCTGTTGATGCTGTCTTATTTTTCTCTGTTCTGTGACAAACTGCTCCTGTCTCTTCCCATGTTCACTTGATACATTAGCAATAGGTGTTACTTGATCCTCTTTCTGTCTTCCTAGAGTCCCTTGTGCCATCAAACTTCTGAGACCGAATGTAACTTCGTTGAGGTGCACTTTAACACAAAGGATCTCTTTAGATAAAAAAAATGTTCAATCACAATCAGATTATGACATATTGGCAGCTGGCACGGAGACTTGCTTTGGTACTACACATCAGCTTCAGATCTAAGAATATGGCTGAAAACATACACTCATAGATGTGATGTGAGTCTATTCTGAATTGGCTGAGAATATAGAGTCTTATCAAGGCTATAAGAGATGCAACTGCGACTTTGTCAGACCAGCCAAAGAAAGTGAACCCATCGAGGTTCATTGACATAGACTCTGTCTTAAGTAGAAGTCACTGGTTGAAATGTTTCGTGGCTTTGTTCGTGTGGTGGATGTGATAAGTTCGGCAGATGGTTGATATACCAGGATTCCACTAAGTTGAATGAAGGGATGTTGTTTCTTTCCAGTTGATATGGGGATCTTTTGTCGATACATGCTCTGTTAGAGCACCGGTGTCTATGTTCTAGGTAGTGACAGCTCTCTGGTATTTATACAACGCATACTCGCGTAAGTCACACAAGGATATTAATATACATTTTCAATAAAAATGGAGGAAGATGTAAGGATGTCATAACCCAAAAAGCATGCGAACATTGTTGGGAGGTTAACGTAGGACCTAAAATTAAAGAAACCAATTCCATATAAACCTACATAAGTACAGCTCTTGGTGTTTTGCTTTATAGTGGTCTAAGTACTTATGTAGGGTTATATGGAATTGGTTTGTTTCATTTTAGGCCCTATGTTAACCTCCCAACCTTATTTGCATGCTTTTTGGGTTTTGACGTCCTTACATCTTCCTCCATTTTTATTGAAAATGTTTTCATTATTCTTGTTTTCATTGTTTATTTCTGAATGGTAGATGATTTGTGAATATTTTATGTAGATTGCTATGAGGCTTGATAATCATTGAAGGTCAGACATTTGTATAATTATATCTATTATTTATGAATTGATTATCCTTCTTTTACATTTATATTTCACTTACAGCTTTGCCACAAGAAGCATCTCTGTGTCAACCAATCGGCATTCCAGTGCTCATCATAGTATATAATATTATATTATCAGTATACCATGGTTTTAATATGAATAATTATTATGCTCATTATTTTAAGATTGTATTTGCTCACAAACTTCATTACTATACTTATGATTCCAACGTAGCAGGCAGTTTCAGTAAACAGCTTTCATGTTTTGATGACACAAATGCGCATGCGCAATTAGATCCACGTGGCTAAATTAATGAATACACTTATAAAAATGGCATCCAATTCGAGATCAATTCTTTACTGTCATTGAGACTGTCTTCTTTCGTCGTATCTAAAGATATCATCTCGATACTTGAAGACCAGAATTTTGCAATGAATGCGATTGGAATTGTTGTAGATTCATTGTGATAGTTCAACAAACAAAAAAATGATTTGTCTGAAAAATAATAATATGAAGCAGATTTTGCCAGTTTTGCCACTCAGCGGTTCTCTACCTTAACAACAATTTTTGGCCATCTAGATGGTGTTGGTAGTCACAAAAACTCCTAGATATGAATAGGTATTTGTGTAGTAAAGCTTATATGTATATATTACCAGAGATTTCAGCTCATCATATGCAATTGAAATTTATGGGCGGACATTTGTTTTTCGTACCATCCTTACATAGAGAGTACTACTGTACTCTCTGATAAACATACTTCGAACCCATGGGAATAATAGGGATGGCCCTACGGGCTATAAAAACTTCATTCACTACCGGAAACTGACTTTGGCAATTCAAAATGATGCCTTTCAGGTTGTGTAATGCACCTGCTACATTCTAATGACCATGTTTTATCAGGTGGTTGTCCCACTATAGCAATGATTGGTCCATTGGAGCAGTGTTATCACAGAAACAAAATGGTGAGGATAAAGTTATAGCTTATTTTAGTCAAACTCTCAATCGAGCTGGGCATAAATATTTTGGTACTAGAAAAGAGCTTTTTGCTATAGTCAAGGATGTCAATCATTTTTATCCATAACTTTATGGTTACCATTTCCTTCTTTGCACAAATCATGCAACCCTGAAATGGTTGCTAAGCTTGCATCATCTAAAGGAATGACTTGTCCATTGGCTAGTAAGACTCCAAGAATATCACTTCAGATCAGCTATATAGCTGGTCTGAAACATAAAAGAATGCAGATGCACTGTCCAGATCACACTGTTTGCAGCATGCTTGCCATCAGTGTGACATTTTAGACAGCTTTAAGGAGTATGGAAGCAATTGCCAATGAAATAAAAACATGCTTTGTCACTCTACAGACCACTTGTGCGGGGACTGCCCATCTTAACATGGATGATGTATGGCAGTCAACTTGCCTGGAAAGATTTTGTACCTTACAGTGAGACAGTGAAGTTCTATTGGGTACAGTTTTCAGTCTGAAGTTAAAAGATGGTCTACTGTATAAGCTTTGGAGTCCCCATAGGGGAATGAAATGTGTGGCAATAGTTCTTACAAAGCAAATGGGACGTGAGATTTTCACTGAAATCCATGAAACCACAACTGCTGGCCACTTTGGGAGCAAGAAGACCCTTGATCATATTAGATCTAACTATTGCAGAGATATACGATGCTGGTGTCATATTTGTGACTTGTGTGCAATGAAGAAAGGACCTCCTCTGAAGGAAAGAACTCCTATAATGTAGGTACTCCTATGGAATGTACTGCCCTAGATGCGTTAGGACCTCTTCCTTTATCCAATGAAGGAATCAAGCATTTGTTAATTGCAATGGATTACTTCACTAAGTGGCCGAAAACTTATCCTCTCCTAAAATAGAAGGCTCCCACTGTTGCTGACATTTTAGAAAGAGAATTTTTTTCTCGGTTTTGTGTGCCCATGGAAATCTATTCCAATCAGCTATGAATTTCGAGTGAGCACTGTTCAAAGAAATGTGTTGATCACTAGGAATGAAGAAAACAAGAACAACACCCCTTCATCTCCAGTCAGATGGGATGGTAGAATATTTCAACCGAACTATCGAAACTCAGTTGGCAATATTTGTCGACAATCCTCAGCAAGACTGGGATCAGCATACGCCTCTACTGCTAATGTCATAAAGGAGTGCAGTGCACAACCATTCAACTAATGCTTAGGTGTGATTTGAAGCTCTCTGTAGGAACATCCCCAAGAACACACCTCAAACTCCACAGAGTTTGCTAATAAATACACTATTGGGGAAAAAGAAAAGAGTCTACAGATTTGCCAGTAAACACTAGAAGTTATCGAGTCAAATAAAAAGAAACTATCACAGAAGAGCTACTCCTCATTCTGGATTCTTGCCTGGTGATAATCCCTAGTTGCATAATCTACAGAGATGAAAAGGGCTCTCCTCAAAATTACAGAGGTCATGCCATGGTCCTTAGATTGTAGCGAAGAAAATCAAAGATCTGATTTATAGAATACAGTATTGGGACATCGAACCAAACCAAACTGAAGTATGACAATTAGAACAAGGTATGTAACTATATTACAGTGATATGTGTTTGTTGTAAATTGAGTCTCCAATTTGCTTTCAGGGCTGTCTAGCCCTTTTGTCTCTTGTTTTGTTAGTAGACAAGTATAAGCACATTTTAAGGACAGTGGTCCTAATATTGATTTATTTATCTGCACCAAAGTGCACCACAACAAAGTACATTATTACTGTATTAGAAAAATAGTAACTCTACCTATCAGGGTTTCATAGTGGGGGAGGGGGTACTATTTAATTGGGGATTTCCCCTTTAACACATGTAGAAGCAACCTCAGTGGGCCTAAATTAAAATATATTTCCTGAATGCATACCCCCGGAGCAGATCAGAAGCAGTATGCTTCATGATTGATTCTTTCCCCTCCCTAACAAAAACTTCTTTACAAAATGCTACAATAACTAAATGAAAATATTACTGACAAGTTGACAAGATCATTTCTAGAAAGTTTATTTCAGAAACATCAATCGTAGCTCTACACAACATTTTGGCTTTTTGTACAGCCTTCTTCAAAGTGTGAAGCTCCTTTTCTTCTTTTTAAAATAAGCCTTCTGGAAAACATCAATAAATTTGCAACTCAAAGGGACTAAGATTGTGAATGGCTGTCGTTATAGAAGTACTCACAAAAGAAAATGACTAAATGAAAAATCGTATTAATGGGCACTTTTACTTACTTTTAACAAACTGTAAATGTTAGCAACACTACAGCTATAAACACTCTAGCATGTATTCCATGTACACTAAATTGTAATATTCAATGAACATAATAATAAACACAAAAACACTAATAATGATATGTTTCCAGGAATATGAACATGTTACATACAAATTAAATGACATTTTGTTAATAATAAACTTACATGGACTGCACCTAACAGAAGCATCTTCCGAATGAATACAATTGTGATTACCGATACCATTGTGAGGACATTCTAATAATTCTGATTCAGATCCAGTACAGAACACATTATCCAACCAAATTGGACCAGTTCCTTGTCCAAAGAAAGCAAATGATAAAGCTGTTCCTGTAATAGAATTAATTTCATTCTTTCATAATTCACGTTAACATGTCAGACAGTTTTTAAACATGGTGAAATCAGTTTGAAAGATTGTGTTACTGAATCAAAAAAGAGGGAAGTACTCAAATATGAACAGTTACTATCATACTATACATAAGTTAGATACCTGGTAATGTAGAGTTCAGTAATTATTGTCATATATCATTGAATTTAAATCCCAACACCTCTTTCAAAAACCAATGTTGCCTAAACCACCTCATAGAGAAAACTTCTAATGTTATTCTCACAACATTATAAGTATCAAATGAGTAAAACATTTTGTTAAAGCTGTTTTTGCATTGTATGAGATGAGTTTTACCTTTCTATACACTTTTGTAATTGAATCATGTCATAATACACTATTATTCAAATTGCTTAGCTGTCATAGACTAAATTTATTTTCAGAGTCTACCATTTTTTATATCAAAAACATAATTAGAAAAACAAAACTTAATTAATATTCGATGCCAGGGAAAGAACTGAATAACTCATGAAGTTTGTCTGTTATATTATAATATTACATGCTCTTATAATAAGTATATACCTAAAACCTCATCACAAGAATTGTAATCAACATTGTATATTAACTTACCACCCAAATATCCTGTCTGTCTACAAACAACTTCAGCATCATTGTCATCCCAAAAGTCATCACACACTGTACCATATGTTCCATCAATACATATCTCCACTCTACCCTCTAAACTAGTTGATCCATCAACTAACCGAACATCACCATATGAACAAGGGACTAGAAGATGGAAAACCATGTAATACATCATTAAATACTGAGTGTATAGCTGAGTACATTTCACACATATAATTAAACTTTCTCAGAATACATTCTTAATATGAATTCAACAAACGAGATTATCTGTTAACCACCTTGGCTGGAAAAGTATTTTTATTTGTACTATAGTTTTTATTATCCACACTACTTCTGGCTCTGGCAATTTGAGCAGAGTTTTACTACAGTTAACAAACACCAATAGAATGTACTAATAAAACACAAATTGTGCAATAATGCTATGTATACACCTATGTTCATTGAGCTATTGCAATGACTAGTAAAAGAAATTCATACTAACCATCAAGTACTAAGTAATTGAGCTGGGCTCAGTAGATGATGCTTTCCAAACTGATTGTAATGCATTACTAAATTAAACTCCATATTAAAATGAGATATTTTGGAGCATCCTACAATGTTAACATTCATAGGTGAGAAGCCACAGTAAACAGAATTCTCTAACTTACCTAAATTACCTATCCTGCAAACAATAATGAATATGAAACTTACTTCTACCAATCAGTAAACATAAATTATATATATACAGGTCAATTTGTATTATATAATGAACATTTATGGACACTAAGAGTATAAGTACAACAACTCAAATCATCACATAATATTAATTTTACCTGAAACACTGCACCTAACAGAAGCATCTTCAGAATGATCACAATTATGATTACCAATACCATTGTGAGGACATTCTAATAATTCTGATTCAGATCCAATACACGACACATCATCCAACCAAATTGGACCACTTCCTTCTCCAAAGCGGGCAAATGATAAAGCTGTTCCTGTAATAGCACACTTTAGGTAATTTTTGCAGAATGCATGTAAAACTGTTTTAAAAGCATGTGATATTAAATATGTATTAAATGACAAGGAATCACACTGAATAATTTATATTGACTTGCCACCAAAATATCCTGTCTGTCTACAAACAACTTCAGCATCATCATCATCCCAAGAGTCATCACACACTGTACCATATGTTCCATTAATACATATCTCCACTCTACCCTCTGAACTATTCATTCCATTAACTAGCCGAATATCACCAAATGAACAAGACACTAGAAGATAAGAAAGCATTATTGTTTGTATAATGATTGTTATTAGCAACATCTAACATGTAAGACTACTATAATTATACAAACACATCACTAAATATTAGTTGAGAGGGAAATACCATCAGATTTATTTATAATTATGATGTTTATAATAATACATTTTCTTTGTTTTCCTAAATTAGCTGCTATTGAAGTCTACATTGAGTAAATGCTCTAGAAAACATTGTATGATATGCAATGAATACCAACTCATTTGACAACACACCTTAAGAGAATAACCAACTACATAAATGTTTCTACAATTGCACAGTCCCTCGTTTTTAGTTGATTAACAACAAAATTTCTTTAATATTTGTAATTATACATCACTGTCTTTTCTTACATGGACAGATTTCAGCAATATCAAAACAGCAATCATTAAACTGATAGCATATTCGATCACAGTAACAACCATTGACAAAGCAGTTACTAGTACAGCAGTCCTCAAACCCAGCATCAACACAAGAACCTATAATTATAGTGAATATCATGAAAGAAGATGGTATCAGGTAACCCAACACAACAATAAATATCTATTTGGTATGCATAATAGAGTGAAATGATTTGTGTGCACGTATGAGTTGTGTCTTTGTGTGCTGTGTGTGCGTGAGTATGTGGGTGTGTGATTTAATAATAATTATAACATTACTCACCAGGTGAAGGTGATGGAAATGGTGTAACTGATGAAGATCCTGAAATAGAGCAACACAAAATTAAAATACATAATTGACTATAGATTTCATGTGCCATGCAGCAGTGTAGATTTAATATAGATAAATAAATGGATAGATAGATGGATAAATAGATCCATAGATAGAGGTATATAGTTAATCAGGTATAAATAGAAAGGTAAAACCATGTCTTACCAGATGATGGTGTGGCAGTAGGCATCAAAACAGATGAAGGCGAAACTGGAATTTACAAAAAAATAACATTTGGTTAATTAAACAATTTAATATAAATTAATGAATATGCCGTAAATGTGTATTTGTGTACTAAAGAAATGTTTCAATACTCATCAATTTCACGGAAATGTGACTCAATTTGCAAAAAAGTGAGCCAACAAAATAATTTTATGTTGCTATTTTGTATAGGAAGCCAACAAAATTTGGTATTAGAAACTCAAAGTAGTCCTTTTGTCGTGATGTCTGGTACAAAATGTAGGAATTGCAAGTGATTACAAGTGTAGGATCAAAATTGCCAGAAAAAGTCCCATTTTGCAAATTCAGTCACATGTATGAATGTATTGTGTTTCATAAATATATCCATAACCTACCAAATGAACATTGTAATATCAAGTCCATTGTATGATTCAGACATTCTTCATCTTCAGTGAAATCAAATTCACATGATTCCTCAAACGTAGTGAAATCCAGAGAACATGATAAGTTACTAATGACTTGAGATGCTGAACTAATGAAGTATTCATCAGGAGGTAAGAAGACTCCATCTGTTGAATGAAAGTAAGAGATCTATCCCTACTTTATTTAAAAGTATAGTGTTATCTGGGATACCTTCTCCTGTATTACACTTCAATTATTGTAACTTATAACTACATTAATTAAGTTAGCTTGAGTGAAGATACTCAATCAACTTCTCCATAAAGGCAATGAGGCATGTGTTTAAAAATTAGCATTCTCTACATTTGACATAATACAACTGCATAGCTTCCATTTTTAAACCATTTGATAGGAAATACGACTGGTGTGTGGACCACTATAGCTATACTTGAACATATTCAAAAGGTCGTATTTTTTTCTTCTGTAATGAGCATTCCTACTATTTAGTAATCCATTTGTCAACCATTGTAGCTAACCTGCATAATTTAACCCACAAACACAAGCAACTTTAGCTTGATCTTGTACATCAGGATCCTCAAAATCAATACCATCAGCACACACACTAGTCCATGTACCATTAACGCACACTTCAAATACTCCAGTCACTGTTGATGAGTAGCTGTCATATATTTCATAAAATAGACGAATATCTCCATCCATGCACTCTGCAGCTATAAGGAATGTTATTATTATAGTTATTATACAATATAATACAAAATATAAAGTTGTGATTCATTGATAACAGATTTTGACAAAGATGAGTAATATCATACAAGCAATTGATGTGAAATGACATTATTTGTGCACTTAATATAATATCGGTTGCATCTTTGAGAAATAACCGATACTTGAAATAATTGCTGACCAATACAAATTACTAATCTGAGTATTAGTGCATCATGAATATAAAATACATTAAATGTATTTTCAATGTGACTTAATTTAGGGAAAAGGACATATAGCTTTTGAAGAACAAAACAATGTTTTCTGTGTAAAAATTTTCAGTCAACATAACTATTATTGTATTGCAAAAATAGTAACTATACCTATCAGGTTTTCATACTGTGGGGGTGGATGTACACAAAACACTAGTTTTGTATGTAAAACAACTAGAATTAAATATAATTTGTGTAATAATAAACTTACCTGCAACACTGCACCTAACAGATGCATCTTCAGAATGATCACAATTATGATTACCAATACCATTGTGAGGACATTCTAATAATTCTGATTCAGATCCAGTACAGGACACATCATCCAACCAAATTGGACCAGTTCCTTCTCCAAAGCGGGCAAATGATAAAGCTATTCCTGTAATAGATGTTACACACTTTAGATAATTTTTGTAGCATGCATGTAATACCATTTTTAAAGCATGTTCCTATCAAATGTGTATTAAATGAATACTACAACTACAAAACACAAAAATCGCATAGTTTTTCAACACATAGATATTATTACTTGCTGGATTCCCATTAATAACAGTTTGTATACTATAGTTATATTAAGTGTGTAAAATCTTTCCTTAATAGATGAGAATATTAAATGATTACATAAAATTAATAATAATAATTTAATATAAAGAAAAAAATCAATCACGCAAGATAATTTATATTGACTTGCCCCCTAAATATCCTGTCTGTCGACAAACAACTTCAGCATCATCATCATTCCAAGAGTCATCACACACTGTACCATATGTTCCATTAATACATATCTCCACTCTACCCTCTGAACTATTCATTCCATTAACTAGCCGAATATCACCAAATGAACAAGGAACTATAGGAGATAAGAAAGCAAGTAACACATTATTGAATACTGACATAATTTATTTAGTGGAGCAAATATCAAATGTAAAGGAGATAGGTGAAACATAGATATAGTGTATGCATCTTTTATATCTTCTTAGGTCCATAGGGCCAAGAGTGCTTTAAAACCAGACAATGCTCTATTTCAATGCTGTATTTAGTTTTAAAGCCATCTTGCTACTTGGCCCTCTGGATCATAAAACAGTTTAACCATTTCAGAGAAGATGATCGGTACAGGCAGTGAACACTTGTTCAGATAGGTATGCTCGGACATTTTGTACAGCCCAAACAAGGGCAAGCACCCCTTTTCTACTATCACAATAACGTTGCTCTGATTTAGTAATAATTCAGCTGGCAAATGCAATGACTCTGTTAGTGCCATTCATCAATTTTGTAAAAGGACAGCACCTAAACCATCATTCCTGGCACTGGTATCTAATATCAATCCAGATGTGATGAAATGATAAACCAACACAGGAAAAGACGTCAGATAGTGTTTAAGTGTAAAGAAAGAAGCCTATTCACTTTGATCAGTATAATTCTAGCTGTGTTGTTTCCTGGTAAGATGATGTAAAGGGGGTGCTATCTGCGCAAATCTGCTAATAAATGTATGTTAGTAGGAAGCCAGACAAAAAACCCCAACTATTTTAGAACTGGTTGATTTACAATGTCTGATACTATTGGACGATTGACAATGTCTTATACTATTGCATGGGGTACATTCCTATCCCATGATACAATATAACTGAGGTATACACATTTTTAAACATTAGGTGATACTTGGATGGTCTATCTTCAGTCCTACCTGACAATTGTCACCTACTCCTATGTAGCACAGAAATTACAATTTCCTTCGATTGTTGGAAAGTACAGGGTGTGTTACATAGGCCAAATGGCATGAATTTGAACAGCTAAAGGCTAAATAGCATAGCTATTGCAGTCTTCTTTTTATGAGGAGGGTCCATTTTAACCTGTCAATATCCACTGGCTAAATGTAATGTGGAGAAGCAGCATGACTCTTGAATGCACCTTTATATTTACAAGACTTCAATGTCTTCAAGAAATCAATTTACTGCTGGTTAGTGTTCAGGGTTGTTACATATGTATGTTCGTATGTTAAATATGTATATATCCCTGTATCTGTGCATGTAAATATGCATATATAATAACTCACATACCTACACAAGTCATCAGGTCATCACTCAACTGATAACCGCTAAAACATTCACAAAAATAACTTCCATTGGTATTAGTACATATATGATTACAACCATTCTGGGAGCCTTCTGTTGAACCATCAGCAGAACCATCAATGGATTCATTAGCACACTCATCAATATCTGTTGAAAGATATAATCCTGCATTGATTTATGTATTTATGTGTGTATGTATATATGTATCCCAGAGCAATGTAGTATACTTATATGTATGGATGATCCAGGTTTATATAAACTGTAGGGCCATCCCTATGGATTGCTTTGAAAGGACAAATGATCTACACACACACATGAATATATGTATGTATAACTATGTACATACATACAGTATATATGTATGTATTTATGCATGTATGTATGAATGTATGTATGTATGTATGTATGTATGTATGTAAGTGTATATGTATGTATGTATGTATGTATGTTTTTATATATTTAGCTGTGCAGGTTGCTGGATGTTTAACTTGTTGTTTGCATTTATTACTGTCATTCTTTTAACCAATGCCATGAATGCCTATATTCAGTATACTGCTATGCCAGATGTGGATACTCCAAAATGCTATATGATGCTTTTCAAGACCAATCAGAAAATGTCTATGCACAAGCTGTCACAAGGCATACATATTCTGATTAATGAACAGTAATGAGCATTGTTTCTCAAGATTACAATGATTGACAGTTTCTGACATCGCAAGTAAATTGATACAGAAGAATCCTCTTTGAGATAATTATGCTTACTGGTAATAGCAACTACAATGATTTAAATTTTGTCATGACAATACGATTTTTCAATTTGTTGAATATTACTATTCAAAACTTATATCCAGTTCTACAACATTAGTACTATGGTTGGTATTACTATCATGATAATAATAACAAGCCTACGTAGTATACAGCAATATTGTAATACTGAATGTAAATTTAACAAGGGTTTTGTTAAAATTGACATTGAGTATGTAAATAGCAAACGAGATTAAAGATCTTGAAGAATATATCCAAAAAAATCTATACAAATATTTTATGGTGACAATTAAATCATGAATAGTATTAACAGAACATACCAAATCTTTGTATTAATTAATGGAATGAAAATAAAATAATAAAAGAATGTACTGCTATTCACTGCAATATTTAAAGTAAATTAATTGAAAAATTAGATATTCTAATGAATTGGTCCTATATAGATATTGTGTTGTGATATTATTTTAGTCAATCACAAAACCTCATGCCTCAGGGTGTGCTGAGTGCCAGAATAGGGGACTTGGCCATGGTAAAAATGTGCTGAACAACAGAGTGGATAAAAAAGCCCATCAGAAATGAATGAAGAAATAAAAGTGTTTTGTTGAATGCAAACAATGATTCCAAGCTCTCGTAGAATCTAAAAACAAAACATTCCTTAGCATCTTTCAGTCAGTTAACTAACACACAAACCACACTATATGCGTATCGATATTCTCTTGAATTTCTACTATCTTTTTTTTGTGCTCTTTTTGGTTTTGACATCCCTACAAGCCCTTTTAAATGTATTTTATTATTTTTCTAATATTGTTTTACAAAAATGTTTGAAGCATATGCACAATTATGAAGCTGTTCTGTATGAAAATAAATTGTTTTCATGCATGTTTTATCATTCTATAATTATACTGTAATGATAATACTTATTTTATAATTAATAGTATATTAATTATAATACTTATTGAAGTACGTAATTAGCATTGCATGGAGTTTTGATGCCTATCAAAACTGACTGGGAAGTCTGTCCTTTGTGTGTTTAAGTATCTAATTATATATGATGACTATTCTCTTTCACTTATAACATTAACATTGTCTGCCGGAGTATGGCGTCCAGAAGAGTGGACACTATAAGAAGCAAATCGTCAGTATTATAATTATTAACTTTATTAACAAGTTCATTATTAATTTCACTAGAAATTTTTGCTTTCAGAATAAAAGTATTCATTAATAGGTCAAGAAATAAAACACTACAACAATAATTCAGTGGAATTTAACTAACTGGTTTGATAGCTCAAAAAACATAAAAATGTATTTTTATGGAAAGAGCAGTTGTTTCTGGGCCATCCCTACATAGAAAGTACTACCGTACTTGCTGATATGACTTTACCAGATTCTGGTTCTCTACTATAACAAAGATCTCTGACCATCTAGAAAGTATTGCTATATAGACATTAAAACACTCAATATCACAAAATACGTGTGTTTTAACTTATGAGATTTCAGCTTGCATTTGGAAATGTATGGGTGATCACTTTGTTTTCGGGCCATCCATACCTACAGAGTACTACCATACTCTCTCATATGAATACAACATCTACCAGCATATATAACAAATGTATAAGGACACTCACAAACTATTAAACACATCTAGTAAGGTTTAACAACTACACATTAGAGTTACTTGTGGTAAAAGTACCAATAGTGGTATTAGAATTTACACTCTCCTTCTCTTTGTCATCATTTCACTCCCGGCTATGTCCACTATTCAAAAAATACAATTGCTTTCAATGTTCATAAAGAAAGCTCTTATTGCTTTTTCAAAGAGCTGGAAACACATTTCGATTTTAGAAAATTAACTTGGATACTTGTTTATATGGGATCTAAAGTTATTATTATACATAAAACTATGTAAGCATATTTTACATACCTAAACATGTCTTCGAGTCATCACTTAATTGATATCCTATGTTACATTCACAAACAAAACTTCCAATAGTGTTTATACATATCTGACTACAATCATTTAATGAGTTGTTGGTGGCTATACCTGTGAAAATAAGAAATTTTGTATGTACATATAGTTATATTTATAAACATTAATGTTACTATGTACTCGAGCTTACCATTTCTTCCTGCTTCTGGTTGCTGAACACCTCCATTAACTTGATAAACAAACACTCCTGGACATCCCACATTACTCTCTTGATCGATATTAAAGATGCTATTAGTAAGTGATCCATTCACACTAATAAAATCAACACCATTGCCTGCATTAAGTCCTACTTGTGCTCTACGGGATAAGTATGAATTTATCTCTCCATCACCATACAAGAAGAACACAAATGAGTTTATACCATCCGTTGCTAGAATGCACTGAAACGTAACTGTCTGTGAAAAGAAACAACAATATGACACAGCATGACTGTCAACACATATTATATCTATAATTATTATATTTGTATATAACTTTACTGGAGAATTTGAAGAGCAGCAATATCCAACATGATCCCAAGTTGCTATAACAACTTCTGTAGCTGAGAATGTTGTTAGTTCAGGAAAAGCGCTTGCTACTTCCTCTCTGATTCTCTCAATAATATCACTGTCTGTAGTCAATCTATACCACAGAGAACCAAAATATTCTGTATACAAATCAGCCCAGAATGGAGCTATTAGTGGAGTACTAATAGGAAACGGTTGTGGTGAAAAGTCTGAAAACCCACTATTAAAGGAGAGATCACCATTGTTGTTCAACTATATGTAAAGATAAAGAATGATTACCTGTTCAAGAAAATATTGTACATGCTAGTCAATATATTTGTTAAAGGTGATCTTCATGAAAGTTACTTAATTTGCAACTTACAAACACTGTTGTATAAGTTGTGTTATAGAACACAAATCCAGTACTCAGTAGAATTGCCCGTGAGCCATCATCACTTAAGTTGGATAAAATATCTTCTTCAGCATCATTACCAAAGGGATAGAACCTGTTGTTTATGCTACTAGAGCATTCAATGCTTAAACCGCACTCGTTGATATCTAAGATAAATACAAGATTCCGTATCTTTGAATTTATGTATGTATGTCTTTATGTATGTACACATGTAGTTATCTGAAGGTATGTATATACATATAATTATATATATATATTTGTATGTATGTATGTATGTATGTATGTATATGTATGTATTTATGTATCCATACATGCGTGTGTGTGTGTATGTACAACTATATGTATGCATATATATACATTTATTTATGCAAAAACAATTATAGATATACATATGATACATTCACATTTATATACTTTGTATGTATGTATGCATGTCAGAGAGGTTTTGATATGTTTTAAAGTATGAGCCAAATTGGCTCAACAATGGTTAGTGTGTGCGCCCTTTGCGATACATCTTGAGCCAATTAACAAAGAGACAATGTAATCATAATTAACTGCACCATCTGGCCCAGAAATAGAACTGTGCAGTGCCAAATAAGAACTGTTTGGGTCAATGGTGCATGATATGAGCTTGTCAAAAACACTGATACATGTACATATGTATGTACCTGAACAAGTCATCAAGTCACTACCCAATTCAAAACCAATGTCACATTCACAAACGAAACTTCCAATAGTATTTGTACATGTTTGATCACAATAATTTAGAGAACACTCGTCAACATCTGTCAAAAAAGATGATGATAATTATAAGGTATCTATAAACATAATAAATTAGAGTATATACACATAGAAAGAACATTGGTACATAAGAAATGCAGTGTACTCAAGTGCTGTATTTGTCTTAAAATCATGCCAGTGTGCTATATATATATATATATATATATATACAGCCCTAACTGGAGCTTCAAGTGTTGCTAGTGAGTTGCCTTATAGCTGCCTAATATTGAATAAAATGCCCTGAATTTCACAAGGAGCTTGCATGTCTAGATTTGTAACTTTTTTATCCGTGGTTATTGTACATCCCATTCAAAATCACTACTAACTGTTCATTCAAAATAAAAAGAAATCTATTCAAGATGGGCTAACATACTTAGCAACAGACCATACTAAGTTCATTAGGCAAAGAAAGTTGTAGAGAACTAAACATGTGATACTGAGACAATAGGTTGCCAGATAGAGATGATCCTCAAGAAATAATGAAATAATATTCAAAAGCACTGCCTGTGCATGTATGTCATGAAATCAGTGTACTACAGCTTAATTGGCCCTGCTGTGAGCATTCCATCCACCTTTCCCACCATCCCTCATACAGACGTCTACCAAATAAACATATACTAACTCATTTTACATAAAAGCTCAATTTTATAAATGTAAATATAATCAGTTTAATTACACACATGAATGTTTAAATGTAAGTATACATGTGTGTTACAATAGACCTTTCAACAATCTAAACAAGTCATGAATTGAAACAGGTATACAGGTATGTAAATTACTTGCATACCTACACAGGTCATCAAGTCATCATTCAACTGATAACCACTGAAACATTCACAAATAAAACTTCCATTAGTATTTGTACATATTTGACTACAACTGTTTAAGGATCCATTGGTTGAACTGCCTCCACTGGAGCCATAATCACTGAAACCAACAGCACACTCATCAATATCTGTAAAAAAAGGTAATTATGTACTGTATAGCAGGATATTTTTGTGGTGTCTAATTTTTGTGTTATGATTAATATTTGGGTCAAAATTTCATTTTTCGATCGATATTGCTCAAACTCCACCCATGACAATAAAGTTACATGAGTTAAATATTCGTGAAATGGCTCTGTAGCACGAAAAACACGAAAATTAGACCCCAAAAAACTATCTCGCTATATGGTATAATACATGCACACACTGTTTTTATGTATGTAAACGTTTTCGGTGTGTTTAGAAATACAATTATCACAAATGTATTTAAATGTGACATAATGTTATTATACAAACCTGAGCAAGTCATCAAGTCATCACCTAATTCATATCCATTATTACATTCACAAAGAAAACTTCCGATAGTGTTTGTACATATCTGATTACAACCATTTAAGAAGTCATTAGCACACTCATTGATATCTGACATAATGACAAATTGTATGTATAAAATCAACTTGATTCAAATTATCAAATGTGCCCAATTATATGTATGTGAGTATAGTGCATAATTTTGTGAGGATGCACATATAATAATATAGTCTTGTGAAAAAAAAGCAAGCTTGATTTCAATCTTGTGAGAGAGAACTATTGAAAATAACTGGCTGATGGTGATTACCCATTGAGATTAACTAAGATTAATTCATAGATATTATACGAAAAAACTATATAAAGATTTCAAGATTTGCCATCATAGTAAATCAACTCAAAGAAACCCCAAACTACCAAGTAAACTACCACGAAACTGGTATTTCTAAAACACTACCATGAATTCATTTGATAGTAATCGGTTACAGGATATGAGAGGCTTTAGGACATCATATGTAAAGCAATGATTAAATGTTGAATGCATTTGCCATTTATTTTACATGTGTATCATCTCAATAAATAATTATCTTTGTCTTGGAACTGTTGTGATCCTACCTAATGAACATTGTACAATCAAATCCATTGTATGATCCAGACACTCCTCATTATTAGTAAAATGAAATTCACACGATTCCTGAAAACTAGTGAAGTTCAGAGAACATGATACATTAGTGATGACCTCAGATGATAAGCTGTTAAAGTTCTCCGTGGCAGGAAAAAACTCTCCACCTTTCAAATTCAAATAATCATAATATAACTATAGGTTTTAGTGATGATATTAGTATCACAGAATTCAATTTTTACTTGAGTATGCTAAAATTATGTCAGTCTGTACATTCAACTTCTGCTATGCTCTTGACTTTTACAGCCGTACTATATAGCCCCGACAGTAAATTAACATCAAACACATCTTGCAGTCTATTGTCTATGTACTCTTGTCAATATTCTCAATTCATCAAGTCTTCAACTATGTAAAACACACACCTGTATATCCTAACCCATCACAAGCAATTTCTGCTTGAGCTTGTACCATAGGATCATCAAACTCCACACTATCACTACATATACTAGTCCAGCTACCATTGATACACACTTCTAATACACCAGTCACTGTCAATCTGTCACCAAAAACTTGAGAGACTAGACGAATTTCTCCTTCAAAACACACTACAATGTTATCATAAAATTATAATAATATTTATAATAACACTGCAAAATAAATAATGAAGCTTCATCCTTCAAACTGCCTATAACACAAATATTAATTTTAAGTATTTTCAGTGTTTCTTCCAGAGTGGAATTAAAACAGGGTGCTTCATGATTATGGTTTATGTTTTAATTGTAGAAATAGTTATACTGTTATTTATAGCAACTACTATTTCATGCTATTTATAATTCAAAGCTTTAACTATTGTGACTATAATGTTTTACGATCCTTCTTGACATGGAATACTGGGCCAATAGGTGAAGGAAGATGTATTGTAATAATATTATGGTGGCAATAAGTCATGCTCAAAAATGATTTCATTTTGTTTTAATATAGTGTAAAATTAGCTCTAGAATGCTACATCATACATCCCAATCAAGATAAAGTCAAAGCCACAAGAAGCTAGTAAACTCTTGATGATATTTATCTTCATTTGAAAAAAAAAACAATGAAAGAATTTTTCTTATCTGCAATAAATTTCTTTTAGCCAATACATAGAAGTTGCCAATGGAAAAGTAAGATATTAGTGAAGCTTTTGATGCCTATAACTAATTATTTTGACTTGTATTACAAAATATTATTTTAATCCATAAGCCTGGTGAACTCATACCCCATCACTGCATAATTGTTTTGGAAATTACTACTAATAATTACATCAAAGTGAGCCAGTCATGCAAACAAGGGCTGGGAAAATTGAATTCACATACCTACACAAGTCATGAAGTCATCACTCAACTGATAACCATGAAAACATTTACAATAAAAACTTCCATTAGTATTTGTACATATCTGATTACAAACATTCTGGGAGCCTTCTGCTGAACCATCATCAGAAACATCAGTGGAGTCATTAGCACACTCATCAATATCTGTTGAAAGACAGAATATTATGCTTATGCTTATGTGTGCATGCATGTATTTATGTATAACAGATGTATAGTATACTCTCGTGTATGGATGATCCAGATTTTTACGGCCTGCTGGGCCATCCCTGCAAATTGCTGTCAAACGGCAATTGATTTACACACACACATAAATGTATAATTGTATATATGTATGATCTAGGTGCTAACAGCTCCTCATGGCACTTCCCTGAGTTACAGGACAATAGTAATTGATATGGAAATTATTGCATTCCTAGATTGATAGGGTAGACCCTCATAATTGAGATTTAATGACGTTCTTCATATACTCTTTTCCCAGGTCTAAGTTTCTTCAAGCATGTCTTCACTGAGAGCTTCAGTGTCAACATTAAGCCATTCCATTCTTCCCTAACCAAGGAAGCACATCAATTGAATCCTTTGGTGCTGTGGCATGTTTAAGGACTGGAAAAAGTACATCCTTAGTTCACAACACAGTGACACTTAAAGGGAGGCAAACCAGCATGACCACAGTTAGGAAAGCCATGCCAATGGAACATCATTAGCCAATACACCAGCTCAATGAGCACTTGTGTAATGAGTCAAGATGAGGCAAAGCCTCATTCTGTGATTATTTGGGCTACACCTGGAGAGAATTTCCAGCTACTGATTTCTGATACTAATGGAAGCTATTTGATTGGATAGGTTGGGAGAGATCCAACATGAAGTATGTCAGTATACCGAGTATAGGTATTCATGTCATTGGGTAAATGAATGACAGTGGCAATAAACTACAGTCTTTCACCACCAAAACCAATTTCAAGCATATAACACTACTCACCAAATGATGGTGAAGCATTGCTAATGAAATGCAACGTTTGGCTGACAGAAATTATCAGAAAGGCTTCGACGTGATGTGTGAATGACTAGCTAAATGGTGGTGCACCTGTACACATCTCATCCAGACTCTTGCTGGTATTTCATAATTCCCAGATGCATTTCCTTTTTTTAATTTGTTGAGGTAGACTAGATCGTGAATAGTGTCATTTTGTAGGCACTCCCAAACAATTGACTGGCCTATATGTTTGCACTACAATTTACCAGTGATGACCTTTTTCTCAGTTTATGATCAATAGGTTGCCTCAGACATTCTCTGACATCTTAAGGAAATTGTTGATACATACATAAATGGGATCTAATGTTTTTATACATAAAATTATGTACGCATATTTTACATACCTACACATGTCTTCAAGTCATCACTCAATTGATATCCTACATTACATTCACAAACAAAACTTCCAATAGTGTTTATACATATCTGACTACAACCATTTGATGAGTTGTTGTTGGCTATACCTGTGAAAATAAGAAAATTTCTAAATTTTGTTCATGTATGTAGGTATAGTTATGTCATATACATTGACATTAAGTGGTAGAACTTACCATATCTTCCTGATTCTGGTTGTTGAACACCTCCATTAACTTGAAAAACAAACACTCCTGGACATCCCACATTACTCTCTTGATCGATATTAAAGATGCTATTAGTAAGTGATCCATTCACACTGATAAAATCAACACCATTGCCTGCATTAAGTCCTACTTGTGCTCTATATCCTGAGTATGAATTTATTTCTCCATCACCATACAAGAAGAACACAAATGAGTTTATACCATCTGTTGCTAGAATGCACTGAAATGTAACTGTCTGTGAACAGAAAAATGAAGCAAAAAAAAAACAAAAAAAAACAATAATGTAGCATAGTGTGACAGATACAAAGTGTAACATATTTGTAGAGTTGCACCTATACTAGAATAGAGATCTGAATAGGTGTCTATATTGAAGATATAGGCAAGGTATAAGTATAGGCATCTGCATTGCCTATACATTGCCTATACATTGCCTATACAGCTTACACAATATTCCTCAGGCTTTGCAGATACATTATTGTCAAACTGCACAAGTACAATCTGAAGATATGTGAAATTAAGGCTGAATATGCCTGTAACTACATGTACTTTGGGCTGAATGTAGAGTGATTAACATTATACCATGTGTGAAAAGTTGTAAACTAGATAAATACAACTATATATTTCACACAGATAATGTCGGATTGGATCTGCATATAGGCAATTTGGTTTATGAAAAATAGGCATATAGGCATATAGGCAAATTGATGTATAGGTGTAACACTACATATTTGTATAATCATACTGGAGAATCTTCATCACAGCAATATCCAACATGATCCCAAGTTGCTATAAGAACTTCTGTAGCTGAGAATGTTGTTAGTTCAGGAAAAGCACTTGCTACTTCCTCTCTTATTCTCTGAATAACATCACTGTCTGTAGTTACTCTATACCACAGAGAACCAAAATATCCTGTATATAAATCAGTCCAGAATGGAGCTATTAGTGGAGTACTAATAGGAAACGAATCTGGTGACCAGTCTGAAAACCCATTATTAAAGGAGAGATCACCATTGTTGTTCAACTATATGTAAAGATAAAGCATGATACTAGAACATGTTATACATGCTAGTGAATCTACTTGTCAAAGGTGATATTGATGAAAGTTGCTTCATTTACAACTTACAAACACCGTTGTATAAGTTGTGTCATAGAACACAAATCCAGTAGTCAGTACAATTGCCCTTGAGCCATCATCACTTAAGAAGGATAGAATATCTCCTTCAGCATCATTACCAAAGGGATAGAAGTTGGTGTTTATGTTACTAGAGCATTCAATGCTTAAACCACACTCATTGATATCTAAGAAAATATGATTACGTATATTTGTATTTATGTATGTATGTATGTATTTATGTATGTATGTATAAATGTATGTATTTATCTATGTATTATTTATATAAGTATGTATATATGTATGTATGTATGTATGTATGTATGTATGTATATATATATATGGGGTCTGTATCCATGACTACTTCCTCGTGGTGGACCCCAGGAACGACTTTCAAACGGTACTGACGTATGTCAGAATTGGAAGAACGGCTAACAGTCATGGTGGGTGGCAAAGCCACCCAGACCTACGGGTCTATAAGTCAGAAGGGCTTGCAAACCTCTGACTTGAAATGTTCATTGCAAAAAGGTCATGAAGAAAATGAGAGTAGTAATAGTAGTAGTGATCATAATCATAGTAGTAGCAGTGGTGATGATGGTATAGATCGAGAAATCAAGCAAAAGGAATCGAAAAAGAAAAAGAAGAAGAGGTTAAAGCATACATGTATCTCTGTGGGTTGTTGGAATGTTTGGTCATTAGTATCTAACACTGATCGTTCAAGTTCAATACCAAGGAAATCAGAGCTAGTTGTCCAAGAGCTGAGGAGGCTGGGTATAGTTTTAGCTGGATTGAGTGAAACCAGATGGCTTGGTCAGGGCATAGTAGATGTTGATGGTTATACATTCTTGTATTCTGGTAGACCGATAGGTGACGAGAAGTTGGAAGATGTTGGAATAATGCTTGGTGGTAACTGTAAAAGAGCATGGGAGAATGGAGGAGAGCATTGGAAAGCTGTAAATCCACGTATTATAAAGGTATGTATTCCAGTAAAGATGAAAATGCCTAAACTTAGACGTAAATCAAGATTGGGATTTATTACAGTGTTTAGTGTGTATGCACATACTTACAGATGAAGTGAAGAGATTACGGAGATCTTTTATGAATCTCTTGAGCAAGAGCTCCAGACAACACCAAAAGATGACATTTTACTGGTTGTTGGAGACTTCAATTCTAGAGTCGAAAATAAGGTGGATTTGTGGAAACCCGTTATTGGACCATTTGGTCCAGAAGTACAAAATGAAAATGGCTCACGCCTGCTACAATTCTGTGCTGTAAATGAATTGTGCATAACGAATACCCTTTTTAAACATAAAGATGCTCACACAACAACTTGGCAGCATCCACGAACAAAGAAATGGTCATTGATTGATTTTGTTATAACAAGGCAGAGGGATAGAGGCATGATTCATGATACCAGAGTTCTGAGGAGTGCAGAATGTTGGACAGACCATAAACTAGTAAGAAGCAATGTTTCTCTAGTTTGTGATAAGGGTCCAAAAAGAAGAAGACAAAGAAGATATAATGTATAGTTATTAGAAGATAGGGAAACCTGGTCTATGTTTCAGTTATCCATCAAAAATAGTAAATAGTTTAAAGAAGTTTCAGAATTGCCAGAATGTAGAAGAGATGTGGGAGCACATAAAGTCAACACTGCAATCATCTGCTGATGATGTTCTTGGAAGTTCTAAACCATCTCATAAGGACTGGTTCCAAGATAATAAGGAAGTTGTTTCTAAGGCTTTGAAGAAGAAGTATGAAGCATGGAAGCAGACATTATTAAGGAAGACAAGGAGATCCTTATTAAGATTTAAACAGGCACGGGCAGAGGCAAAGAGAGTTATTGTTAATGCTAAGAATAAGTGGTGGCAAAAGAAAACAGAAGAAAATGAAGAAGCATTTTTATGTGGTAATAGTTTTGAAGCATATTCCCTTATCCGATTATTGAGGAATTCCCATGAGTATAGATCTAGAGTTCGTTCCCCAAATATAAAATCAAAATATGGAGATTTGTTAACAGAAAATGATGCAACACTAGAGCAATGGAAAGAACACTTCTCAGAAGTGTTGAATGTGGATGCTGCTGTAGGTAATGAAGTTATAGATAGTATTGAAGAAATAGTATGGTTGTTGAAGGCCAAAAAATGATTCGCCGAAAAAAATGGTAGAAAGACAAATCTAATATCATTGGATGCAGAATTTTCTGTAGAACAACAGATACAAAATCCCATTTGGGGAACATTTTTTATAACTCTTTAAAGTTTCTAGTATTTCTTTCATAAGCAAGAGGTGTTGTTAATTAGCACTTAATTGTATAAACAGGTGTGGAAGCACATGGTGAGTTATCACAGAAAAGTTCATCACTGTTCAGTGTTAACTTTTAACTTTTATAGCTTTCTCCTTCTAAATATGGCTGAAGGACACTATTCAGAACCCAATTCCTTTCAGAGAGGCTGCTGTGTAATATGCATATGTAAGCAAGGCTTTGAAGATGAAAATCCAGTTTACTGTATCTAAAAAGGGTGTGTTGACTCTAATCAGCTTTAGTGAGAAACATGGAAGGGGAGATCTCAGTACCTATTTAAATGAGAGTATTAGGACAACACCTATTAGCAATGTTTTAGTGCATACAAAGTGTCGTAGATATTTTACTGACCAAAAGAGAGTCAACAGCAATGTGGATGCTGTTGAAGTTCCCCTTCAAAAAGACTAAGGTCTAGTATTTCTTCATTCAATTGGAAAGAAGACTGTATGTTGTGTGGTAAATCTGCCATAGTTGATACCTGTCATCCAGATAGATCACGAGTACACACTGTGACAATGTTACCAATGCATGATAAGGTTCTTGAGTGTTGTCACAAAAGAGGAGAACTATGGGCATCTGAAGTTGAAACTTGAGTGCATGGATGTATTGATCTAGTTGCGGCAGAGGATGTTTATCATGACAGTTGTTTTTCACGTTTTATGCTTAATAAAGGACTTGGTGGAATGACAAGCAATGTAGCTCAGGGTAGACCTAAAGATCAAGCAATGCTACAATCTTTTGAAAATCTTTGCCTGTGGCTGGAAACAGAAGGTGATGCTGAACTATACACACTTTCTGAATTACAGGCAAAGATGGGGGAATTTTCTGATGAATCTGGTGGGGTTCACTCAATCAGAAGACTGAAACAAAAGCTTCAGGAACATTACAAAGAGTTCATATTTTTTGCAGAAATTGAGGGCTGAGGTAACATTGTTTGCTTTAGAAACATGGCAAACTTTATTATTAATGAAAAATAGTACTCTGACAAAAAAAGATGACATACAAGCTGAAGCAGAACGTATAGTAATAGCTGCAGCAAAGATTATAAGAGCTGAAATCAGAGAAAGAGAATATGATTCAAAATCTTATCCAACCAGTGAAGACATAGTAGATATTGATCGAAGCAATAAGTGGGTACCACGACACCTACAAACACTCTTGAAAACCATTGTTCCATCATAACTGAAGCAGAACAGCATTGGACAGGCAATTGTACAGTCAGCTCGACCTAGATCCGTTATTACTCCAATTTTATTTGGCCTGGGTCTCGAGATGGACCATGTGTTTGGGTCAAAATGGCTCATAAACGAATTATCTCGGCTTGGTTTCTCGTTATGACAAAGTCATGAAGTATAAGCAGTCTGTGATTCAAAAAGAGAGTCTTGAAAACATAATCGCACAGTACATTCCTGGAACCTTTACCCAGTGGGTGGCAGATAATATAGACCATAATGTAGCAACATTAGATGGACAAGGAACTTTTCATGGAATGGGAATCATAGCTGTTTCAACTCCCAAAGACAACAAACCAATCACCAAAAATTCACCAATGATTCTTAGACAGCAACATACTAAGGCTGTTGGAAGGATGATGAATTTGTTTGCTGCAACTGGTCATATTCACTATGCCAAAAGTTCTCGTCTCTACATACAGCAGATGCTGGATTTACCAAATTACTATCCTTGGCTATATCAATGCTTCATTGAACATGGATTTCATACTGTCCGTAGAAACAGTAGATACTGGGCTGGTCTTTGGACAGATCTTACCATTGAACAGGTTATGATGCAATCTATCAAAAGCCGTGGAGGACTAACAAGAGGAAGAGGATTAACAGAATCAGTCCGAAGTGTGCCAGGGTACATGAGGCTATGACAACACTCACAAACTTGAAGCACATGACAAGTGAGCAGCACATTGAACTGGGTTTTTCCAGAAGCAAGCGATTTCCAGGACCTGAGCAAAATTCAGGAGTGGTTTGGTCAACATGAGCCATTTGATTTGAATGAGCCAAGACTGCGTTCTTTGTCATCAGGCATAACTGCTAATGATGGTGATAGCATTAACTGTGATCAGACATAGGTGGTTGGAGCTAAAATACAGAAAAGCCTTGATAATGTGACAATTTTGGAAGCATCACTTAGAAGCAATAGACAATCTATATCCAGGCTTTAAAGTGGATAAACAGAGAGTTCACATCAACCCAACTTTGCTATTTTCTCGGCTTATTGCAATTTTACAAAGAGAGGACAACATGGCTTCCTATTTTGATTATGAGCTTACAACAGTCCCAACTTCTCTATTCGAGGACAATAGAATGCGAAAACCTGTTAAGGCACAATTAGCTAAAGCCCTTACCATTTCAGTGCAACCTTCTGAAAGAAGTATGAAGCAATGCATGTTCTTGATGGTGGGGCCCTTCTTCATAGGGTTAAAATGGGCAAAAAAGGCAACATAATTATAAAGATGTAGCCAAGCAATATGTTAGATATGTACGTTCTAAGTACAGGCAGACTTGCATTGTTTTTGATGGCTATCAGCAGGGTCCTTCAATAAAAGACCATGAACATCAAAGAAGAATTGGGAAAATATGCGCAGATATTCAACTCAAAGAATCACTCAAGGCTCGTAATAACCAGGAGGCTTTTCTTTCAAATGAGAGGAATAAAAGTCAGTTCATTGTGTTGCTGACCCAATACTTAAAAGAAGATGGTCAGATAGTTCACAATAGTACTGGAGATGCTGATACTATGATTATCAAATGTGCCCTTCGATTTGCAATTAGAAGGAATGAGGTAAATGTAGTAGCTGACGACACTGATGTGCTTATCCTTTTGATTTATCATTGGAAGCCAAGTATGGCAGATATCTACTTCCATTCAGAGGCAAAAAAATCACAGAAGAAAGGTTTGGTGGTTTTCAAAATAAGTGATCTTAGTAGTAACATTGGGCAAGTAATAACAGCTAATATTCTGTTTCTTCACGCTTGGAGCGGTTGTGATACAACATCTGCAACATACGGTCATGGTAAAACAAGCTTGCTGAAGAAGATTAAAAATTCGGAAGAATTGCAGCAAATATCATCGTCGATGTGTGATCCTGATGCAACAGCTGAACAATTGGTAAAGCTGGTAACCACTTATTTGTTATTTTATATGGTGGCAAACAAGAAGACTCGCTAAATAGACTTTGGTATGCTAAATTCATGGAGATGGTGTCATCAACCAAGACATCTATTGATCCTCAGAAGCTTTCACCTACCGAAAGAGCAGCATATTTTCACAGTTTGCGTGTTCACTTACAAGTCATACTTTGGAAAAGACTTACAAATGCCAACCCTGATCCAAAGCAGTGGGATTGGAAACTCAATGGTACGCTACTAACACCAGTCATGACTAACAAAGAAGTGGCACAGAAAGTCTTTTGAAGTTCATTCGATGTAAATGTAAATCCATGTGGAAGTAACACTTGCTCGTGTTGCAAAAATGGTATAAAATGTGTAACCGCTTGTGGAGACTGTCGTGGTGAAAATTGTAAAAAATTAATGCTGAAGAGATTGTTTTTAGTGTTTCAGAAGACAATATGGACATAGAAGATGTAACAGTAGACCAGATTTAATTCATATTTTGATCATATTATTGTGTTTCATTAAAATACATGTATAATCATGTGCTTATAACGCCTTCAAATACACCAATACATTCAAACAGCTCTAAAAAAACTTTCCCCAAAGAGAATTTTAAATATGTTCATAAGCAAAAGTTGCACTTCTATTGGTACCAAATTTAGCTTTCTACCATTTTTTTCAATGTAAAACATCCTAACAACCATACTAAATTGGAGGTACAGATGTGGATGTTGGAGAGACGCACAAAGAGTGATATTTATGAAGCTTTGAAGAGGTTAAAGAACCAGAAGGCAGGAGGGGCAGATGGCATTCTGTCTGAGCTCTTAGTATATGGTGCTGATGTAAATGAGGAGGAGAATGAGCAGTCACTGATTGCAGCTATCCATACGCTTTTTGTGAAGGTTTTTGAGTGTGGTACAATACCAAAAGAGTGGAAAGACACAATTATTATACCAATACCAAAGAAAGGCGATACATCTATTTGTGATAACAATAAAGGTATAGCGTTACTATCAGTTGTAGGAAAGCTCTTCACTCGTATCCTAGCTAAACGAACTCAATTATTTGCAGTGGAATTCTTAACTGAAACTCAGTTTGGTTTTATTCAGGGTAGAAGCACGATAGATGCTATATTTGTGGCACGTCAAATAACTGAAAAGTGTATAGAGAAGCAAGAAAGCGTCCATTGGTTATTCCTTAGAGAGGCTGCTTGGAAGCTGTTCAAGAAAATTGGTATGCCTGGAGTGAGAGTAGGAAGTAACTTGTCAGAACCATTTAACATCAATAATGGCTTACGACAGGGCTGTGTGTTTGCCCCATATGGTTTCCTTATCTGGATGCACCATGTCATCTTGACTCGACAAGAAGCGCTACCAGGATGTGGAATTCCAATCAGATATAAATTAAATGGTAGATTAAACAACAATAGAATAAAAAGGTGGAATGTAACTAAGGTTAGGGAATTACTCTTTGATGACGATGAAGGACAACCACATTCAACTGCTAAACAGTGTGCTGAAGCATCGCAAATGACAGCTAGTAATATGAGAAAATAGTCCCTAAAAACTAATGCCCAAAACACCAAAGTACTCCATTGCATACCAGGAAAATACAATGACTTACATTAACTCCCTGTATGTAAGGCTAATGCACAAGATCTAGTGAAAGTCAAATCGTTTACCTACCTTGGAAGTATTTTAGCTAATGATGGTAGTATTACTGAAGATATAAATGGAAGAATTGCAAAAGCAGCTTACACGAGCAATATGGGATAGTTCTGATATTAGTGTACAAACGAAGTGTAAGGTGTATAAATCTGTGGTATTAGGAACACTTTTATATAGTGCAGAAACGTGGACAACATTACAACATCATGTGAAGAAACTGCAATCTTTTAACATCATATGAGGTTTTTAGGTGTCAAATGGTGGATGAGGAAGTTGAATTTAGATGTTAGAAGGAAGGCAGGTTTACCACACAAGATGGAGCAGGTCATTCAATTTAAGATACTGTGTTGGCTTGGACATGTGGAGAGGATGAAGGATACCAGTCTTCCCAAAATACTACTTAATGGGGAGATAGAGTATGGTAAACGTCCACAGTATAAGCCAAAGAAGAGGTGGAAGGATTGTGTGCTGAATGATTTGTGTGATTTTGGAATCGAGGAGAAAGAATTGAATGATAAAGTTTGGGCAGAGAAATGTAAAGATCGTAGAGAATGGAGATGGATGTTACAGGAAGGCCTGGAGGAAAAAACAAGAATAGTGCAAGAGAAAGAGATGATCGAGTTAAACATGAGACAAATCCATAGTACAGGTATATGTACAGGATGAAAAATGCCAGATGTGACCTTCGTATGCCCCCTTTGACATAAACCATTCACAACATCAAGGGGAATGAAGCAGCATATTCGTCAAATCCATAGCGACACTGTGATGAGATGACTCACTCATATGATCATTTCAATGACCTACCGATGGAGAGCAATCTCCGTGGAAACACAACACAACAACAACATGTATGTATATACAAATGTTACATGTGTATATGTATGTATGTACGTATGCATATATCCATGTGTTTGTATGTACATTCTATGCACATATATACATATATATATGCAAACACAATTATAGATATACATACGGTACATGCACTTTTATGTGCATGTGTATGTATGATGTGTATGTATGTATGCATGTCTGTATGTATGTACCTGTACAAGTCATCAAGTCACTACCCAATTGAAAACCAATGTCACATTCACAAACAAAACTTCCAATAGTATTTGTACAGGTTTGATCACAATAATTTAGAGAACACTCATCAATATCTGTCCAAAAAGATAATGATAATTATATTGCATCTATAAACACAATAAATTAGAGTATATATACATTGGAAGAGCATTGGTATATTAGAAATGCAATAGTCCAGTGCTGTATTTTTCTTAAGATCATGCTAGTGTGCTCTATAATTAAAAATGTTTTTTTAAATGGAAGAGTATGTAGGGATATCAAAAACCGAAAAAAGCATGGGAACGAGATTGGGATAGTGCTTTGCTTTGGCAACAAACTGAAATACCACAACAAACTGGCTTCTTTGTATAGTAGCAAAACTGGCAAAATGTTCATAATATTATTAATATTCACTATTATTATTCCTCTTTTTCATAAAATTTCTACGTTTCTGGAGCTATTAAAGTAGTTTAGCTGCCTAATATTAAATAAGATGGTCCAATTTTCACAAGGAGTTTGCATGTCTGGATTTGTAACATTTTTATTAGTGGTTATTGATATATCACATTCAGATTCACTAATAACCATGCATTGGAAATGAAAAGAAATCTATTCAAGATGGGTCACCATAGAAACAGAACTGTAAGAAAACTGCAACCATATAAGTTCATAATTATAGGAATCTAATATCAAAAGAATGTTGTAGAGAACATAACAGTCGATGTTGAAATAATGGGTTGCCAGATAGCAGAGAAATGTAGGATGAAACAATATTCAAAAGTACTACCTGATAGAGACTCATTTGTTACTATTATTTATTTTTATTTGATCAATTTTCTGAATGTGATTTGGAAGAACCACATTGTTAAAAAGAGAATTTCTGAATTTTATGACCTTTTGGGGTTTAAATGTTCGGCCGATCATTGGGCAGAATCTGAAGTAATCAAAAAGCATTTCAATCAAGATGACCACATGCTTAACCTGAACAATAGGTGATTTCAAAGTAGGAAGAAAATTAGAGCAGGTAATCGACCATCTGCCCTGCCACAAGAGTAATAAATCAAGTGTAATAGATGATCTAGAATTGAATCAATCAAAACTGAAACAGTCACATCAAGCCCTAATAGAAAAACTAGTGGTACTTGATTAATTCACAAGAAAACTCCAGTTATCTATTATTGACACTGACCAAGCACTGGAACCCAGTTGGGAGATGTGCCCTGAAGATGATTCTAGCAAAATTACTACACCCAGGAGGCCAGGACTGATCCGTCACCATTATGACTAATATTCCTTTCTCAATGGAATCCACCATCAGTCTGCAAGTGAAGCGCCCTAAACTGACTCTGAAACAATTCAGTGGACACCTTACGAACAGGACAATGTTTTGGAATTCATTCAAGTTTTTCATTCACAACAACACAGGCCTCAAACCTTGATAATTTTAATTACCTAAATTCCCTCCTTAAAGTTTATCTGCTGCAGCCATTTCAGGACTAACCTTTACGTCCACTAGTTATAATAAAGTAATCATTATCCTCAAGCAAAGGATCGGCAATAAACAACTTATTATTAACTAGCATATAGACATATTACTTAACGTGGATGCAGTCACGTCATCATATAACCTCAGATGCCTGTTTGATTGAGTCGAGTCAAATGGTCGAGTCAAAAGTGAGGAAGTTGAGGTGTCTTAGTAATCCCCTGAATTATATGGCAGCCTTTTTTCATCACTCTTGATGAACAACCTCCCTCAAGAACTTCTTCTATTAGTCAGTCATGACATCAAGGATGGGGAATGGGAGTTGGACTCGGTGATGTGTGTTATCAAAAGAGAGATTGATGCCACAGAAAGATCAATACTAATCCTACGCAAAGAGAACTCCCTACATTAGTGACATTACTATCCAGTAATCTCACCCAACCTGCTCGTATTGTAATCAACTCCACTCTTCAAGTACATGTAAGATTGTAACTGGTAGAGAAGCCAGAAAACTGGTCCTAAGATGGTGCATTTAAGAAGGCACCATCTGAGTAGAGACTGCCATTGTGTTACAGGAGCAAATTCAGAATAACGAAGCACATACAAAACCTGTAGCTGAACAATCAGAGCAAATTATTTTAGGGGACAATATATAGCTATGCTAAGTCCACTCCTGGAGACAGACTAGAGGTCTCATCAAAAGAACAGAAGGTGTTTGGAGTTCTCTGGAACTTTGCCAGTGATGATTTGGTATTTGATCTCAGCATGGAAGCTTTAACTTGCTACCAAAATAGAACCCACTGAAAGGATGCAGTGAGTCTAACAGCCACTCAACTGAAGATGCAAGTTTGTGTAAGGCTGGTTTGAATGGGACAACCCACTCACTGGATCTGTGGAAAGCATTGACCTCAGGTTTGCTGAAATCAGAGACTGTTATGATTCTAAGATATTATGAAGTGATGACATGCAGTCTTCAAGGATTCAGTGATGCCTCATTAAAGGCATATGGTACAGTTCAGTACTAATACAGGATGACAGAAGCCACCTAAGACTTAATACCACAAAGAGAAGGGTCTCTCCCTTACCAACACATACCATCCACAGATTGGAGCTACTTGCTGCTCTTCGCTTTAGCAAGCTTGTAGTGAGTGCCACCTCAGCATTGAAGTCCAAATTTCTATAAAATGATCCAACATGTTTCACCCACTATATTCAATTAAATTTTGTAATCATGAGTGGAAACAATTCATTCAGAACAGTGTGATAGAGATAAGATGATTGGTATTAGTCAACTGCTGGTGTCCATGTGATTCGTGTCATCGTGTACGTAGTACCACCCACTGCCCCACAAAGTGTCCTCTGAACATTATTCACTGGAGAATACTGTTCCCAGGACATCATTCTCAAGTGAATATTGTCCTGACTGCACTATATTCAGTGGAGAAAATATGCAACACAAATATTTAAATCACTCTCAAGCACGCCAGTGACATACCTGCTTTGCTTCATAACACTCCTTGACAGTCTTTATGGAATTGCACTACCTTCGAGACAGCTAAGAAATCATGAGAACTGCCAGAATAGTCTAAAAATGTAACTATGTAGTCTAGCTCCATTGTGATTACAAGGATATTTATGGTAAGCGCACGTGTAACATCAAAAAGCAATAAAGTATATTATAAAAGCTAAGGTGAAAGCTACCTAAAATGTGCCAGTACTATATATAGTCCTAGCTATATAATAGCGTAAACAATCCTATTTTAAGCAGAGGAGCCATTGACACCATCCCATTTACTGATTGGTCGGAGAGTGCTAAATTAGCTATATAGCATATGGATGACCCTGACTATGGCACACAAATATCTTCAATCAAGCTGAAAAAAAGAGAATGCAGCACTTTAAGAAAACTATTTTTGGAAAAAACGGAGATTCAAATGCCTCATTGAATTGCGAGAGTCATTGCTGCAAACTCTATTACTGGAGTTACATCCCACAACTCTCAAATTTGATGCAAATGCTCAGCAATTTATTCATGTATGAAAGCAAGCTGGAGGTGTTGCTCTTCAACAGTTGGATATACAAGTTTGACGTTCCTTCATACCATTTTGTAGCACTCATAAGCTCTTGATTAAAAATATATATCTTTCTTTTCTTACACAAGTATCTGTTTAATTTATATACAAAGAATACAAATTAATAAATTATATAAGTATATAAGTACTTGCTTGTGTATGTCATTCACATACCTACACAAGTCATCAAGTCGTCACTCAGCTGATAACCACTAAAACATTCACAATACAAACTTCCATTAGTATTTCTACATATTTGACTACACCCATTCTGGGCGCCTTCTGTTAGACCAACTGCTGAACTATCAGTGGAGTCATTAGCACACTCATTGATATCTGATAAGAGGACATATATTGCATGCATGCACATATGTATGTAAACTATGAATGTAATATGTATCAGAGAGTAAGGTAGTAGGCCGCCTATATATTTCAATTGGAAGTGATGAGGTGAAATCTCTGGTAATATATACAGATAGCTTTTAATACACACATACCTATTCATATCTAGTGTTTTTACGACTACTAACACCTTCTAGATGGCCAAAAAGTGTCGCTAAGGTAGAGAACCGGCGAGTGGCAAAACTGGCAAAATCTTCATCATAATTATTCATATTATTTTCCAGACAAATCTTTGTTGAATTATCACATTGATTCTAGCACAATTCCAGTCGCATTCATAGTAAAGTAGCAAGATGATATCTTCAGATACTATGAAAGAAGACTACAAAGATTTGATCTCATTTTCTTAATTAACCCACGTGGTATTTAATTGTGCATATAAAACTTATTAATATTGAAGCCACTGTATAATAATATTATATACTATGATAACCATTGGAATAGTGAATTGTTGACACAGTGACTGATACTACTTATTGTATGACTGCAGACAGCTCTGCAACTAAAATTTTATTTGTTATGTAAACCAATTTTGTTATAAAAATTTCAGTCTTCATTTGTTACTGTTACCTAGAGTATACAACCCTATTGTGTGTAAATGATTGAGTTGGTGTACTAATTACTTAATGATGTAAATCATTGTTCAGGGCTACTCAGTGAATGGTAAAAAGTATGGGTGGGGTACAATCCTTGTTATGAGCATATATACCTTATCAGAAACTTATGAGTGCTGCTCATAAGCTCCTGACTTTACATACAGTGGTATGGTACAATGCTGCCGAAGGCAGTCCTGTAGGGGGGTGTGGGGGCATGCCCCCCCCCCCCCCCCCCAGGAAATTGTGGTGGTTTGAGGTGAATTCTGGTGCATTCTGGAGCATCCTGAGGCATGTTTCTTGTGCTTGTATGTAGGTACTATATCACACTTTCTGAACCTAACAATCTACACTAGCACTACGCTTGAATCTGGAGCCTTCTACTGTTTTACAACCCTGGCTATTTGTGTACTTATCGTCACCCTTTTCATTGATCATGGATAATGATGATAGTGCAATAATTATTATGAAGTGACCTCTGAAAATCTTCATAAATTAATTTGAATTTAAAAAAGGTAAACAACGAGGTCTGTTTACAGCGAAAGCATCAATGACTCTTTCGAAGTCAACTTTCTCTGTCAGGTCCCTCTCAATGCTGAGAACGAGTAATGATGATAGTCGAGTCTCTGACATAGTTGAGCGCAAAGCTGCCTTTACCAACTTTAAATATTATAATGATGTGTAATTTGTTTAAAGATAACATTAATAATAATAGTTATACCTGGTGTTTGGGTGGGTGTTGTTAATGAAGTGGATGACAAATCATCTGTTGTGCTCACTGTACAAATATAACAATATTATAACCATGATAAATATATCAATGTAAAAAGAGTTTTGATATTTCAACCAATATCGTTTGGTTACCTCAATTTCATGTAGGCCAATTTAATAATATGCATATCACACTGCTGTATTCAAGTATTGAATGGTAAGCCAGCTTGCGTTTGTAATTTTGATGCTGAAATGTTATTGACTAAGTAAATTGATAATGAAGTATGACTGATATGATGACAGTTCTTATGTAAATTTGTAGTGGGGAAGTACTGATATACTGTGAACAACATTCCAACACCAAAAGATAAGCTGGCTACTCTTCAACACCTGAATTCAGCAGTAATGGATATTTGAAATGCTAACTAAACTGTTTTGCAGTGATGTAGAAAAATTCATTATTATTTATAGTGTGTTATTCATAATTAACTAGTGAGCCAATAGTTTAACCAATTTCATTGATTACAACAGTAAGTATAATTATGTTTTCTTTCTGTTTTCTATCAGCTAGCGAATCTGAGTATGCTATAAATATTTGTGTTTATAGTAATGGATATTTGACATGTAATTTAGGTAACTAACTGATTGGTTAAAATAACCAGTCTGTTTTGTAGTGTAGTTCATATAGCATGGTTTGTAGTTACATGTATTCATGTTACCTGTAGATTGTGTGAGAGTTGTTGACATACTGATAGCGACAGTAAAAGATGAAAATGTTGATATGTCTCCTGTGATATGTAGAAAATATTACTAAAATTGCTCTTTTTCAGAATTATACATTCTCCCTTGGTTTTCAATCTAGAAAGAGTAGAATAATCAATTTATTACCTGGAAAGCATCCAATATCTTCAATATCAGAACAGCAGTCATTAAACTGGTAACAGACTTGATCGCAATAACATCCTTGAGCCAAACAGCTAAATACACAACAACCACCAATAACATCAACAAGTTCAACACAAGAACCTATAATTTTTATAATAATGTGTAATTAGTGAAACGTTAACATTAATAATTATAGATATACCTGGTGTTTGTGTGGGTATTGTTGATGCAGACAAATCATCTGTTGTGCTGACTATAGAAGTATAACAATGGTAAAACCATGATAAACATAGCTCATAGCACTGCAAAACAGTTTGGTATTTCTACCAATAAGTTGGTTACCTTAATTGCATTTCAAGTATCCATTACTATAAACAAATATTAAGAATATACTCTCTGATATAGAACACAGAAGAAAAAGATAATTATGAGTATACCTAAAATGACATCTTATGATGTGATGAGGTGTCTAAATGACGAATTCGCCTAATCCTTGTGCAAAAAGGAGGGTTCAGTATTGATATTGTGGTACATCAATAAGTATGGTATTACCATTGCAGCAAAACAAAATACAATTCTAAATACATGTATTATGATAACGTTCTAACATGCACATGCAGCATAATTTCATTCTTTGTGATCAGTAGTACTGTATATATTAGGAAGACAGCAAGGGATAGTTAGTCTCGCAGAGCCAGACCCAACCTACTACGAAGTAGGTTGGGTCTGGCTCCGCGAGACTAAGGGATAGTAACCATTGCTAGAAATGATCGTTCTATAAATAAAAAACCACATGCAACCCTAATGCAATCCCACTGGCAGTTACATCAAGAAACACTCCAGCAAGGGGCAACACCCACACTTTACTCACATGCATAACTTCCACATTTTAACTCACTTAGTTTCACAGAAACGTTTCAAAGATACCAAAATCATGCTTCGTTAGTTGTAGGAAAGAAGGTGAGTGTTCGATTCAGTAGCAATTTTCACGCTTACTGTATTTTAGCTTTATCACCACTGCCATTTGGTACAATTGTGGATGTAGACCTGCACTATGTTCATACTTTTGTGCAACGTAGCATCACCTCCATCTTCACCCATAACCGTCACTTTCTTTACTAATACGCAATATTATTTGGCACCAAGAAAAACCACATCCCTGTTCTGTGGGTTTCCTCTGCTTTGTCAAAACACCAACATAACGTTCTACTCTTCTTTCACTTTTTTTTATAATTTTTTTTAAAGTACCCTAAGCTAACTTCAAAGCAACATCAAAGGGCGGACACTTGAATCAAAGCACCGCCAGACCACATCCAACAAAGCGTGGGCGTTTTGAACAATAGAATGCCAACATGCCGCCACCACATTGGTATACTCTTGTAATCTACAGTAATTTGGGGTGTGGTACATCCAAGACCCAGCCATTGCAGTGAAATTTAGTAATGTAATTTGGGGTATCTGACAGGATGTTGTAAAATTACAACATTAAAAAACTAAAAGTGTTAGGCTGAAAGAAAATCTCGGGCGCTTCACACTCCTACTCCTTTCTTACCGCTCTCCATCATGGACTCCTGCAAATATACATTACTGCTGAATTCAGGTGCTGAAGTGTTTATAGGCTAGCTTAAATTTTGGTGTTGCAATATTGTTCATGTTGACAAGTAAATTAGTCATGATTCACAGTTTACATGTCAGTACTTTCCCACTAACTTGGAAAAAGAACGCTCAGTTGATGCTGTAGTCATTGGTACAGTTAGGCAAAGTTTGTAGAGACAAGTAACATTAGGATAAGCAAGCGATAATTGCACAAAAACACATACATTGTCAATTTGGGTGTGGCCTGGCTAGCCAGGCTAGGTGTGGCTACAGCCACCCCTTAGACACCTAGCCACACATTCACTACGCCTCTGCTTATACATACACTTTTAGTATTTCGTATAAATGAATGTCAAGACTAGAACAATCCTTTGGCTCATTAACTAATAGTGTGGGAAGTTATTTGTGGCGTATTTCGTATAAATGAATGTCAAGACTAGAACAATCATTTGGCTCATTAACTAATAGTGTGGGAAGTTATTTGTGGCTTGAGAGTATTGAATTCCATAGAAACAAAATTAATATGTACATAATTATATTTTTATAAAGCAGTTAATCCAGTGAGCTGTAAGGAAATGGAAATATTAAGAGTACTAACAAATAGAACAAGGAAAGAAAAGCATATAATTATATATGGTACTGTTTAACCAATGAAATTGGTTAAAACAACAAATAAATGTTTAGAGTGTGTATGTACGTATGTATGTAAGTATGTATGTATGTATGTATGTATGTATGTAACTATGAATGAAATATATTTGTATGTATGGCCTCTAAAAATTGATTACCAATTTTATTTGTTATATAAGTTTCATAAACATTTCAGTATTCCATTTGTTACTATTATGTAGAGTGCACAACCCTATTGTAGTCTTGACATTCATTTATAGTACATACTGGAATACAAAACGTGTATGTATAAGATGTGTGTTGTGTGTGTGTGTGTGTGCATTCCTGGACAATTAGCACTTCGATCAAGCTACCAACAGAATTCAAATTATACAAAATCAAAACAAAAGACTGGCTTTTTCTAAAACCTTTCAGTTATAACGTTATGACAATTTTAAAACTCATGATTGCTGTTTCACCACTTTTAGAAGATTTCTAGTAGTTAAGAGTACATGTAAACACAATTCATTTTGTGTATAAAGGCTATTGCTGTCAAAGCACTGCTCCAATACAATCAAAGGTAGTGGCTGCTACAACATCAAGCACAGGCTCTATGCTTTCCGCCATGACGATTACTTGGAGTAAAAATAACAAGATATTTCATAGTAGAGTGGAAAAAAGTATCCCTATGACTTAGTTTAAAATTTTCAGTGAGTACCCTAAAATAAACAACATGATTTTCTTGATGAAGAATGTCTCGGTGATGATGATGAAGGTCTTGGTGATGAGAAAGGTCACAGTAATGATGAAGGCTCCAGTTTTTATTCTTCCAAAAAAAAGGCTAAAAATGTCTACATACTTGTATTATTGTTTCATTATCAATAATAACTATCCCTAATATTTATATCACAACACTTTTGCACCAAATAATATAAACAAAGAGGGCTAATGTAGCTTGGTTATAAACAATTAAGTTTATGGTGGTCCCACTTGACAGTGTTAAGTAAAACTACAGACCTATTTTCAACAGTTAGATAGTATAAATACTTTAATTCATCAATAATAACAGCACAATTAGTTAATTAATTAATTAGCTAATCATGTACACTGTTTCTGTTTATCTGTCTTAGCCTACAGACGTTCAACAAAGAGGGAGACTGTTATTGATAAAATTGGGCATGCAGACCAATCGGATCAACCTACACTCATGATTATAATTAATATCTCATGACATGCATTACTGACATGTTGACTTCCCTGAAACACAGGAGAATGCATTTGTCAAGGGAATGAAGGGACACAATTTTTTGTATGTTTAACCACTGGTTTTGGCAAGTTATTATGTTAAATCATTCTGCCAATAAAGGCTATACTTCTTCACATACTCAATAGTGCTTATAGCTAGTCCTTTAGATGCTATCATCACCAGGGGCGTAGCTAGACTTTAAATTATGGTATGGCATACTCGGCACGAAACTTTTGTAACTAATTAAATATTCAAGAAGCAGGTGGTCAGTTATTTATACGTACTAAAAAGGACACACCTTGGTTATAATTGATCGAGCGTAGTGCCACTTGCGCTATATATGGCACAAGTGGTGGTCACATTGCTAATCAATCCTCATGAGGCCGATCATGGTGGTTTTGAACACGTATTCTATCATCACTGTCATCAGTACCAACTGTATCAGTAGTACTGTTTGTCGTGTTTGACCAAAATTGTGGCAATCTTCTCTGCATTTTAGTTAATTAAGCCACACCTAGTCTACCACAGAAATGATTGGTGTGCCAAGTGCCACACCTTGCCACACCGTAACTAAGCCAATGATCATCACAGATCAAGTGAAATGGTTTAGCAATATCACTTTTTAATATTCACACGAAACACTGACAATTCGATCAAGAGGCTCAAGCTCTAACCACTAAGCCATGCTGCCTCCTTAAAAAAAAAAGTGCCCATCAAACAGGGACTAGTTGATGGTAATGACTAAACCACCACATATATATACACACAAGTGTGCATATAAGACTGTAGTCCTAACATGTATATTACGTATAATATATATACATTAATTTCCATGGAAAACAATTATAAAAAGCGCCCTACGGGCCATTAAAAGATCTTTAAACTCTCTCCAACATTTTCTTTCTGTATCACATGCCTACGTAAACATGCAATGTTGGGACACGTGGCGTCGTAAATCCACATGCATGAATGGTTAATTTTTTTTATTCCATTATTCCATTCCAGTGGAACAGTCATAACAGCCTGTTTCATAATCACTTATAAACCTTCAAAGTAACTCTCAACAAATAGTGTAAATTTCTTGAAATACTGCAAAATCATGCATAATTTAATTTTCCTGTTTTGCCAATAAAGGAAACTGTATATTGGTTCATTATTTATTACAGTAGTACAAAGTATTTAAATGGCATCAACCTGCATGTAGCCACAACCTACATCATGACAATGAAAATGTATAGTATTCAGTACTTACAATTGTAATAATTGCAACAGACTATAATTATATCCCCAAAAAAACTAAACTATATCAGAAACTAAAACTAATTTTGCTGTAGCAAACAACACAATAATGTATATGTATCTATCTATTTATGTATGTGTTGTGTGTACATGTAGTCACTTATGTATATATGTGTATGTGTGTATAGATTCATTATTTTGCAGCGTTCCCATTAGAATGTGACACTTGTGAAGGAATTTTGGTGTTATTCATGCACTTATTGACTTATCATGTTTTTTAATGCACACCTTCAACTATGCATGTGTACCAATCGTTTTTCAAGCTGGGGTGACACCCTTGAATTCTCCTCTTAAACTTCCTTCCATGTTAGAGGAATGTTCATATGTGACTGTACACTTATATAATTATGGTGGCCATGCATAGCAGAAAATTGAAGAAGGCTTTAGAGGTCCAATATGAATACTGCTTCTACTAATAAAATACATTAATGCACAGAACTGACCTTGAGCTATAACTGTGAGCACTCCAAGAAGCAGTGAGAATGTAAGAATAATGAAAGTACATTTCAACTGCATCTGAGTTAGGAGTAATACATAACAAAAGATTAAAAAATGTGATAGATGTTTGGCATGAGTAACATTGCAGTATGCTAATTATTAAAAACATTGAACAAGGAAGTGCAAGGTAATCCTTTCACAATGATATAGTGTAAAGAGTACAACCACTTTTCCATGAAAATTAATGTTTGCATGCTAAGGTTGATACAAAATGACTAATGTGTGTTCTATGCGCATGCATGGTAAGGGTTTATCAAATCTGAGATAACTCCAATAATTACATTGTTTTGACCATGCTATTAATTAACAATATTTACATAGATTAGTGAACCTGCAGTACATCATGTATCAAATACCATGTGTACAGTCATTGTTTGTCTTTATACTGATATATTTATAATATATCAATGCAATTATTATAATATATAATTATATTATATAATATGGGATCACTATTGTAATTATAGTATAATTATATATATATATATATATATATAAATATATATATATATATATATATATATATATATATATATATATAATATATATATATATATATATATATATATATATATATAATAATTATATATATACTATATATATATATAGTTAGAGATTGTAATTTGTATACTCACACTTTCTGAAGCTCTAATTCAATCTTCAGCATGCAACCAAAATTATTGAATATTCAAATCCAGCAGCCGAACCGCTATCTAAAGTCAAACGACCTTGATTTGGTGTGCAAAGCTGTATATAATATTTTGTAGTTATTAATTATTCATAAAAGTGCGGTTGGCAGCACCGTTGGCTATAGTTTGACTGACCGCAACGGGGCTGAGGCGTGGCTAGGTGGGCGATTGTGGCAAATCAACAGGAAATGAAAACTCCATTATAGCTTCTCTCTGTTGAGTTTTCAGTTCTGCAATTCCATAGGCTCGACATGTTGCATCAATGCCTTTTTTTACCTCAAGATCAGACATATTGTAACGTGTTGTGGTTGCTAATTAGCATTTTGACGCTTTCGATTTGCTAGACCCACTATATATATATATATAAACTATAATTTAAACGTTCAGTGTTGAGAAAAAAAGCTTTATGTCCATTCAACACAATAGTGTAAGAGCATCAGCCAATCACATATGAGCCGAATTAGCCGATCTGAGGAAAACATAATAATTAGTATGCACACAGAGTCTGAACCATGATACCCTTATTAAAGCAAAGGATACACAAATAGAACAAACGTTAATAAAACTGTGAGCCCATAATGATGACATAATAATATACCACATAAATATATATATATATATATATATATAATTATATAGCTATTATATATAATTTATAATGTACTAAATGTGGCAGTAATTATAAGTATTTACTTAGATAAGTAACTATTAGAGTCCATAAATTTTGTTGTAAACCTCTATAGCTTTTAGCTTCTTATTTTCATGGTACATACTTCAGTAATATGTGATAGAAGGTGATATAAATCAGTATACCTAAATATTTGTAGAATCAGACCTAAATATCTGCTTGCATGGCAATGCCAAACAGATCAGTACTTCTTGAGCTTCGACCACTGCTTATATATAACTTGAACAATGCCATTGTGATATCAGTCTCTGAATTCTTCTTCATGGCTAGCCTAGAGTGTAGTGTTTCCACACACTCAAATAACAATTAGAAAATTGTGATAGTATAACTAACTATGTAGGTTGTTATGACTGCATGGTGACATACAATATACATGTACTTACACTAACTATAAGCCAATCATAATCCAATCATTGTACTTTCAATTTCCTTTATAAGTGATGTACAAAGAAGCAGAACAAATATTTTAATTTGTGTCCAAACCTTCTTTGTGCAAATATTAGACATGATATTTGATTATAGTTGGTACAAGGACGTTATCATGCAGTGATAACATCCTGTATAACTATAATTTGCATCTTTGCAACTATACTAACAAATACATTTGTTATTTGTTTTTGCAGTCTACTATCACATGTAGAGGCTGTTATAATTAACATTAGTTGGGAACATAAAAATGAGAAGACATATATATATATATATATATATATAATTATATATAATTATAATTATAATTATACACTTGCAAAAACAAAATTGTTTTAAAATAACTCATTGATTGGTTATTACAGTTGTAAGGATTTAACGTTGCATTGTCATACTGTTGATATCATACGAAGTCCTATTTTGTTGTCCTGTCCATATCAACAAAAGCATAATTAATTTATTTTAAGAAACACCACAAAAGATTGTTTTGGCAACTATATATGATAATGTGCTTCAATAAATTGATTATAGTTGGTACAACGTATTTATAAAGCATGCATGTAGCTACAACATGCATGATGACAACTTCCATTATCTGTATATACTTACTGATGAATGAGTTATTTGATAACCATTTGTGTAATTATATGCATGCATGCATGGGTACAGATTCAAAGTAGTAAAAACAAATGCAAAATCACTAGTCATGACACCAGTCTAATTCTAAACATTCATAAGTGAATTATGCCGAAAAATGTTTACATATTATATAGGAACACCTAAGCTATGCTGGTATAACAAGGCAATAATAACTATTTTTAAATGAAACACTGCAACATAATTGTAGTTGTAATCTCAACACACTCAATCTCATCTTCAACGATGACTTCAAATTCATTGACATTATCTAGATTTTGGTCCTCCTGCATGTTCCCAAAAACTGGTTTATAAATTAAATAAATCCACGTGATCAAGATCATCCAGCTTGTGTATAGATTATAGCACTGTACAATTATAACAATGAAGTAATAAGCAAAATTGAACCTAATGTGAATGAGTACTATATACTCGCAATGTTTTGGAGAGGTATATGTAATGTTAAATCTTAACATCGCATATTTGCCTGGAAATCACTACTCTCACATCACCAACATACTGTGATGCTGTCTTTCTGCAACTAAAGAGTGTAATATAGCTTTCTTTTTTAGGTCTTCAATCAAAGAAACTAATATGTAGGATTAGCTTTACTGTAATAATAATACTTGTACACGATTTGCTTCTCAATTCACTTCAGTTAGGCTTTTTATGGTACATAGTACTTAGACACTGAGATGACATTGCATTGAATAAGATCTTGTGTTTATTCATAGTAATTGATAGTAATAACATTATGGATGGGTTCAAATATCCACAATGACGTTAATGTTTCTGAATTAGTTTGGAGTGTTCGCTTATATTTAACGGATTATAATTTCGAAATAATTTAGAAATGCAGCTACAAACAAACAGTAAGTTTGACTATTAAAAAGATTATAGTTGTATCGAATAAAAAGGAAGGACCTAATTCATATTTAGTTATGACATTTACTGTAATTAACTAAAGCTTAATGATAAATCCATTTTACTTATATAAATCAATGAAAAAAGCTGATTTGTTTTTCTTAGAGACGTGTTTCTTCACTTTCATCAAGTGGTTTTTTTTCTGCATCTCCCTTTGCACCCTCTTCTTCTTCTTCATCACTATCTTCATCACTTTCTTCAACATCAACAAAGGTCAGTTTCATACTGTGCACTGATTCTGGATAAATTATTGAGAGAAAGTGTAATGAATATATAGTTGTATAGTCATAAATGGAGGGATGACAGATATGTTGTGAGTTTTATGTTAACTACAGAATTATAGTCCCCTATGATTGCTTTATGGAATTGAGGGCAGATGTATAATTATATATATTATAATTATATCTATTAATTAAAGCACTGTTACATTCACAAGAGATGGGGTCAAGTTCATACAGCATTAGTGCAATAAATGATGATTTAAATGGTTTATCGTCATTTGAATTGGTGGATATAAGCATTATGGGATTCCTGCACTATGTTTTATCCGCCCACTCATAATGCATAACATGTGATAGTTAAAGCATCCCATTGAATGCATTACACAAGGAGTACAGCCCAGACAAGCACACAGCATGAGCAAAGTGAGGGCTGTATGCCTGTTGAGATCACACCTCTTGTGTAATCTCCATAGTATACCTCAGTGAGTAGGTTCTTTTAGTGATTTATAGTAACGATTCAATCTTAACAGAGTTCTGTATGAGTTTTCATATAGCACACATTTACAATACACAAAATACTGCACTGTCAGTGCCTTCAATACACACATACTTTAGGTAAGTAAACAATAATTTTGTTTGTGACTAAACAAACAGCTAGAAGCACAAACAGTTTTGTGGAGCTCAGTGACTAATTTTAATGAGTAAATCATGACATAAGAAGAATGTCTAATAAATAGCTTTGAAAAATAAGAAATAGTTGATTCTGAAGATGGAATCTTACCCCTGGGGCTTGCTGTAGTTGGATCATATGAAACATTCTGAATGGTGACATCATCATCCTTTTGAGCACCTTTCTCAACAAAGGCATATCGCCCACTCATGCGACGTTTCCTATATAGCAGACAACACAATGTAAAATCACATATACAATTACATGTACTGAATTAAGTTACAGACAGTGACATACCACAAGCAGTAGACCAATAAGATGATAATAGCAACCAGTAGAAGTACTCCAACTACAACTCCAATAACAATACCAGCGATCTGACCACCAGACAATCCCTCGTCTTCTTCTACTTCTTCTGGAGGGACTACCCTTATGATACTAGTGACTGTAAATCCATCATCAGAATAAGCATCATTATCTACTGCTTGCTAGAATGGAAGAAGAAATATGTGTAGATCAAAGTGATTAGACAAAAGAGAAACATAATCTGTTTGAACAATGGCTAAAAAGCAATCAGGTAACATAGTAGATATATATGTATGCTAAACCATAGCTACCTTAATATAATTATACTACTTGTGATTGTCTGTGAAAATCAACCATTTGGAGGAAGATCAAATGCTTGCTTGTAATACAATACTATTTGTTTTTTTTTGTATATAGAAGCATAAATGATTGGTCTTACTGAATACCAAAGTTGAATTGTGTATTTTATAAAACTAATGGAATAGTGAGCATTTTAAACACAAAAATTCTATCAAAATTATTTTCAAACACAGCTAGGTATATCCTTTTCATAAATATACAATCTTGTTATACTTACCCTTACAGCCTCTTCAACAACATCTACATTTATAACTCCACTTGTGTCTCCACTTCCTCCTCTTACATAGAATGTCACCTGTAGTCCATCATCTGTCTGTTCTACACTAGTAATGACAATATCATTTGGTGAAACAGCTACAGTGTTTTGTCTATGTAGATGAAAAGAAGAAAAAAAGTGATGAAGTATAAAAGACTTTTCCCAATAGACAACTATGCAAACTGAAATGTTTCATACACACATACTACAATGATGCATATATGTATGTATGAAACGTTTCAACTTGCATTGTTTTCTATTGTTATTAGAATTATATATTATATAATTATAGCAGAACCTCTGATAAAAAATTAAGGTTTGTTTTACTCCACATAATGTTCATTAATGTGGAACAACAGACAATTTGAAATATGTTGAATGGTATATAAGTGAATTATCCTTGTTTGCCTATCATTATTATACTGTAGATGATTTTATCAACAATTCAAATTTATATTCAGCATGTGGTTAAACAAATGAAAGTATATCAAATATTAATAGTGTAAAGGATTACAACAAGAGGCAAGTTTTGGTGTTGATGCATACAGACGATTACATGTATATGTGACCGAGTATGAGAAAAGAGGTCTTAAAACATAAGAGACTTTGGCAAATTGACCACTTGTCTTGTAAAATCTCAGGTCCAAATTTGCTATAAATATAACAGATACATGTACACTCCCTTGTTAGATATTAAATTACAGTTCCATTGCAATGTGACTATAGAGCAAGAAACAAATCTTTTCGTGTTAAGATCCCTCATTTTGCATCACAGTAATGTTTATTCAAACACCTGTTGGTGCTTTACCATAGTGAGGGATACATTTCTCTTGGGTTAACTCCCATCCAGTGTTTTGAAACTAGGATTGATTGACAACTCACAACATTTCATTAATAAAAGGTACTATGGGAAGATTTTCCCACCCACACAAAATCCTGTATGAAATCAATTTTCGTTAACTGAGTTTGCTATAGTTGTTACTAAAATAATGTACACACATAAGGGATACAATCAATTCACTACTAAACATACGTTATAGTAAGAAAAACCTGGTCATTCAGAGCTATAATAACCATATTCACAGTCAATTTAACTATACCTACACATGAGAGGGTTAATTAGGAGTTGTACCTTTTCAACAAGTCTCGGAGGGTCAGATGAATATCTCTTTTTCTAGAACCATCATCTGCTATGATATTACACTCATCAGGATTCTGTCTGCAATACATGTTGATAGCTTGTGCTGTTATATTTCTGAATCTATTCCGTAATTCTTCAGTGAACTGATGAAAATGCAATAAAGAGATGGATTAATAATAAGTACAAAATCATAATTATAATATTTACATGAACAATGGAAAGAAGCTAAAGAGGAAGCAAATTTCAACCACACTTGTGTTAAAAACATAGGGGTATCTGGACATACAGTGATACCAGAGCAAGGAATTCACATGCAAAACGTGCAGCGAAATGTTTGATCGTTAATTATTCATGGTGGTAATTAATGGAGAAATTAACAGTATGGGTAGGCCACTTTTGACAGGTCAATAATTCTTTCATCTTAACTGTTTAGGTTTTAACTTGCTTATAAATTAGCTAAAGAAAACATCAAAGAAAGTCATTTGGTTGCCTATCAGTCAGTGTGCCAATGCCACAATTTTTGCAATCTACACTTATAATTATGTAATATTATAGCTATAGCTTCAACTCCTACTAAGGAACTATACAGTGTGGTTAGTAAAGATGTATTGAAACTACTACAGATAAAAAAATCAATAAAGAAAATAATAATAAAAAAAAGAAGCATCATCTAGGCATTGCCCAGGTCTATATACACTTAAATACAGCCACGTTGTACAAGAAGCCACTGAAATGTGGTATCTAAGAAGTCTCCAAATTTCAGTCACTTCCTCTACAAAATGGCCAAGCTTTAAATGTGAGTGTTCAATCGAAATGGCTTGCTTCAAATGGTTTGCAAATACAGTAAAGATATTTGAATAGGTGAGTAAGTAAAAGACCAGGTATGTATGAATAAAACATGTTATATTTTAGCTGTTTTAATAACCCACTTCTTCTTCTGTTAAACCATCTAGTGTCACGATAATAGAATTTTCGCGTTCTACTTGACTGATAGTTAAAGGTGAAGGTGATGGTGATACAGAAGGTGATGGTGATACAGAAGGTTCAAGAGAAGGTGATGGTGATACAGATGACAAGGAAGGTGTAAAAGAGGGTGAAGGTGATGGCGAGGAAGGTGTAAAAGAGGGTGAAGGTGATGGCGAGGAAGGTGTAAAAGAGGGTGAAGGTGATGGCGAGGAAGGTGTAAAAGAGGGTGAAGGTGATGGTATGGAAATCACTGGTACTGCAGAATGGAGAATAGAAATACATTAATAAGTAATTATGAAGTTCAAATACAAAATAACAGTCAGCCATTGGGCGTTTTCCAAACAAGACTTTAGGTTGGTCAGTCAAAAGTAACAAACAAACTGGTCATTCGAACGTTCATGTTTGCCAACCAAACTTGCATTTGGTCAGACAAATTAACATTTCAGTATTGAAAAGAATTATGCTGGTTGCAAAGTTCCAGTATTTAATATTTAAACAGGATGAATTAAGTAAGCAAAAATCACAGAGCAAGTTAACTTCATATCAATGATTCATACATGTAGTATTTATAATATGTGTTATGTATATTATTACATGTTGTGTATGATGCATACCACAAGTTCCATCCTCATTCATGACAGTGCCAGGTGGACATGAACATGTAAAACTACCAGGTGGAGTGTCCTCACACATCTGTGTAGCATTACATACTGGAGGGATCTGAAGACATTCCTGAATATCTAAGGATTAAGAAATTAGGAAATAGTTATGATTGTAATATGTAAATGTGGATGCATCCACCAAAAATGGTAGTTAATAAATTGATGATGAACAAATGGAAAAAAAGTTGTACAACATGCACATAGAAGTACTAACCTTCACATGTGAACCTATCAGATTGTAACTGAAATCCACTCATACAACTGCACTCAAAACCACCATCATTATTAGTACAGATCTGATTACATGGATTAGTGGCATTGCTTGCACACTCATCAACGTCTGGAGCAAGAACACATGAAGGAATACAGTATTAACATTATCATTAGCACTCACGCACAGATACACAATAAATTATCAATGCACACACACACACGCACACACATCACAGGCACTCACCGGTACAGTTTTCCATATTTTCATCAAGTACAAATCCATTCATACAGGAACATACTTCATCTAAAGTGACATCACCTGATCCTGAACCACTAATTATTTCCAGAGCACATAACTGTTCACAAGTATTGTCAATTGGACACATTCGATTAGGATCAACTGGAAATAATATGACAAAATACATGTACTTGTACATGCAGATGTGTAATATTGTCAAAATATTGTACATGTATGTTAGCTCAGGTAACAGTTATAACGTTTTCAGAACTTTATCTTCAGCTACAGCTAACGTAGCTATAGCTGAAGATGAAGTTCAGCATTTATGATGTATTTTATGGGATTTAAAATAGGAGTAGTTTTTAGAACCTACATGTAGTATACACCTCATGCATATAGGGGTTGTATCACTTGTGTTTCGTTACTTATTATATATAATACTATATGATTTCCTTTTCTTTTATTGTGTATTTCATTATGGCATTATATTTTATCCACATCATTGAGGTTAACATTGACACTTACTAGATTGTGTGTGTTTGGTTTTGTACAGAAAGAGAAATCGTAAATAAATAAATAAAAAAGCAACTACCAACTCAAGTGTATCGACATACCATTTGAATCAAAATATCAATAATTATTTAGATAAAGTGATAATGTATTACACATTACAACTCTTTAACATGACAAGTTATTATGTACACTGATATGATTTCTGAAGTCTGCAATAATCACATGTATCTGGCTAAAATCATATGTATATGTATTATGAAAATGACTTAAATTTAAATAAATGCACTAAAGTGCAGAACCCTCGCTAGCTATTGCTAAAACAGCATGGCTTTAGAACAACTTTGCCTAAGTAACATATTGCAACAGCCTGAAACACACCATTTGTATCAACACTAAGAAGTCAGTAGTACCTCATGAATATGCAAATTATGGGGATAGCATGGCCATCAGATCTCTTGAGAACTAGCGAATTTCTGGACAAAACTTCACAAATAGCTGTATAAACACTCGTTAGGACGAGAGACAAAGCCCAAGAAACAAAGCTTCAAAGATACAAAAGTTAGTGTTTCAGTGTTTTCTGCTGACATCAGCGAAATTGATAAAATTTCAAGATGGCGACAAATCGATGAGAATTTACACGACTGTTTCTCTGCAACAAGATGAGTTCAGAACAAATCGCTTTTATTTCTTACCTGTCACTATACCAGTATTCTGCAGATATACTCAGAATGCAGTAAGACCTTGCAGTTGTGGAGATGAAGCGGTAACACACAGACACACAGACACACAGACAGACACAGACACACACACACACACACACACACACACACACACAGACACACACACACAAGAAGACTACTATAACCCTCCGCCTACGTACTCGGGCTAACTACTAAGGTTTTACACATTATCATACCTTCACATGTTCTACCATCTTGTTGTAATATGAATCCATTTTGACAAGAACAATTGAATGATCCCACAATATTACCACAAACATGATCACAATTATGTTGATTATTAGAGCATTCATCAACATCTATAAGTAGGAAAATAAACAGAATAAAAAAAGAACAGATGACAATAGCTTAAATTTTATTAGCGATCTAAGTTACAACCAAGCAAGATCCCTTAGAACGGGCTTATTTCATCTATCATAAAATTCATTAAAGCTAATTGACAAATATGTAGATATTAAATGGAGTACAAGGATTGATGGTTAATTTTAAAATACTGAGTACATCACTTAATTGTCTCTTTAGTGCATCAAATCAAAAATGGAACACAAATAGCTTTGGGGCAATTAAACATTTACATAAATTCAATTACCTGAACAAGTCATTTCATCACTTGTTAATTCAAATCCATTGTCACATGCACACACGAAATCTCCAGGAGTATTTATACATCTTTGTTCACAAAGGTTGAGAGTACTGTTAGCACACTCATCAATATCTATAAAATAATAATAATAATAATATTAAAATATGAAACAAACTGAATTATTTATGATGGTTTAGAAGTGTGTTGGTATGCACATATAGTGCATTTGTACATACAAAAATACATCTATCACATGCACATTTACATACATAATGAAACATATGAACACACGCATGCATGCACACACACACACACACACACACACACAAAACACAACAGCATCTGTAATAGTAATAGCCTATTACAGATGCTGTTGTGTTTTGTTTGACTTCAGGGTTTTGTAAGTAAGTTATTATTACATGTATTTACTGGTGCATTGGTGAACAGGACTCTATAAGCATTTCCAGATACGGATAGAGAGGGGAGGGTTGGGATCCCACCAAAGATGTCTTTAACCCCCACTTCTGGTTCCCAAGGCCAGACTATCCCTGTCAAGAGTCTAGTAACACCAAAACATCAAAGCATATGTGAATGTGTTAAAGGTTAAGATTGTTAATACTATTTAAGACACTGCTTTATGTTAAGCATCTACACCACATTTTACTATATTCAACAAAGCATATAGACTCTCTAAGCCTGCATGCTAAAATAATAACAACAGACCATCAAGATGATTTGAATAAAACATGAAAATAGAAAACAAAAGCACAAGAGCTGAAGAGAGACCTACTATGCCTGTCTAGTTTTTTAAGCTTAGTACTTTAGCTTTATAGGATATCAATAAACTGAAGTAAATGTCAGATACTCGTACCACTGAAGCTTCAGAGGAGAAGTTACCTCCTGATCAGAGAGAGGATCTGTTATTCGGTTGGGAGTCAGTCCCCGTACGGCTGCCTGTTCGTTCAGTTGATGGCCTGAGGATCTGGCAAACACTGTCTATCTTTTTTCTAAACACACACACACACACACACAGCATCTGTTATACTAGTCTTGCAATTATTGTGTAATTATCAATTAACAAACACCCACCTAAGGTTATCTAGGAGACCACATGTGTATAAGCAGATGGTACATGTAGGTAATTCTTAAGAGAAATAGTCTGGATCTTTTGTAATCCAATAAGGATGAGCCATTATTTAACTTCAAGGTTTTGAAAGTACAGTATAAGTCAAAATAAAGTTAATGCTTCGTTTTGTAGAACGCCTGTAGTACGAAACTGATCGTATCGTACTGTTAACGTTGTGTTAAAACTTTTTAATTGGTTTAAACATTTAATTAACGTTTGTTATTAATCATTGCTGAAATATGGGTGTGGTTAATGAGCCAAACGGCCAAGATTTTACTGCTACATTCTCTCAGAAGAATTCAGACCTATTGATATTCCCAATGGTTAAAGCTCTGTTCAACTTCACCTGCAGTAACTGTACTGTATTCCATGTGGAAATAGCAAAAAGTTGTATCAGATTCTCCTGCCTTCATAGATGTTAGTAAAGGCTTGAAGCTTGCTTTGAAGTTAGCATAAGGACTAGTGAATATGTAGACAACTCCTCAAGTTCAGTTTTACAAATGTGAAGCTTAAGTTTTCTTGGTGAACACTTGACAGTCAATTTATAAACCGTTCCGTATACTGTTTATACGATTGTTCAATGAATATTTAATTACCGTTTAAACTGAATTTTATACTACAGAGCATAGAATGTGCGTAGTACAAAACGAAACATTAACTTCATTTTGACGTATACTGTAAGTTATTTTTACATGTATTAATTTTACTGATGCATTGGTAAACAGGTCTCTATGAGCATTTTCAGATAGGAATGGAGAAAGAAGGGTTAGGATTCCAGCAAAGATGTCTTTAACCCCCAATTCTGGTTCACAAGGCCAGAACATCCGTGTCAAAAGGTCCAGTAACACAAAAGCATCAAAGCATATGAATATGTTAACAGTCAAGAAATAGAATTTACATGTATGATACTGCTTTGATATTTTCACCAATAACGTTCAACAGAAGCACAACAAAGTCTATAGAAGAAAATATTGTGTGCAAGCAGCTATAGAGTGGTCGGCTGTCTGTCTGTCTGTCAGAATACAGGCCGCGGAAACAATTGACAGCAAGGACATCAGTTACATTGCCTGTTTGTCGATACATTCTCTTATTATCAAACACACACACACACAAATATCTGTAATAGTTTTTAATTATTAATTAAAAACCCCTACCTAAGGTTAATTAGGAGAGCACACGTGTATGAGCACATGTGTATAAGCACATGGTAGATAAGTTTTCAAGGGAGTAGGAACGTTTATAATCAAGTAAGAATGGGCCATTATTTAACTTCAAAGTTTTGTAAGTAAGTTATTATTACATGATGCATTGGTAAACAAGACTCTATAAGCATTTTCAGATACAGAAAGAGAGGGGAGTGTTGGGATCCCACCAAAGATGTCTTTACCCCCAGTTCTGGTTCCCAAGGCCAGACTATCCGTGTCGAATTGTCCAATGACGTCAAAGCATCAAAGCATATGTGAATATATTAAAAGTCAAGAATGTTAAATACTGTTTGTGACACTTCTTTTGACAACTAAAGTCCCAAATATAGGAAAGCTCTGAACCATGAGTAAAATACTGGGTCGTCTGACTAAAGCACAGAGGAGAATCACCGTCTTTGTTTTTGTGACAAGACAGAAACTTTACACCATTGGTGTTGGAACTGTGCACTACCTGCCTCAGTGGTTCAGCTAGTTTGCCCTTTCCACCCAACACGTAAATACACACTAACACACACACACACACAGATATGCAGACACACGCAGATACACACAAGACACATTATGAGCTACATACCTGCACATTTAGCTCCATCTCCAAAATATCCAGATGGACAGGGTGGACATTCTGCTCCAACTTCTGGAGCTGGTGCATCAATACATTCAGCATCCTGAAAACATGACACTTCAGTACATCCATCAACATCATCTGTGCAGAACTGTCCTTCCCATGCTGTGTGTATTGGAGATGTATAATATATATGATGTGTTTGTGCAACAACACACCATGTGAATACTTTCTAAACTCCAAAAAGCATACGAACGGTCACCATGTATAATTACTACAACCATTTTAGTAAAGTATTGTGAACTAAATAAAGCGTATGTACATTACTTATCTACTCCATCGTTTTTGCAGATTCTCAAGGAATGGCCGCTTTCGGTTTTATATAAAAGTAAAACTATAAGAATATAAAAACAAAGGAAAGAGAGATTTCTCATTACGAGCTACCCATACTCTTGCAGAATCCACTTTTGGTAACATGCATTTGATAGAAAAAAGCACTTCATAAACAGAAATGCTTACATGACTTGCATGTAAATGCTGTGTGTGCATGTAGTGTGTACCTTCTGGACATATACAGTTCAGAACAAGTGGATTAGCTGAAGGAGTAGTTCCTTCTGAAGTGCAGTTACCACCATTTTCACAACCACATATTTCAACCTAAGAAGAAAATAATGTACATATTAATTAGATAGAAACATTTCAGACCAAAATGTAACAACACCAACTATTCTTAAATCAGTGTAATTCAAGCTTGCAGATTTTGGGTGGCAGGTAGTTTAGGACAGTTACACATGTACATGTATGTATTGGAGCTTAGAATTAGTTATAGAGACAGTATTAGGGTTCTGAATGAGTCACATTGGAGCAACCCCATGTTGGACTGGTTTTTAAATGTGTAATTAAGGTATGTTGTAAGTCAGGTGGTACTTGGACCAAGCCTTCTGAATACATACACTCGTAATTATTACTGTTGAGTGACAAGCAATTGGTACTTGCATATGCTGGCACGGAGGTGTGAAAACTTTGTGATAGAACTTCAATGGATTATTACTTCACTACTAAAATTTATAGATCACAAGGCAGCAGTTTACTATGAATGGTCGTCTAAAAGCACAAGAAATCTACAAGTGTGTTTACTTATACCCAGAATCCTACAAAAGTTGGTTAACTATGCAGTATTACATACAATGTTAATTTTCTCTTGTTCATACAGGATCGTGTGGGCTCGCCTACTCTGCGTTTGCCTACTTGAAATTTATGCACTAATTCCACATTTGCCTACGTATACCGTATATTTAATTAACCAAAATATTTAAACAAATTGTGAATAGCGTCTGCTAAGATTCTACTATCGTCTGACAAACGGATGGTTCTTTGCAGCCGCTTAACCACTCTAGGGGCCCTTGCAACGTATGACCATTCTAGGGGCGCTTGGTATGTATGACCAGTCTAGGGGCCCTTAAAACATATGACCCTCTAGGTGCCCTTGTTGTTAGGTAAAAAATATAACAGTAAACAATATTGAAATTGCAGCAATAATAAATAATTTTTATAATATATAAATATACATCACTACTTTTATTAGCAAGTTTACCTGAGTTTCTTCTTCGTCAAAAATCAAAATGTTTAAATATTTTGGTTACTTAGATATACGGTATACGTAGGCAAATGTGGAATTATTGCATAAATTTCGAGTAGGAGTAGGCGAACCTGGCATAATTCGTTCATACCATGCTGTTTGTTCATCTTAATTGCACTGGAAATGCAAGCTAAGATTTACAGTAATTGACCCTCCCCTTTTGGAGGATTAGGTTTTGGAATCATTTCTGTCTGTGTCCTACTCTGCTCTACCTCAAAAACTGGACTTGGTATGTATACACCCCTCCGCAATGGCAAGAACGTGCACTCGCTAATATTTTCTCCACTATACTAGAAGCTATCAAAAAGGGCAAAAAAGCCGCTAGATGTGGCTTCTTTCAGTATTCCAAACTCTTCCTACATCAAACAAAGCATGAGTTTTGCATCACTGGCTGTCTTAACGACTTCTCTTTCCAACAAAGCAAGTTAGAAACTTTGAACATTGTATACTTCGAAAATTATAAAGCTGATAAAAGTTTCATGAAAGAGGAGATTGCGATTAATTCAGGCAGAACACAAAGTTAGTTGAATCTGAATTGGCAACATGATTGTTTAGGGTAAAATGAATATATAGGATTCAGTCAGGCATCAGTATTATATTTATAACAATATCAAATATAAACATACTTGTGGTTGTATACTGCTAGAAGCTCCATCAGAATCATTAGCAGAAATAGTAAATGTGAACATGACCACTTGAGTCAAAGTAACAGTGAATACATATTCACCATCTGTTTCTCCCATTGTGAATGTGTATCCTTCAGGTAATGTACCAGTATCAGCCATTAACATGACATAAAATGTATCATCAGGATCACTAATATTGACTACATACATTGCTGTTTCATTTACTGTGATTTGGAATATTTCAGGACCTTGTATCATTGGAGGGAAGTTAGCTGTTGAAGAGAAAGACAGATAGAAACAGATAAACAGAGACGGAGACAGAAATAGACAGAGAAAAAAAGCCGTAATCCAATTTATGCCAGTATCGTAAGCTCATGTTTATTTATAATAACACAATTGTCACTGACCTATAATTTGTTCATTCTCATTATTTTGATTATTAGTACTAGCAGTACTTTGAGCAAGTGCTTCATTTCTGGTTTGACTGAAATCAAAGATACATTCAATATTCTCATCACCTCCACATACATCAATTGCTTCACTCAATGTTTCATTATCAAGCTCATCAAGAAACTGTGGTACATGATCTGGAACAGAGAAAGTGGACACATTTTCACCCTGTTCATAGTAGAATAGAGATTCGTTTTGTGTGATTTGCCCTGAGAAAAGATGAGAGCAAAAAATGAATAACAGACAAGGGTAGAGATAACTGGAAATGAAACATATTGTATTAAAAATAGACAAATGATTCTCTTTTAAAGTTTAATTAATCTCTTGGTCTGTCCCTCAACTTCTCTTTGTTTCAATCTGTCTTCAGTGACTGAATCATAAAACAATATAAACTTAACTGTGTGTATCTGTAATCCCAATTACATTAGTCTTGAAATTTAGGAACTAATACTCACTTAGGCAAGTCAATACTGACAGACATGTCTTTTTGAAAACAAGGTACCAGAATGTTAGTCAGTTTATAGCATATGAAAATAGTAAAGCTATAATTACATGTATATAAGGACCGTAATCTGAAAGGGACCAGCACCCATTCTGACATTAAATGCTCAATCATTTTCTAAAAGAAAATAACAACTTCAATATAATATTATACGTAAATAGTCTATTACCAAATTTCATAAAATTGCTTGAGTGAAATCGTTACTCAGCCATTTTGCAAAGAAAACTAACCAAATTCGGTACTTAGGAAGAGCAGTTGTTGCTGTTCTTAGATACCAATTGTAGTTTACTACCTGTACAAAATGGCTGAATTATGAATGTTTAAATGTAAACCTTTGAAAAAACTATTATTTGCCAAATGACAGATTTTCACATCCACAGTTACATTTTGTCAGTAGAGATTCTTTCTGGTTCTAACCAAACTCACATGTTTGTCCAAGTACATGTTTCTCGCTATCAGGTATATCATCAGATGCAATTGTTCCATTTCTGTACATCAAATCATTTGTATCATCACCATCCAAATTTCCCAAAAGTCCTATCACTGTTCCATTAAATTCTGGAGGTATTATGAGCAAGGATGTCAGTGTCCCTTCTACGAGTGACATTTCAAGTGATATTGAACTCATAAATGACACTGATACAGTGTCTTCAGCAATCCTTTCTAACATAACAGACATGGTCATGTAGGTATCATTAACTGAAGAGAGATTAGCTGATATATCTTCTCCATTTATTCTCACAATCACCTCTCCATCAGGTCCAATTTCGCCCTATGGTAAAGCACAACGAATATGACTGTGTGTGTGTGTGTGTGTGTGTGTGTGTGTGTGTGTGTGTGTGTGTGTGTGTGTGTGTGTGTGTGTGGGCATGTGCATGTATATGCTTTAATACATACATGTAGGAAGATACAAGAGTTCCCTTTCCTCCCAAAGAAAACATTTCCGTAGGTGTGTGTGTGTGTGTTTGTCTGCATATATAAAGTTATGTACCTGTACTCTGTCACTTCCTGGAGTCAAGTCAGCAGCAGCAAAAGCTGAGAATACTGTAGCAGTTGTATTTTCCCCTGCCAGTTTGGTACGAGCTTGAGTTTCAAATGTACCATTTACATTAGCAAATATATATTCTCCAAGCCCATTAAATGTGTATCTTCTTCCATCCAGAGTTCTGATATGAGGATCACCCCAGCACCATGCTGTTTAGATTAATAATCATAATTACATATTCTGGTGTACTTTAATATCACATTGTTTATTTAGTAATTGGATTTATGTCAATCCGTGAATCTATGTATTAAATCAAATCAGTTTTATTGTTTCTAACATAATTATATTATCACTATAATCATATAATCTAAAGGTCATTCATGTTTGCCTTGACGTCCCTAAAATGTTCATAACTTTAGTTTGGAATGACCAACAATCTTTTTACCTGTACCATTTTGATATTATTATCTTTCCTGTTCTTTTTCGTGTTTGTCAAATTTGAATCCATTATTTCATAATTGAGTTACAGTATAATCAACCTTATGACATTAAACTATTACCTACACACTTATTACACATAATTTATGGTCAGCACATTTTAATTTTCAGGTTATCATAAATTTGAACACACTTTGTAGTATTTACAAGACTTACTGAAGAATGGTGGTCGGTAAAAAAAACATCTTTCAATTGGACGCCTCTCATAGTATAAGGAGCAGAAATTGACATCCACACAACAGGCCTGTCTGAACTCCAAATCTCGTACTAAATAAGATGGACGTGAAAAGAAAAAGAACGGATTTGCACTAAGTGCTGAGCTTGCCGAACTTCCTGATGTAATTAAAGAACCAAAGCTATATAGAGGAAGTAGAGAATATGTAAGTATATCAGAATTAATACAATTCATCTACTACGTATAACTGTTATTCAACTACTCAAACAATGGTATTTGGAGAACGATCATCACAGTAATCATGATCATTGTTCTTTTAATATTCAAAACTCATGTGTTGTCATTTTACAGCTTATTAAATAAGTCTTCTGAAATAATTACAATCTTTAATAATTATGTACACAGTATAAGTAGTGAGAAAACATAGTATTGCACACTCCAATCAAAATCTCACAAATATGATACAACTAATGTTGTAGAAAATAATAATTTGAACATTTGAAGAAATGCCTGTTTGTTTGTAGTTGTCAAGAGATGATAATGGATATAACTTGCAAATCAATGTATTGGTGCTTATAGCATAGAAAATTAGGTGCTACTAAAATGCCCAATGAAGTATAATTATTGATACACTCAAAAACAAATATCATATAATATAATATTGATTGAAATGGTAATCAATCAGGAATATATCGCTGTCTATTATGTATATAATATACATACATATTATGTGTGTATATGTATGTCCAAAGGAAAAGTGACCTTTTTATGCAAAATAATTTTTGATGAAATGTCCACTTTTAATCACTTGCCATTTCACTGTGATGTAAAGAAAGTCAATCAAATTTGGTATCTAGCAAATGCTACATGTATCTATCATTACATGTACATGTATCTATCATTACACTTGTTGGATACCAAATTTTGTTGCCTCCTTATATGTAAAATGGTGGAATGAATATCAATTAAAGGTAAGTGTTTGATCAAACTTTATTTTGCAGGAAAAGGTCTCTTTTTATACTTAAGTATGTCTATATTCATTATAATCATGATAATTATAATTATGACAACAGAACTCACAAAAATGGAGAGGAGAATGATAATGAGTAGCAGCACATTGAATTACTGAAGAAAAAAAATATCCGAGCATAACAAATAGTTCCAGTTGAAAAATCAATTGAAAATATAGCATAACGTCTATCCAATCGTGCTTGAAAAAATGAACATGGACATGCTGGTCGAAAGAATGTGAAAAATGGTGGTGAAAAAGATCCAAAGAGTTGAATATCTTGAGAATACGCATTTAGACACCTCATGATTGGCAGATCTATATGAAAAAAGTACAATGTGTATATATAACATCATCTACATAAAAATAATTAGAAAATGGCTTGAGTGTCCACATACATGTATAATAAAGCATCTAAATATTTCATGGACTACTGCACAACATATTTTGTTGGCTTCCTGTACAAAATAGCAGTATAGTGAGAGAGGGCATTGCTTCATGAATAGACCATCTTACCTTGAGCTTTGGAGGCTAATGCATTTGTTGTGAATTAAACGCAACATCATAACCGGAGTACATTCATGAACCCTCTTGGGAGTATTTGTATTGCTGTAAATATCACTTACACTTACACAACGTGGTTCTTTGAGAAATTAAATTTAGTAATATTTTTTGATTTATTTCAACTATACCCACCTCGGATATAATATTTATACTGATTGTGAGGTGTGGCTCAGCATCTCGTAAAAACCTTAGTTGCCACTGAAACCAAGCTCTTTGAACCTGCTGAAGCAATCTAAAAGTGCCCATTTACATACGTAGGTGTGTACTTCCTTTCTGAGCATTCTGGCATAATTTTACAACATTATAAAACTCAAAGTGATGTGGAAATACACTGTTTTTGCATCCAATCCACTTCTCGTACATGTATATACTGAATATTCCTATAAAGTGATCATCACTACAAATATTAGAAGCTGAAATATTTCAGTTAAAAGTCATTGCTACAAACTGCTGAAATGGTAAGGTACCGTAAACATAACACAATACTCCATGATCTCAAATCCTAAATACAATAGTTTTTGTTACAGAGCATGAAAGCTTATATTCCCCAATTTACTCTTCAATCATGTGGGGCTTTTTTTAAGAGAAAGGAGACTGGATGCCACAACAGAGCAGCTACCACTTCAATGATGGTATAGTATGTTACTCTAGTTCCCAAGCTCCAGTTATATCAACCTCAGAGAGTTCTAAAACACTATACTATCGCTGGTATACTTAACACATGAGCCTAGAGCTCTGACTTCTTGCCAAATTTTGAACTAGTACTAAGTTTATTTCTAATGCCTATAAATGCTTTGTATCTTCTTATACCAATATCAGACTTGACTCATTTATACTTGCACGTATTCAATACATATACATACTGTACACAAAATAATATGTGTATATACTACATACATCTGTCATATAATAATATATAATTATGACATTATAGAATGTTTTACATGTACCTGGGTTTGCTTGGAATTGATAAACAATGTTCACAAAGTTGGAGATAGGACGATTTTGACAGGCAATTGAAAGTATTGCAGGTGTTCCAGAGAGTGGTTCATTCATGAAACCTACATTTGGTACATTATATCCCACAACAGCATGTAGAAAATCTGGGCCACTCCATTCTAGTTCACCACATTTATATGTATATATGACATAAGTTGTAAAGACATCTGTAATGATGATAGCTTGGAATGTGTTGGTCTGTGAATGTTTAAAGAATTAAATCATGCTTATACAGTATTATTGGCTTACTGAGCTTAGAAATTCTGCAGTTTCTCCTTCAAAAGAGGATGGGGAATTGAAAAAGGACAGATGATCAAAAGGATGTACATCACTCCATTCCACTAGTAAAGCCCATTTGCCAGTAAAGTCAGTATTCTGAGACTCCCTAATATATTCACTAATAATATCCAGTCGATTTCTTTCTTCAGTTGCTTTCTTTCGTCGATTATTTGCTGACTCTGCTTCACTAGCAGTAAATACTTGATATCTCACAGTACCTACAGAAATTAATTGTACAAACAGAATGATCACTTGTGGTAAATAAGCATGAACTATAATAATATTAGAAGGGTACTATGCAAACACTCTGTAATTCCACACAAACAAAAGAGCAACATACTCTATGTTTGTTAGCATACAGCCAATTCTGTATCCTACCCTAACAGGCTTCATTCAGCTTTACCTTAGTCCTGTTAGGGTACAGTTGGCTGTATGTACAGGTACATGTATGTACATTCTTATGATAATTATAAACATTTACAAAAACTGTACTTAATTTTAATAATAATATGTACATATATATATATATATATATGGACGTAGGGAGTTTTTGCACAAAACAATAATAATAATCACTAATATTTTATTATTATTATTATTATTACAACAGTATGAGTTTGGGTGAAATTTAGGAATTACTTGAGGTACAACTTGGGTACTAATTAGCCTCTACTCAAAAAAAATCAGTAATTCATTCTCACCTTCCACTCTGTTATCTACATCAGCCCAATAGGCAGCAAACACATTTGCAGCTTGAATATTTTGGTTTCCTGTAGGAAATAGACTAGGCTGCCAGAAAAAGAATGATCTCTCTAGTGAAATTATTCCATTATCACTAACCTGTAGAAGAGAAACAAAAACAATATTGTGAACCTCATATTTGCATGTAACCATGTGAGTGTCTGTTGTATACATGCTTAATACATGTGACAGACTAAAAAGAAGTTCCAGAGTAAACAAGATATAATTATTGTATCCCTATGAATGCTTTGCTTGTGATAATTGCTGATAGTACTAGTGACTAGTGTCTCCATCTATGTATATGTTATAGTTATAAAATGGGCGTACGGTTTATAACAGAATTCTAAGCCCTAGCAACGAGGGCGGCACGCCCGAGTGGGCGGGCTTAGAATTCTGTTATAAACCGTACGCCCATTTTATAACTGTTTTCTAGCCACTCACTTCAATTCAAACACTCGCCTTGCTACCTTCCAGCAACTAACGAAGGATAATGTTGATATGTATGACGTTCTTAGAAGTTCTTCTATACATTCAAACAAGTTAAAAGTCTGTACTGTTAAAAATACGGAAGCTATGAAGCTTAGCCAGAGTGTGGGCGTAGCCCGGGACGTTTCATACATTCGCCTTGCTGTTCTTCTGCAACTAACGAAGCATGAATTTCACATCTGTAGCTTTCTTAACACTTCAACTCACCAGTAAAAGTAATTACAATCTTGAATCTTGTAAAATGCAAGAGTTATCAACAGTTGTTTCTGCAACGCCCCGCCCACACAATTTTCTAATTTACGCATGCGCTATACTATTATTTTGGTTACAGCGTCTGCGAAAGTCAGCGAAACTGGGAAGTTATAAACCGGTCTATAACTTCCTTATAGTTGAAATATAACACATAGCAACAACATAGTAACAGGCTAGAAGTATTGATATAACAATATATTATACATCGTGACATAACTATGCATTACATAATTTATCATATTGCAATTTATTATGGCCTGTAGGGCCATCCTGATGATTGCTTTCCCACAGGTTCAATGCATGTTTATATATATATATATATATATATATAATTATATATATATATATATATGTTTGTGTCACTTACACGGGTATGCGTTGTAAACGTAGTTAAGTAAGTTACGTCATTCCGGGGGGCTCAATTAATGGGCATGGTGCGTATAAATTGCATGCTCGAGCTCTGCAGACCAGCAGAAAGAAAGCTGTGTAGCTTACGTAGAAACTGGAACTAAGTCAGCTATTCTACCTGAAATATATTTCTAAAGTTCTACAAGGTCCTTTAAAAGGTAAGGAGAGTTGATAATGAAAATAATAACTATAATAGGCTGTTGTGTTTTCAGGCATGATAAATTCAGACACGAGTACTGAATGCTGGATGCCACAAAGCAGTCATAGGGATACGTTTTTCTCTATATATCTTGTTTTTATATATCAAAGACAATCACAGGAAATTTTATTCTTGAACCTTATTTAATTCATTGTTAATTATACATTACTTGGATATGTCATGACATCATGTCGTGACATAAAGTGTTGTGACACATGACATGGAAAACTTCCATATCATTACAGCACTACTGTGTACATGACTCACATGAGCTTCAGTGAACACTGTATCACCAATTATAATCCCAATAACACTCTCTCCGTCACCAATAAAAACTCTACTAGATACATCAACTGAACGGAAAAGTTCAACAATAGGTAAATTAGTATCAAACTCTAGGAAAGGTAGTTCAATGGGTGATGGTGTTGGTGAAGGTGATGGTGATACTTCAACATCTGGTGATGGTGATGGTGATGGTGATACTTCAACTTCTGGTGATGGTGATGGTGATGGTGATGCTTCGATACCTGATGAGGAAGAAAACAACAAAGAAAATGAAGAAGGCAAGAAAGAGAAGGATGATGAAACTTTAAATCCTATAAAACAAAAGTAAAATAGGTCCTAAAATTATTCTTTTACATAAAAGACACTGTGAAATTCAAAAGCAGAACTATAAAGCAAACTTATGAATCTTCCAACCCCCAAAAGAATATTTTGCTAATGTATTACAAAATTAAGGTTTGCCATCATTCTATTTGTGCACATATGTATGTGTGTGCGTGTGTGTGTGTGCACATGTGTGTGTGTGTGCTTTTTTGTGAGGTTGTGTATAATCAATCAATCACTCTTTCTTTTGTTTAGTTTACACCAACAGGCAAAGGAGTAAGCCAGATAGCCAAGGCTAGTAAAATGGCCTACTCGACAAAACATAAACAAAGACAAAGACAACATAATAATTATACCAATCACACAATCGATTCAAAAATGATAAATCTCACCTAATGAACATTCTACAATCAAGTCCATTGTATGATTCAGACACTCTTCGTCTCTAGTGAAATCAAATTCACATGATTCCACAAAACTAATGAAGTCCCGAGAGCATGATAAGTTAGTAATCACCTGAGATGATGAACTAACGAAGTTCTCTTTAGGAGGTAACAACACACCACCTATTGAATGATAATAATTATTACTAGTAAGAACAGTTATAATACTTGTTCATTCATTACTATGTTACTTAAATACTTCATATATTATTTATATCAACAAACCTGTATATCCTAATCCTTCACATGCAAATCCAGCTTGAGCTTGTACCTCAGGATCTTCAAAGTCCACACTATCAGTACATATACTTGTATAAGTACTATTAATACACACTTCTAATACTCCAGTCACTGTTGATGGGTAATCAACTACTTCAGAAACTAAGCGAACATCTCCTTCATAACACACTGTAAAAAGTATACATATGTCATTAAAGCATGTTGGTCTGATTCATTATCTGTATAGTACTGGGCAATATATCTTGATATTAGTATATGATTATAGACACTTTCCATAGTTAAACATTTGTGGTATATGCATGCACAATTACACATGTGAATATTTCCAATGTGTAAATTAAGGCTGGGCAATAGTAGCGATGGTGAGGAATATTTCTGATGAGATCGGTCTTGACAAAGAGCTGTAGGTTTTTTTTCTGTTGTAGGGCTCTAAGAGTGATGTATGGGAGTTCTTAGTTTCTCTGCCATAAGTGGAAAATGCTCAGAATCTGTATCCAAATTTTAGTTTCACTATCGCCCAGCTATAGTGTAAATTCATTGACATGAAAAGATGAACAAAGATCTACTACGAGAGCCACATACATCTCTCAACTTCCTGTATATTGTTAATTGTGGGTGGAGTTGGAGGTGAATAGTTCACATATATTTTCATAATTATATTTGTAATATTGTCCAAGACCAGGAAGATTGTAATAATATAATTAATATATCCCTGATTTATTAATTTGTCATTTTTACACACAAATACAGTGAAACCTCCATTAGCGGACACCTCCCAATAGCGGACACCTCTCTAAGATGGACACTCTCTTGCAGTCCCAAACACACTTCCATAGACACCCATAGATTGGAATCCTCTGAAATACGGACACCTCGCTATTCCGTATACCGGACACATATCACACCCCCATTGATATTATAACATACGAAAACCACTCTATATTGCAGACAGTATAATTAATTTTTTCAAAATTATATTTATAATATTTATAATATTTATATTATTATTAACTACACTATCTTCAATCTTGAAGTCTAACAATCAGTGCTTTTAGTCTATCGACATAAACTTTTGGAACATTTCGGAAACACAGATAATATAAATACTGCTCTGCAGAAAAGTTTGCCACAGGCAACAATAATGTACCTGTAGCTATGTCAAAACTTTGCTGATGATAACTGGGAAAGTGAATTTATGTCACAGTTTGATAACAATCAAGAAGATATAACACTAAAACTAATGTTTTTGACAATATAGGTAAAGATAATAATAAACCTCTGAAATGAGGACACCTCTATAATAAGGACACTTTGAGCTGGTCCCAATGATGTCCACATTATAGAGGTTTCACTGTATAACCAGTGTGTGACTGACTAGCCCCTCCCATCATTTAGACTGTCTCATTAGCTTAAACATTTGTCTTTCCAACATAAATTGCAGTTTGAAATACATTGAAATTTCAATATGAAGGTGTCATGCAAAGATACAGTCACATGTTTATGCCTAGACTTAGATTTTGGTTTGAGACTTATTCTTAGGTTTAGGGTTTGGGTTGAGGTTTATGCCTGGGTTAAGGGTTATGCCTGGGTTTGGAGTGTGGGTTGAGACGTATGCCTATGTTTAAGATTTGAGTTGAGGCTTATGCCTAGGTTTAGGGTTTGAGTTGAGGCTTATGCCTAGGTTTAGGGTTTGAGTTGAGGCTTATGGCTGGGTTTAGGGTTTGAGTTGAGGCTTATGGCTGGGTTTAGGGTTTGAGTTGAGGCTTATGGCTGGGTTTAGGGTTTGAGTTGAGGCTTATGGCTGGGTTTAGGGTTTGGTTAATTATGGATTATGAGCTTACGTATTGTATTATGAATACACAACTATGTATAAATGACTTACATGGACAGATTTCAGCAATATCAAAACAACAATCATTTCTCTGATAGCATGCCTGATCACAATAACAGCTTGAAAAACCACCAGACTGAACAGAGCAGCTAACTTCACCATAAGGATTACAGCAGTCATCAAAACCAGCATCAACACAAGATCCTAAACAGTAATTATATGATTTATAACATGTATGTGTGTAAGCACTCAAGTGTGTTTTCTTTTTATGTGCCATGCCCATTAATTGACTGAAATGACATAACTTCCTTAACTAGGTATGTAATCCATCTGTGACACAAACATATATACTGTAACAGATTAACCACATGAATTGCAATCATAAGGTCATAGCAAGATATATATAGAGAAAAAAGTATCCCTATGACTGCTTTGTGGTGTCCAGCATTCAGTAATCATGGCTAACTTTATGATGCCTGAAACACATCAGCCTATTATAGTTATTATTTTGATTATCTACTCTGTTTACCTTTTAAAGAACCTTGTAGAACTTTAAGAATACATTTCAGGTAGAATAGCTAGCTATTAGTTCCAGTTTCTACGTAAGCTACACTGCTTTCTTTCTGCTTATCTGTAGAGCTTGAGCGCGCGTTCTTTTACGCGCCACGCCCATTAATTGACCGAGCCCCCGGGAATGATGTAACTTCCTTAACTACGTATACAACGCATACTCGCGTAAGTGACACAAACATATATATATATATAGTTCGAACCCGTGGGAAAGCAATCATAGGGATGGCCCTACGGGCCATAAAAAGTGCTAGGATAAACTATAAAACAAGACAAGAATAAAATATTTATCAACGATTAGTGAATAAAATAAGATATGGAATTTCATCAGTAACTGTTGTATACATGTACACATAATTAATATTATAATATAATGTCTATAAAATTCAGACAAGGGAATATAATTCTATTACTATTATAACACATTACAGTTAGGTAATAATATTGCATTAGATTTGTACTGCCATGATATAGAAAACTTTTAAGGATTCCCTGTAATAAACCATAATGTGTTGTAATCTACAAACCTAATGTTCCTTACTTGGTAGCATCTTTTGAACAATTAAATTAGCATTTATAAGAAACATTTTTAAAATCAAATAGGTGATTCAGTGAAAAGGAAAGAGCAATACCTCCTTCAGCCAATGTTTCCAACAATATACATGTAAATGGTTATTACTATATGCTGTGAGGTTTTATACCAACATAAAATTTAATTATCTCTTGAAATGTTGATTTGTATTTGAACAAGAATATGAGGTTTATAGTATAATTATTATAAAATAGACAGATAGACTGACAGACAGATAGAAGATAGATAGATAGATAGATAGAGAGATAGATAGCTACATAGATAGATAGATTGATACAGATCAATAGTTTTATATCTACATGACTTTTTACATGTACTTAAGATTCACACATACATATATTATTTTGATAACAACAACTCACCGAAAGCATCCACAATGGGAGAAGGAGAGGGTGATAGTAAAGAGGGTGGTGATGGTGAAATAAAACGAGAGGATGATAGTGATGGTGATAGTGGTAGTGGTAGTGATGGTGATAGTGATGGTGATAGTGATGGTGATAGTGATGGTGATGGTGATGGTGATGGTGATGGTGATAGTGATGGTGACATGTCAAATCGTGAAGGAGAGAGTAATGGAGGAACTTCGGTTTCTGTAATTAAAACAAAAATAGTATTATTATAATACATTAATAATAATATTAAAAGCCTTTTTATTCATTTCTACATGTTTATTATCTAAAGCAACTGGTCCTATTTATCATGTACAGATCAACAAATGACAAACAAATGACAAACAAATTAATGACTGTAGTGTGGAAATGGGAACTACTGAGGAATTACTGTACTGTGTGGTGAGTTTTTATTGATATATACTGTATGCTACTTTAGAACCACAATTATAAATAGGACAATAATAACTCACCAAGTACTTCCTGTGTAGGAGATGGTGAAGGTGAGAAAGAGAATGATGCTGAAAGTTCAAAAACTGAGGGAGACGGTGATGGTGAAATTGAAGGTGAAACTTGAAATCCTGCAATAAAATGTAATGATAGCTCAGCACTTAACCATGTATGATATAACCCTCATACTGTGTACTTTGAGGGTTGAACTATTTTTTACAGTATATACATGTGTCCATGCATGCATGTGTGCAAGTATGTTCATGTGTGCGTGCATAAATTGTGCTAGTATCAGTTGACCAAACATCTAAGGAAAATTCCTAATATTTTAAAATAGTTTCCATTTGGAGCGCTTTGATCAAAATTCAAGTGACTAATTTGACTTTTTGGCAACACAATATCTCACAAACACATAACTAAACTATCATAACCCTACTCTCATAGGTTAATAATGTTGTGGCAATCACTATTTTCATAATAATTTCAATATTAGTTAGACGAGCAGTAAATTTTTTAATGTATTACTAAATACTTTTGATGTCATGAGGGTTCTTGTGCAGTATGGTGTTCATCTTAATTTATGTTCTAAATGTGTTTACAAAACTTGTCACCATTTTATTTAACTATCAATTCCAATAATCTTACCTAATGAACATTGTACAATTAAGTCCATTGTATGATTCAGACACTCTTCATCATCAGTAAAATCAAATTTACATGATTCCACAAAACTAACGAAGTCCAAAGAACATGATAAGTTAGTAATCACCTGAGATGATGAACTAATGAAGTTCTCTTTAGAAGGTAACAACACACCACCTATTGAATGATAATAATTATTACTAGTAAGAACAGTTATAATACTTGTTCATTCATTACTATGTTACTTAAATACTTCATATATTATTTATATCAACAAACCTGTATATCCTAATCCTTCACATGCAAATTCAGCTTGAGCTTGTACCTCAGGATCTTCAAAGTCCACACTATCAGTACATATACTTGTATAAGTACTATTAATACACACTTCTAATACTCCAGTCACTGTTGATGGGTAATCAACTACTTCAGAAACTAAGCGAACATCTCCTTCATAACACACTGTAAGAATTATACATATGTCATTAAAGCATGTTGGTCTGATTCATTATCTATCTATATATATAGTACTGGGCAATATATTGATATATCTATATATCTTGATATTAGTATATGATTATAGACATTTTCTATAGTTAAACATTTGTGGTATATGCATGCACAATTACACATGTGAAAATTTCCAATGTGTAAATTAAGGCTGGGCGATAGTAGCGATGGTGAGGAATATTTCTGATGAGATCGTGAAAAGGAGCTGTAGGTTTTTTTCTGTTGTAGGGCTCTAAGAGTGATGTATGGGAGTACATAGTTTCTCTGTCACAAGTGGAAAATGCTCAGAATCTGTATCCAAATTTTAGTTTCACTATCGTGATAGTATTCACTGTCATTCAAGTAGCTATTTAATATCATGATAGTAAAATTTCACTATCGCCCAGCTATAGTGTAAATTCATTGACATGAAAAGATGAACAAAGATCTACTACGAGAGCCACATACATCTCTCAACTTCCTGTATATTGTTAATTGTGGGTGGAGTTGGAGGTGCCGGAAAGGTTCACATATATTTTCATAACTATATTTGTAATATTGTCCAAGACTAGGAAGATTGTAATAATATAATTAATATATCCCTGATTTATGAATTTGTCATTTTTACACACAAATATAACCAGTGTGTGACTGACTAGCCCCTCCCATCATTTAGACTGTCTCATTAGCTTAAACATTTGTCTTTCCAACATAAATTACAGTTTGAAATACATTGAAATTTCAATATGAAGGTGTCATGCAAAGATACAGTCACATGTTTATGCTTAGACTTAGATTTTGGTTTAAGACTTATGCCTAGGTTTAGGGTTTGGGTTGAGGTTTATGCCTGGGTTAAGGGTTTGGTTAATTATGGATTATGAGCTTACGTATTGTATTATGAATACACAACTATGTATAAATGACTTACATGGACAGATTTCAGCAATATCAAAACAACAATCATTTCTCTGATAGCATGCCTGATCACAAAAACAGCTAGGAAACCCACAGTTAGCTTCATCAGGATTACAGCAGTCCTTAAAACCAGCATTAACACAAGATCCTATATGGTAATATAATTATTATATTATTTATAACATGTATATGTGTAAGCACTCAAGTCTTTATGTGCCACGCCCATTAATTGACTGAGCCCCCCCGAAATGACGTAACTTATAGATAGATACAGATCAATATTTTTATATCTACATGACTTTTTACATGTACTTGAGATTCACACATACATATATTATTTTGATAACAACTAACCCAAAATAACCACACTGGGAGAGGGTGATGGTGATGGTGAAATAAAAGGAGAGGATGATAGTGATGGTGATAGTGGTAGTGATGGTGATAGTGATGGTGATAGTGATGGTGATGGTGATGGTGATGGTGATGGTGATAGTGATGGTGACATGTCAAATCGTGAAGGAGAGAGTAATGGAGGAACTTCGGTTTCTGTAATTAAAACAAAAATAGTATTATTATAATACATTAATAATAATATTAAAAGCCTTTTTATTCATTTCTACATGTTTATTATCTAAAGCAACTGGTCCTATTTATCATGTACAGATCAACAAATGACAAACAAATGACAAACAAATTAATGACTGTAGTGTGGAAATGGGAACTACTGAGGAATTACTGTACTGTGTGGTGAGTTTTTATTGATATATACTGTATGCTACTTTAGAACCACAATTATAAATAGGACAATAATAACTCACCAAGTACTTCCTGTGTAGGAGATGGTGAAGGTGAGAAAGAGAATGATGCTGAAAGTTCAAAAACTGAGGGAGACGGTGATGGTGAAATTGAAGGTGAAACTTGAAATCCTGCAATAAAATGTAATGATAGCTCAGCACTTAACCATGTATGATATAACCCTCATACTGTGTACTTTGAGGGTTAAACTATTTTTTACAGTACATGTGTCCATGCATGCATGTGTGCAAGTATGTTCATGTGTGCGTGCATAAATTGTGCTAGTATCAGTTGACCAAACATCTAAGGAAAATTCCTAATATTTTAAAATAGTTTCCATTTGGAGCGCTTTGATCAAAATTCAAGTGACTAATTTGACTTTTTGGCAACACAATATCTCACAAACACATAACTAAACTATCATAACCTTACTCTCATAGGTTAATAATGTTGTGGCAATCACTATTTTCATAATAATTTCAATATTAATTAGACGAGCAGTAAATTTTTTAATGTATTACTAAATACTTTTGATGTCATGAGGGTTCTTGTGCAGTATGGTGTTCATCTTAATTTATGTTCTAAATGTGTTTACAAAACTTGTCACCATTTCATTTAACTATCAATTCCAATAATCTTACCTAATGAACATTGTACAATCAAGTCCATTGTATGATTCAGACATTCTTCGTCATCAGTAAAATCAAATTTACATGATTCCACAAAACCCATGAAGTCCAGAGAACATGATAAGTTAGTAATCACTTGAGATGATGTACTAGTGAAGTTCTCATTAGGAGGTAGCAACACACCACCTATTGAATGAAAATATTAATTATTACTAGTAAGAACAGTGATATATTCATCCATTCACTTGTTCATTCATTACTATGTTACTTAAATAGTTCATATATATATATTATACAAACCTGTATATCCTAATCCTTCACATGCAAATTCAGCTTGAGCTTGTACCTCAGGATCCTCAAAGTCTACACTATCAGTACATATACTTGTATAAGTACTATTAATACACACTTCTAATACTCCAGTCACTGTTGATGGGTAATCAAATACTTCAGAAACTAAGCGAACATCTCCTTCATAACACACTGTAGAGGATGATGTACATGTATACATGTTCAGGGATGTGGAAACATTGAGTCGAATTATCCTACTCCTCATGTACTTTGTATAAAGTTTACTTTTAATTTACTGAACATTCACTACATTTATTGGACAATGTCCTGTATGACTGAATGATTCCACACCACTGTACATGTTACTAAACAATAATCACATGTTTTATTGAATTTCGTTATTATACTAACAAAATAATGTAATAATTGTTGTATAGACTGTGTTCCTCCTGTCCCTATCTGGCTTACAACATCCGTATTTCCTGCAGCAGTACAATCAGTTATTACTTATCATCATATCAGGTACTCTCTAGGCTACTATAGGGGCTTCTTGATCCCTATAATAATTCTACAATGCCCCTCTTTTTTTTTAGTTGTTACAAAGTTATGATCTCTATATATAATATTGGTAATGGAAAGGACAGAGCTTACTGACCTTTATGTCTCTTCAGAAGTACTGTATTTAGAAATACCTTATTGTTTTACTTACATGGACAGATTTCAGCAATATCAAAACAACAATCATTAAGCTGATAGCATATCTGATCACAGTAACAGCTTGAAAAACCGCCAGACTGAACAGCACAGCTAACTTCACCATTAGGATCACAGCAGTCCTCAAAACCAGCATTAACACAAGATCCTCCTATACAGTAATATATTATATGATTTATAACATGTATGTGTGTGTATACCAAGTAAACAAAGGAGATTAGTTAATTGAGAATGAAAATATAAAAATAATTATAACAATAAGATGATATAATGGGGATAAAAGTATCCTTATTATTGCTTTATCGTGTCATCATCACTGGTGACTGTTTCATGTCAGAAACCCAATAACTATTTATATATTTATCTGTTTTTATGGCCCGTAGGGCCATCCCTATAATTGCTTTCCACGGGGTTTAATGTATATATATATATATATATATATATATATGTTTGTGTCACTTGCGCGACTATGCGTTGTATACGTAGTTAAGGAAGTTGCGTCATTCCCGGGGGCTCGGTCAATTAATGGGCGTGGCGCGTAAACGAACGCGCGATCAAGCTCTACACACCAGCAGAAAGAAAGCTGTTGAACTTACGTAGAAACTGGAACTAATAGCTAGCTATTCTGCCTGAAATATATTCCTAAAGTTCTACAAGGTCCTTTGAAAGGTCAGGAGAGTAGATAATCAAAATAATAACTATAATAAGCTGTTGTCTTTCATGCTTGATAAAGTCAGCCATGATTACTGAATTCTGCACACCACAAAGCAGTCATATCTTCACTTAAATTTGTAAAGCAATCATAGGGATGTTTTTTTCTCTATATACACTTGTTTCATTCTTGTATAACATTTAAAATGTATTTTCAGTTACAACTGCTATATGCACTTTCCATAAGCTGCTCTGGTCTATAAACTGTACTGCAGCTCAAGTGAGTGTTCATTTACATGTCATGCCCTTTAAATGACTGAACACAATCCTAGAATGATGTAACTTCTTTAATTAGATACAATGCACACCTCATCACATCAAAGGATGAATATTCATTTAAGATACATTTGACTACAGTATATGTCAATACAATGTCACTATACAGTAACAGTAATTACCCTAGTTCTACTGTCAGTATAGTATAGTAATTACTGTCTCACTACTGTGGTGTTGCATTGACAAGTATACTCATTACTGTCAAAACTACCATTGGAATGACCGTAATGTGGAAATGGAACTACTGAGGAATTACTGTACTGTATGATGAGTTTTGCTACTTTAGAACCACAATTATAGATAGGACAATAACAACTCACCAAATATTTCCTGTGTAGGAGATGGTGAAGGTGAGAAAGACAATGATGGTGAAAGTTCAAAAAGTGAGGGAGATGGTGATGGTGAAATTGAAGGTGAAACTTGAAATCCTACAATAAAATGATAGCTCAGCACTTAACCATGTATGTTAGAACCCTCACATTGTGTAGTTTGAGGGTTAATGGAGTTTTCAAGAGTATATGTATGTGTGCATGTATGTTCATGTGTGTGTGCCTACATTATGCTAGTACCATCAATTGACTTATTTTTTTATATCTGAAGTCTCCGTTAAGAGCAATTATGAGACAACAAACCTGTTATAGCCCACAAATCTATGGATAATTCCTAAAATATTTTCCATTTGGAGTGCTTTGATCAAAGTTCAAGTGACTGTAATTTGACTTTTTGGCAACACAATAACTCACACATATAACCAGACTACCATAACCCTACTCTTACAGGTTAATAATGTTGTAGCAATTACTATTTTCATAATAATTTCAATATTAGATGAGCAATAAATTTTATAATGTATTACTAAATACTTTTGATGTTGCGAGGGTTCTTGTGCAGTATGGTGTCAATCTTAATCTATCCATTTACAAACTGTTGCCATTTCTTCATTTAACTATCCATTCCAATAATCTTACCTAATGAACATTGTACAATCAAGTCCATTGTATGATTCAGACACTCTTCGTCATCAGTAAAATCAAATTTACATGATTCCACAAAACTAATGAAGTTCAGAGAACATGATAAGTTAGTAATCACTTGAGATGATGAACTGGTGAAGTTCTCGTTAGGAGGTAGAAACTCACCACCTATTGAATGAAAATATTAATTATTACTAGTAACAGTGATATATACATCCATTTACTTGTTCATTCATTACTTAGTTAATAAAATAGTTCATATATATTTATTATACAAACCTGTATATCCTAATCCTTCACATGCAAATTCAGCTTGAGCTTGTACCTCAGGATCCTCAAAGTCTACACTATCAGTACATATACTTGTATAAGTACTATTAATACACACTTCTAATACTCCAGTCACTGTTGATGGGTAATCAAATACTTCAGAAACTAAGCGAACATCTCCTTCATAACACACTGTAGAGGATGATGTACATGTATACATGTTCAGGGATGTGGAAACATTGAGTCGAATTATCCTACTCCTCATGTACTTTGTATAAAGTTTACTTTTAATTTACTGAACATTCACTACATTTATTGGACAATGTCCTGTATGACTGGCTGTTTCCACACCACTGTACATGTTACTAAACAATAATCACATGTTTTATTGAATTTCGTTATTATACTAACAAAATAATGTAATAATTGTTGTATAGACTGTGTTCCTCCTGTCCCTATCTGGCTTACAACATCCGTATTTCCTGCAGCAGTACAATCAGTTATTACTTATCATCATATCAGGTACTCTCTAGGCTACTATAGGGGCTTCTTGATCCCTATAATAATTCTACAATGCCCCTCTTTTTTTTTAGTTGTTACAAAGTTATGATCTCTATATATAATATTGGTAATGGAAAGGACAGAGCTTACTGACCTTTATGTCTCTTCAGAAGTACTGTATTTAGAAATACCTTATTGTTTTACTTACATGGACAGATTTCAGCAATATCAAAACAACAATCATTAAGCTGATAGCATATCTGATCACAGTAACAGCTTGAAAAACCACCAGACTGAACAGCACAGCTAACTTCACCATTAGGATCACAGCAGTCCTCAAAACCAGCATTAACACAAGATCCTATACAGTATATATTATATGATTTAATACATGTATGTGTGTGTATACCAAGTAAACAAAGGAGATTAGTTAATTGAGAATGAAAATATAAAAATAATTAATTATCCTGAAAGATACAACATATATAGTCTAGGTACCAGACACCCACGCTAAAAGTTGCGGGGTTCGGTCAATTAATGGATGTGGAGTGTAAAAGAACACGTGCTTGAGCTCTACAGACCAGCAGAAAGAAAGCTGCTCAGTTGTAGCTAAGTAGCTTACGTAGAAACTGGAACTAATAATAGCTAGCTATTCTGCCTGAAATATATTTCGAAAGTTCTACGAGGTCCTTTGAAAGGTAAGGAGAGTAAATAATCCAAATAATAACTATAATAGGCTGTTGTGTTTCAGCCATGATTACTGAATGAATGCTGGACACAACAAAGCAATCATAGGGATACTTTTTTCTCTATATCTTGTTCAGCTTCAAATAGGGATGGGCGATTTTGAAAATAGGAGTCAATGATTATTGTCTGTGCAAGTATCACGATTATTGGCTACTTTACATATGTATGTAGGTTTCATTCAACAATCAAATTGATACCTTTTATTTGTTGAGTAAACGGTATTGAAAACATGATTTAGATGTGATAGTACTGAAGACCTGAAGTTATGCCACAACAATCATTATTTTTGTGACCATGATATGGCAATATTTAGACAATATGATTATCACAGGAAATTTTAAATCACGATTATCACGATAATCAAAATATTGCCCATCCATAGCTTCAAATTTAATAAATTAAAGAATTTAAAACACATTAATAGACTTTTGACAAACATTATACTGTAGTTTGCTCTACTGCTGCTTACTTTCTTAGCTTTCAACTCAATACTGGAATCACTCGCCATGTAATTTAAAATATAATTATGCTGCAATTTGGATAACATAATCACAACTTGACTTTTACAGATAGGAATTGTTAATGTCTCTCATACTGATCAAGTGTTCAAGATTCTCAAATTTACTTACAAGTGATAATGAATTTAAGTAATTGAAATAATTGTAACCAATTCACTTCCTGATCATTACTGATTTTGAAAAGTTGTTCTTCCAAGGATATAGGTGAATACACAACATTGGAGAAAAGAAGGCCCCATTCACTAATGATATTGGTAATACTGAATATCCTTCTTCCAGATTGTGGAAAAATAATAAATCCGCACACAATACATGCCATGTTTGTCTTAATCATATGATTATCACATAATGTATGATGACATTTCAATGAAGAAACTTCCTGCTTAGTCAGGAATTAGACAGCATTTGTCCAGTCGCCCTTCCGTGTTTTAGCGTCATGCTGGTACCTAGACTAGTTGGTGTTGTAGCATATTAATTTTAAAAGTGATGATAACGGCTTGAGATTACGTAATTGAGATATGCTGCATGAAATTACAAAGATAGCAAGCAATGGCTGCTACTCATAAGTAGTGATCCACTAATATTGCAATTAAATGATAATGTCTTTAGATATCTACAGATAACAAATACCATCAGATATTATTATTATTATTTTCTCAATAATTACAAGTATCAAAACAGCTTATAAAGACATAGGAAATGATGTTACTAATACATGAATACATCACTACATGTCAAAGGAACAAATATTAGTTGTTTAGAGCCTGAGGATGAATATTCATTTAGGTATAATTATGATTATGCCAATACAATAACTACATGTATAAATTAGACAATAGTATCTCACCAAGTACTTCCTGTGTAGGAGATGGTGAAGGTGAGAAGGTCAGCGAGAAGGATGGTGATGGTGATGGTGAAACTGCAGTTTATAAAAATAAGTCAAGCAATGTAATACAGATTATTAAATATATTATAAATGTGTATTTGTGTTCTAATTATTAACAGTGTCTCAATTTGCAACAAAGAGAACCAACAAAATAATTTTGATCAATCACACACCTAAATGTTTGCTATTCTGTTGTTTTGTATAGAAAGGCAACAAAATTTGGTATTAGACACACATATTAGTAGCTCTTCCTAATTGTCTTGATGTGTAGTACAAAATTTAGGAATAGCAAATGTAGGATCAAATTGCCAGAAAAAATCCAATTTTGTAAATTCAGTCACATGTATGTATTGTGTTACATGACCATATCCATAACTTACCAAATGAACATTGTAATATCAGGTCCATTGTATGATTCAGACACTCTTCATCATCAGTAAAATCAAATTCACATGATTCCTCAAAAGTAGTAAAGTCCAGAGAACATGATAAGTTAGTAATGACTTGAGATGAATAACTAATTAAGTAGTCATCAGGAGGTAAGAACACTCCGTCTGTTGAATGAAAGTAAGATCTATCCATACTCTGTCTATAAGTATATGCCATTGAATATCAACCATACCTTCTCCTGTATTACACTTTAATTAGTGTAACTTATAACTAACTACATTAATTAAGTTAGCTGGAGTGAAGATACTCAATCAATTTCTCCATAAAGGCAATGAGGCATGTGTTTGAAAAGCACACTTCTACACTTGACAGTTTACAGTTCAATTTGTACCATTTTATAGGAAATGTGATCAATGTGTTGAACGGCAGTTGAACATTCTCAACTGATTGTATTGTTCAGTGTGATGAGTATTCCAAATATTTAATCATCCATTTGTCAACCATTGTAACTAACCTGCGTAATTTAATCCACAAACGCAAGCAACTTTAGCTTGATCTTGTACATCAGGATCCTCAAAATCAATACCATCAGCACACACACTAGTCCATGTACCATTAATACACACTTCAAATACTCCAGTCACTGTTGATGAGTAGCTATCATATATTTTATAGAATAGACGAATATCTCCATCCATGCACTCTGCAGCTATAAGGAATGTAATTATAATTATTATTACATGTATTATAGCTATATAAAATACAAATTAAAATATTAACAGAATTAAATGTATTTTAAATGCGACTAAATTTATGGAAAGGGATATGTCACTTTTGAAGATCAAAACAACGTTTTCTGCCTAAACATTATCAGTTGATTGATGTACCTAATAGTATTAAAATAACAGTAACTACACCTATCAGACAGTGCTTGGGGGAAGGGGTTGTTTGAAGGGGGATTTCCATTTTTAACCTAGAAGAAGCAATCTCAGTGGGCCTAAATTTTAAAATATATATTTCCTGGGAAACCATACCATAAATAGTTGTCATTTAATTTTTAATTATGTGTAGTATATAATTATACATTGTATATAGTATGATGGTGACATCATCCCTGGTCAGTCCTATATATTGTATATAGACCTTCCATGTGCACACTATGCAGGAGATTTCACCATCATACAATATATAGTATATACAGTGTAGTATGCTAATAGGTCCTACAGTGTATATACTGAATACAGGACCCTTGTTTTGTGTCCTCGGATGTGATATAGCCCTCGCAGGCTCGAGCTATATCACATCCTTGAACACAAACTCAGGTTCTATACTTTGTATATAGGACCTATTAGCATACTATATATATTACATATATACGTATGTATATTTGGTATACACAATTATTAGATTTTTAAAAAACTCAATGTAACTAACACTTCAAACATAACAGGTTCTGAAACCATACGACAGGTATTTAAAGCATAATAAAGTACGCTTCATGATAGATGTTTTCCCCTCCTAATAAAAATTTCTTCTAGAAAATTCAACATAAAAATAACTATTTATTGACAAGTTGACAAGATCCACTAAATTTGAAACCTAAAGGGACTAAGATTGCAAAGGACTGTTGTCATTTTAGAAGTACTCACAAAAGAAATGACTAATACTTTTAGTTACTTTTAATAAAATACAAACAGAACACTACAGCTATAAACACTCTGGCAAAAATTGAATTACTGTATGAACTCCATGTAGATTAAGTTGTAATATTCAATGAACATTATACACAAAAATACTAATAATAATATGTTTCCAGGAATATAAACGTAATATAATTATACACATTAAATGACATTTTGTGTAAACTTACGTGGACTGCACCTAACAGAAGCATCTTCAAAATGTTCACAATTGTGATTACCAATACCATTGTGAGGACATTCTAATAATTCTGATTCAGATCCAGTACAGAACACATCATCCAACCAAATTGGACCAGTTCCTTCTCCAAAGCGGGCTAATGATAAAGCCATTCCTGTAATAATTGTTACACACTTTAGGTAATGTTTGCAGCATGGATGTAAAATCTTTTTTTTTTAAACATGCAATGTCAAATGTGTATTAAATGAATGCTTAAACAAAACAAAACAAAAAAATTTACATTATTTTTTTCAACTCATAGATATTCCTAATTAGTTGATTACTTTCCAATAAAAGAAATGAAAATTTTAATATCTTAGAACAGTTTGTATACTATAAGCAATAATTATAACACCATTAACACACCCAGGCAGGCTGTATCTCATTTATAAGTACCATGCCCAAGGATGGAGTGATTATAAGTCAGATACAGCCCAACTAAGTACACTATAATTGGTTTATATCACTTGTGTTGGTGGTTGCTAAGATACATTGAATGTTGCTAGGATACTTGATTACGTCATATTGTCCAACATCGTTATTTTGTTAAGAGAGAAGAATACTTGGCCTTGTTACTCATTTTGGATTTAGAAAGACAGCTATACTGTCACCTCTAAGTTTCTTAAGCCTTATATCTATGTTCCTAATATGAAATGTTCAGTGTTGTGAACTTGTGAACAACCTTCCAATACCTGGCCGTGTTACTCAGTTTGAATGCACAAAGACAGCTAAATGTATACTGTCACCCTTGGGTTTCCTAAGCCTTCTGTCCAAGTTACAGATATAAAATTGTTAGTTCAAGCGTGTTTTTCTCACTACCCTTTCGTGAACAAACTAACTTCATTTGGTGAAATAATTCTTCAGAATGTAGTTATTAGTCACAGATTTATTTTCAAAGTACGTACATATTTGTATTATCACAAAAACGATTGCACTGCACTGCATGATATTGCACAGGTCAAAAGATATTACCCGGTACAGAGAGCAATGGGATATAATTAAAATTATTATGTGAAATCTTCCCTTAATATATGAGAATATTAAATACATCTACAAAATTACGTTTTACAGTATAATATATGATTTATAATTACATACCACCAGAATATCCTAACTGTCTACAAACAACTTCAGCATCATCATCATCCCAAAAGTCATCACACACTGTACCATATGTTCCATTAATACATATCTCCACTCTACCCTCTAAACTATTTGATCCATCAACCAGGCGAATATCACCATGAATACAAGGGACTAGAAGATGAAAAAGCAAGTAATACATTATTGATTCTTGATACATCAGTACAGTTCATACATACATATATACACTGAAGAGAATACCTTCCTAGTCTAAAAAATATTAACCACCTTTACTGGAAAGGTAGTTTTGTTTGAACCATAATTCTTAATATCAATGTACATTATATAAATCCCACATTTTGACCATAATTTAGTATAGCTAACACAGACCAATAGATACTACTACAACTCATGCAGTAACACCGTGTACACTTAGGTAAGTAAAACAACTTGTTACAGTTATACGAGTATTCAAGTGAAAAGTCATTGTATATAATTATATATATATATATATATATATATATATATATATATATATATATATATATATAATTATATAATTATATATATCATGGATATAAACTTAGGAATAAGGTAATTCATATTATTTTAGAGGAAAAGACCATAATTCCTTATAAGATTAAAATATAAAAGCATTCCCCAGGTTATTAATAATTATGAGGTTTATCATTAATGATAGTTCCACTCAGTGTGTTATCTGAGTCTATCCTGTATGACTACAATATTAACCATTCAAATTAACAAATCAAAATTACAAATCTCTTAAACAGTCAATCCATAACTTACCAAATGAACATTGTAATATCAAGTCCATTGTATGATTCAAACATTCTTCATCATCAGTAAATTCATATTCACATGATTCCTCAAAATTAATAAAGTAGTCCAGAGAACATGATAAGTTAGTAATGACTTGAGATGAATAACTAATTAAGTACCCATCAGGAGGTAAGAACACTCCACCTATTGAATTAGAGTAACATTTTAGCATTATAAATTATTTAGAACATTTCACTCTACAAATAAACCTAAAGAAAGACTATTGCTCAAAGCATATGTTTAAAAGCTTACTAGTTGGTGTTTTGTACAGGAAATTAAATGCCATTTACATTAAACTTGACCTCAGACAACAATTTTTCATAGCTATACTTTGGAAAGACCAACCATTGCTTGCATCATTTCATATTATCTTTCCTGTTTATTTTTGTGCATGCCAAATTTAAATCCATAGTTTCATTATTGAGTTAAAGTATTAACTTCCTGACATTAAACTATACACCACTTTACATATACAAATAAAAACATCTCATTTGAGGTCATCATGTATGTTCAACATGTACTGTAGGTGTGCACATGCTCAATATTATTCTTCAAAGGAACAAGAGGCTTACTGTAACTTCAAGCTGCTAGCAGAGTACTAACTGTAGTGTTACATGTACATAATACCTTACTCTGCACCACTAATATTCAATAATCTATTTGTCCTTCATCATAACTAACCTGTATATTCCAACACATAACAAGCAAGTTCAGCTTGATATTGTACATCGGGATCCTCAAAATCAATACTATCAGCACACACACTAGTCCATGTACCATTAATACACACTTCAAATACTCCAGTCACTGTATATGAGTAGCTGTCATATATTGCATAAAACAGACGAACATCTCCATTTATGCACTCTGCAGTGTACGGAATGTGATCATTATTATAACACCTTCATTATGACAATATAATATATGTATATATATATATATATATATTTATATATAATTATATATACATAATAATTATACATATATATACGTATGTATATATCATACACCATGAGAGACTATTGATATGACTAAAAAGTAACATGTGATTTTGAAGACAAACAAATTACATTTCCAGTTTAGAATAACAACATTCAACGGAAGTATTAGTATAACTATAACTATAACTAAAGCCTCTTTTAGTCAAGTCACTGTGACTAACTAAAACGAAACATGCCATTAATGAACATGTTTAGATAGATGTTTTAGTACCATAAATCATAAAACTTTGAACTACTATAGCTATAAAACCTCTGGTGAACCTATAACTACTGTAGATTGGGCTGCTGCTTCCATCCACACAAATTAGTCTCCTCTAAATTTTAATATTTCACTATTTTCAATTTAGAACTAATGTGGTCCGTGAAAATTAAAATTCATGAAATGTTTCAACAAAATGCAGTTGACCAGTTTAGGAAATCATTACTTTGATTACTCAATGGTAATGCTCACTATTCTGGTATTTTGTAAATAAAGCAAACAAAATTTGTTTTTAGACAGGAAGTAAACTTGTTTTTCAATGGTCAGAAAATCTAGTGATTATGCATCAATTACCTCATTTGGTAATTATACACAGGTTATGTCTTTGGATCAAAGAAGTAAAAACAATAAGGGCTTGTAGGTGTTACAGTTGTAAACAATTCTCTTTAATCTCTAATCAGTTCTCAAATAGTTCTTTATTATTAAAACCCAGGATAGACAAAATCCAAAGAAGTAACTTGTGTATAATACTGAATGACTGGATGGATAATCATGCACTAGATTTTCCTACCATTGAATAACAATTTAATTAAAAAATTGTATCTATTCATAGTATTTGTATGGCCTGTAGGGCCATCCCTATAATTGCTTTCCATGGAGTTGAATCTATATACATATCTATTTTTGTGTCACTTGCATGACTATGCGTTGTATTCATAGCTAAGGAAATTGCATCATTCCCGGAGGCTCAGTCAATTAATGGGCGTGGTGTGTAAAAGAACGCGCGTTTGAGCTAAGGACCAGTCAGGAAGATTCAGAACAGATGTAAAACTGCTAATAACTGTTGTATATAGCAGAGAAACAGTATAGATATTATGCAAGAATCTTCAACAAGCAAGTATAATAAGTTGTTGAGTATCAGACATGAGGAAGTCGCCATTTAGAACCTTGTAGGAGTACTTCAGTCAGTTATCAAAGATCTGTGTACATAGACTGCAATCAGGTTTACACTTACTTCTTTAGGGCTCAGGCCCCAGCTTTCACGTACACAGAAAGGTAGAGACACTAGTGCCATCCGCAATGATTGATACATAGTCATCACAAAGCAAATATATATAGGGATTTGTTTTTTCTCAATATATCCTGTTAAATTTAACGAAGAACAAATGTTTTTGAGCATTTAAAGAGGAACACATTGTCTTGAATTCAATAATACAGGTAACAATTTTGTCACATACTATACATGTATTGTATGAACATGTGTATAAACACTAATAATACATTTCCAGTATTATGAACATGTTACATATAAATTAAATGACATTTTGTAAATAATGAACTTACGTGGACTGCACCTAACAGAAGCATCTTCAAAATGATCACAATTATGATCACCAATACCATTGTGATAACATTCTAATAATTCTGATTCCGATCCAGTACAGGACACATCATCCAACCAAATTGGACCACTTCCCTCTCCAAAGTAAGCATTTGATAAAGCTGTTCCTGTAGTATAAGATATTACATAATTTATGTAAACTACAGTATATGCAATATAGTTGTTGACATCAGATTGAATAAATGTGTTACTGGTTCAATGAAAAGAAGGGAGTACTCAATAATGTATGTAACAAAAACTGCATAGAGTTCAGTTATTATTGTCATATATTCTCTCTATCATTGAAATTTCTCAGTAACATTTTCACAACTTGTGATGTCTAACAACCTCTTGCTGCTATCATTCTCAGAGACTAAAAGTGTTAAAGGAGTTTAAAATAGAGTTGACACAAAAAAAGATGACCAGCAGAAAGAAAGCTGTGTAGTTTACATAGAAACTGGAACTAATAGCTAGCTATTCTACCCGAAATATATTCATAAAGTTCTAAAATGTCCTTTAAAAAGTAAACAGTGTAGTTTATCAAAATAATAACTATAAAAGGCTGATGTGTTCAGGCATGATAAAGTTAGCCATGATTACTGAATGCTGGACACCCCAAAGCAGTCATAGGGATATTTTTCTCTATATATCTTGTTTTCAATATATATATTTTGTTTATATTAGAATCATGTTATAATAGTTTACAGTATCATTTAGGTTGTTAAACTTTATTTTCAGAGATTACCATTACCTTACTCAAAAGGAAAATTATTCAATTGTTAGATACAAGGTATGAGTTTATAAATAACATTTATAATTTAATTTATAAGGATCATCATGAATATTGTATAATTATTAACTTACCACCATAATATCCTAACTGTCTACAAACAACTTCAGCATCATCATCATCCCAAGAGTCATCACACACTGTACCATATGTTCCATCAATACATATCTCCACTCTACCCTCATAACTAGTAGACCCATTAACCAGGCGAATATCACCATATGTACAATTTTCTAGAAGAAAGCAAGTAACATAATACTGAATATTAACTTGTAGTTCACACATAGTAGTGTTGTAATTGTAATAAGATTTTATTTTAGAATAAAGCATCAGTTTACATTTTTAGATAATTTTCTCTATAATTTTGAGTATCATAAAACCAATTAATGATGCTATGATCATAAGAAATAACATTATTCGTACACTTTTTACAGTATCAGTTACATCTTTCAGAAATAACCAATACTGCTACTAAAAATAATGGCTGATAATGACCTATACTGATTACCGATCAATGCATCACTACTGACAATAATTTCATAATTGTCACACCCACATCATTATTTAATTTTTATAACTGCTTACACTATCTTTCATTGCCCTGCATTCACCGTGTATAAATAATTACATCAATCAATATCTGTCAGAACAACTTCCATAACCTACCAAATGAACATTGTAATATCAAGTCCATTGTATGATTCAGACACTCCTCATCATCAGTAAAATCAAATTCACATGATTCCTCAAAAGTAATAAAATCCAGAGAACATGATAAGTTAGTAATTACTTCAGATGATGAACTGGTGAAGTACTCATTAGGAGGCAAGAACACACCACCTATGAAAGTAACATTTTCAATGTGTCCATCTATCAATATACATGTCATCACTATGTACTGTAACTATTTCAAAAAGGGACACTTTCTCACCAAACCATTTTGATCAACTTATGTAATCACTTGTTTATTCCGCTGTTTTGTGCAGGAAGTCAATTACATTTGTTATCTAAGATGCTAAATAATAGGATACCAAATTGCATTGACTTCCTGTACATAATAGCAGAATGGTGAGTGATTGAAGGTAAGCATTTCATCAAACCTATTTTGCAAAAAAGTGTCAAATTAGGTCCTCAAATACTTAGATAACAATTATGCCCCATACTTAGAATATTATATTTTACATATAAAAGCACATATGTTTGTATAAACACAATTATTGATTAATTTTTATCAAAAACTATTCAATACTCAGTATTTTACATCTATTTAATAAATCAATTTCTCCTTCATCATAACTAACCTGCATAACCTAATCCATCAACACAAGCAAGTTCAGCTTGATCTTGTACTTCAGGATCATCAAAATCGAAACTATCAGCACACACACCAGTCCATGTACCATTAATACACACTTCAAATGCTCCAGTCACTGTTGATGAGTAGCTGTCATATATTTCATCAACTAGGCGAATATCTCCATCAAAACACTCAAAACCTGAAATTATAATTATAGTGCATAATTATTATACATTATGTAATAACAAAAAATGGAATAACATGTGTGACATACTATATCAAAATACAAAAATGTATGCAAACAAGGTCAGGATGGTACTGTTTAAAAACAAAATTTGAACTTGAGTTTTCCCCTCTAAATTTCAGATCATCAACATGTTACAACATCTCAGCTACAAGCTTTCTGGGTCCCCAGAAGCAACCAGAAGTAACCTCAGAAAGCCTAAATTAAACAATTTCCTAGGGGAGCAAACCCCCAGACTTACATGTACCCACAAGCAATGTGCTCCACATGATTGATTCTTTAACCTCTCAAACAAAATAATCCTGTATGAAACCCTGACAAGTATCCCCGGTAAGTAAGTATAGCTATTTTGAGTTTTCTTTTACTCCAGCTATCCTTAGGTAGGGACTGTTAACAAACACATGCATGGAAACACAACTGAAACCTATTCCTGTCAAAGCACTGCTTGAAATCAAGTGCAATTGTGATAATGGGCAGTATAACTGGCTCTAAACTTTCTGCCACAATTGTCCCTTTATAGTTTGTCCAGCTCCACTTATTTGCACATGATTCAAGCAGACACATACAGTGTATATAATACTTATACATATATATATACATGAGGTATTGTCTGCATTTATTTTTGTCAATAAAACTTATTTGGGAATATTGGTTTTACTATCATACTTTACACTTGTGGCGAGGGTTATGCATCGTGATAGCATTCATATCAAAAATAGTTTTTGTTGAGATCACAATGGACTATGATAAAGATTAAGCATCTCCCAAGGGGGAGAGGTTGGGAATGAGCACTAATTTAATAATTCACAGTAACATGCAAACACCACTGAATTACAGATGTAAAAGCCTGTCTAAAAATAATAAATGTTCTCAAGTATAAACATGTATAGTATACATAATAGTAATTTTGAGTAGGGGAAAATGATGCTTTAATAACCATCAATAGGCATTTCCCCTCCCCCCTAACTAAATCTGCACGTGTTTTAGGAACATTTTAATAGAGCTTTAGATTGTACAGTTTGTTCTGAACAAAGAGCTATTTCAATAATACACAAATAAATTTGCAATAACTTTTCATTTGCTAACAAAATATTCATGATTACCTCCAAAGCAGAAGACATAAGCATCATAAAAATGTTCTCCACATTCTCCTTCATTAGTTGTATTGAATGAACATTCATATATGCTTGTTGCAAATGGTGGACAATCTATGTAATTGATTACTTCTTCACCAGTCGGTGGTCCTCCATGAGGTTCTAGTTCAGATCCTCCTCCTGTATGTATATATGTATGTATGTATGTATGTATGTATGTGTGTGTGTATGAATAAATATATGATTGACATAAGAATGTGTGTGAGTATATGCACATATAATCATGTACATTAGATAGAGCAAATGCATACAAAAAAAGGTATAAGGAGAAATAATATCACTATAATTTCATTTCCTTCATTCCTTTTATAGATACTTTCATATATGCCGATAGCCCACTACTTTCCACCCGCTTTACGTTCTTGTAATGCAGTGATCATGCTTTCTTCCTGCTTGTCAGCAGACAGTAATTCAAGTGCGCATTATTTTATGCATATACCTGACTGACGAGCCAGCAGAATACCGCAACTTCGTTACTAATGATGCAATGAATATCTGACACAACCATATAATTGTCAATATGATGATGCACATCAAAGAAACCGCTAATCAGATAAAGCACAGCAGTTTTAGTTATATCATGGTGGTTTTATCTATATCTCTGTGGTTTCTTTAATGAATTTTGTAATTAATGCCCTTGATGACATACAGTCATTATGGTCATGACTCCAAACAGTGATTGAATAACACAAATTATTTATATCCTTCATCTACTGGATATCCAGTTTAAAACATGCTTTAGAGGTGGAAATAAGACCATAAATTTGCAAGGATTTCAAAACATCTGAATAAAGTGATTTTTAATCAGACACTTTCAAATTTTGGTCTGACTACAACTTTTAGAACAAATCTGTCTATATTGATTACTCCAGCTACATGATAAAATCAACCAATCACATTTTAAAATTGAATTGTGGGGCAAGAATGTAGTTACATGTATTTACAAGTGTCATAGTTTGTTTACTATTCCTGTGAGAGCATTCCTTTAAATTTCACTCTTTTTTTGCTAGGACAAAATATCCAAGCAAAGTGAGATTTGCTCAGAAAACAGGCTAAAAGGTCAGACATTTTCTGATGTCCGACTGTTATTTTCACCTAAGCACTTTAAACTGAATAATTATATCCCTTGTATTCAGGGATATAACTAATACATATATTTTGTTTTATGTACATATCATAAAAGACAACACAAACCTGCAAATCCAAGTTCTGCACAAACTAGTTCAGCTACACGATTATCTATCATTGCTACAGAATCATTTGCACACACATTAATGTAAAATCCATCAATACAAATCTCAAAATCTGCATATATGCCATTAATTCCAGAAAAGCTCAAAGGAATTACTTTATTAGTACGAATTTCTCCATCATAATCACACTCTTGTGGTGGAACTAGAATATGAGTGTGCATAATAATAATAATAATAATAATAATAATAATAATAATAATAATAATGAAATTGTCATTAATGCATCTTTGGATAATTTTGATATCTTAAAGCTAAAACTAGTTAGTGTATTAAAACTATTAATTACTTTTCTTGGATACAAATCTTCTGATGGCTTCTTGCACAAAATGGCCGATTTAATAAGCGAAACATTAGCTCAAAATTACTATTATGCTGTTACCTTGGCAACAAATAGTCTGACAAATATACACATACATGTATAAGACTAGAGCCACATTACTGGAATATTGAACGACAACATGTACATGTACATGTATATAACAGTTCATATATTTTGTCATTTCTGCGAAATGAATCATAAACTACATGGATAGGCTAATGATATTTGTCAACAATTATTGTCAATGAATTTCAACTTACTTCTGACACAAGATATCACTCCATTACCACCATATTCTGCACACCCATCAGGTGTTGTGTCATATGCATGGCAGTAATATGGACTATAACAATGCAGAGATGTTACAGCTTTCAATTGATTAGGTAATCCGAAGTCTCGAGGTGATCCAAAATACGGTCCAACAACAGCAACTAAGAAAAAAACAGCATTTAAGGGTGTGCCCTCAATTATGCAAATTTTTTAAATCACATATCAGGGCTCTATCTAGAATATTTTGGCTTGGGGGGAAGCAAATTCCACACGAAAATTCTTTAGGTTGGCCACACCCATTTTTTCTCATTTTATTTATTTATTTATTTATTTATAAATATACAATAAAGACAGACCAAACATTTATCCCCCCCCCCCCCCCCCCCCCAAAAAAACAACACAAAACTTACAATCAAATGGATAACCATAGACACTGCAAAAGGCCTGGGCTATTTCATCACTCAGTGCATTCATACACACTGGAAGTGAAATATCATCAACACACAACTCTACACGAAATGCACTATAGGTTGAACCATCTGGTAAATGTCCATATCCACTGGATGCTGACTGTAACACATAGTTTGAACAGGTTTCTATACCTAAATTATAGAAATGAAGTAAATAAGAGAAGAGGCAAATAATAATTATATGAACTGAGGTAAAGAAGATAGATAAAAGGAGAGTCTATCAGAATAAACTTTTCAATGATATTTCTACCCTTTTCGTATATTAATCATCCTTCCAATTCCATTTTGTGTTTGTCAAATTTCAATCCATTGCTCCATTATTGAGTTACAGTATAATCATGTATTAAACTTAGGACATTCAACTATACACTATATTACATATATAGTCACCACATCCTAATCATGAATGTGAAAGTCTTTAGTTAATGTGAAAAGATGTCAGTAGTTCCTCAAGCTTTGAAAGAGAATACAGAAGAATTCGAGGTGGAGAAATGTTTCGCAAAAGTAAATCATTGCTTGTTAATGAAGAATAATAAAAATGATATAAGATGTAGGGATGTCAAAACCCAAGACATATGTAAACAAGATGGGTGACAGCATGAACAAGATTAAACAAACGACTTCCATATAATCCTACATATGTACCTACATCATTAAAAAGCTAAAAACAAAGTACCTGTATTTATGTAGGGTTATATGGAAATCAAGACATCAGTACTCAAACCACCATATAGTGGTTGTGTTTCTATATTCTCTTCATCTTATACATTCAAAGACTTATAACATACTCTTCTTAGAGATAATCAACTCACCATAACTACATGATACCGGAGTTGTACCATAGGCATCAATACAACCTCGTCCTTCTTCAGATAATGTAGCATCACAATAACCAGAGCTAATAATATCACTAAAACAGTTCAACTCTTCAACACCCACTGATGTGACAATAAGGTCAATATCATATTCACTACCATAATATACACTTCCAGTATTAGATCCAGTTGCTATACATAGTTCCTTAGCATACAATTCTACATTTGTGCTACAAATAGTAGCATATGTCATATCTTCAGTACAATACTGTAAATATCCAATGACATTAGATGTACCATTGAAATATGCAATGTAAACTGATTGATCTTGTAGAGTTACTTCACCAACTTCATAACATGATGTGTTAGCTATAGATTATCATTAATAATGATATCAATAATTATTATTATCATACACGATCTGGTTATAATTATATTATATATAGTACGTCCTCTAAACAAATTACAATGAACCTCTCTATTCCAAGCTCCCTGAATGAGGACACCTTTGTATTTAGGACACTTAATAATGTCCCGAACTGTGCTGTATAATATAAATTCACTCCTGAAATGAGGATAACCTCTGTAATCAGGACAGATAACTTGATCCGACCCAGCCTTGTGAAACTTGATAACTACCCAGCCCAGTGTACTCATTTATTAAAATTATTTCACTAAGTGATTGATTTTGTGGTTATTATTTCATGTAAGTTAGACCTTTAATTAGAGTATATATGGTACTATATTAAGCAGTATAGCTGTTAAGGGTCAGATGTGTATATGGTGCCATATATGCTCTAATTATTCTATGCTATGTTGCATGACGCACAAACCAATTTTTAAATTCCATAGTTACATATACAATCATGCATTTCTCTATCATCACCATTCATTCATCTCTATTTCTAATAACATACCTGGCCTACATTGTACGACCAAGTCCATTGTATGATTCAGACATTCTTCATCTTCAGTGAAATCAAATTTACATGATTCTTGAAAAGAAGTGACTTCCGAAGGACATGATAAGTTAGTAATGACTTGATATGATGAACTTGTAAAATTCTCATTAGGGGGTAAGAAATATCCACCTGTTGAAGAATAGAATTAAATTATCTAACAGACATATAATTACCATCAATCTATTTATCTACTAGTAGTTTTTTTTAAATGACTAGTTTTAGTTATAGGTATAGTATGCCTAGTTTCTCAAACTTTTAGTTTAGTTATAGTTTAGTTAGCTAAAATAATATTAGGCTTGCTTCGAAGGTCTGAAATTCAGGGGGGGAAAGGGTAAACCCTGGCTTACCAGTCAAATTAAAGTACATGATAGTCTGAAGACAAGTCGCTATATTTACATGTTGTATACAGTGCACTATAAACAAATCAACCATATATATCGTATAGTGATTTGGTATAAATAATGTACAATACAGTACTTGGGCATTGCAGTATCATAATAGTACTACAGTTACTACTTTATGAAGTGTTCACTATAATCTATGATTTATCCCCTTTATAAGGCTTCTACTAGGCTTCTACTAGAATCCCAAGTCATGTGTTTTTACTATGTATTATGTATTAGTAGTACATTAGTAGTCATATACTACATGTATTAGTAGTACATTAGTAGTCATATACTACATGTATTAGTAGTACATTAGTAGTCATATACTACATGTATTAGTAGTACATTAGTAGTCATATACTACATGTATTAGTAGTACATTAGTAGTCATATACTACATGTATTAGTAGTATATTAGTAGTCATATACTACATGTATTAGTAGTATATTAGTAGTCATATACTACATGTATTAGTAGTACATTAGTAGTCATATACTACATGTATTAGTAGTACATTAGTAGTCATATACTACATGTATTAGTAGTATATTAGTAGTCATATACTACATGTATTAGTAGTATAATAGTAGTCTTATACTACATGTATTAGTAGTATATTAGTAGTCATATACTACATGTATTAGTAGTACTAATACATGTAGTATATGACTACTAATACATGTAGTATATGACTACTAATATACTACTAATACATGTAGTATATGACTACTAATACATGTAGTATATGACTACTAATATACTACTAATACATGTAGTATATGACTACTAATATACTACTAATACATGTAGTATATGACTACTAATATACTACTAATAGATGTAGTATATGACTACTAATATACTACTAATACATGTAGTATAAGACTACTAATGTACTACTAATACATATAGTATATGACTACTAATATACTACTAATACATGTAGTATATGACTACTAATGTACTACTAATACATGTATTATATGACTACTAATGTACTACTAATACATGTAGTATATGACTACTAATATACTACTAATACATGTAGTATATGACTACTAATATACTACTAATACATGTAGTATATGACTACTAATATACTACTAATACATGTAGTATAAGACTACTAATGTACTACTAATACATGTAGTATATGACTACTAATACATGTAGTATATGACTACTAATATACTACTAATACATGTAGTATATGACTACTAATATACTACTAATACATGTAGTATAAGACTACTAATGTACTACTAATACATGTAGTATGACTACTAATGTACTACTAATACATGTAGTATATGACTACTAATGTACTACTAATACATGTATTATATGACTACTAATATACTACTAATACATGTATTATATGACTACTAATATACTACTAATACATGTAGTATATGACTACTAATGTACTACTAATACATATAGTATAAGACTACTAATACATGTAGTATGACTACTAATGAATATACTAGTAAGACCACTAATTAAAAGTCCAATAGTGTTGCTGAATGTGGTTTACTATTGGATGTGTAAACTAGGGCCAAAACAATTAAATTACAAGACTTGCCAAATCTGTTTTGAGCAAGAAGGGTTGTGCACAGCTTCCTGGATTACTATAATTACACATTCACATATTGCATATGCAAGTTTGTGAACCTTGCAGTGTACAAGGCATTGCACTGTATTTTAGTTTTATTAAAGCTAGGTGTGTCGGTGATTCTACAATCAACAACCATAAAGGTGTATTTTAGTTTTATTAAAGCTAGGTGTGTCAGTGATTCTACAATCAACAACCATAAAGGTGTATTTTACTTTTATTAAAGCTGGGTGTGTCAGTGATTCTACAATCAACAACCATAAAGGTGTCCTTGTCTGCACCCATTCTTCTGGGAGGTTCAAGATAGATTGTTGGCAATAACAATGACAGGAAGTGATTAACATATAATTATGGTAATATATTATATATAGTATATTATATATAATTTTACTGTACCTATCTACACAAAATTTATTTGTGAAACCACTGGATCAAATTATGCAACAAAGATTTATGGTATTACTAGATATAATTAAATATCCACTAACAAGGATATGTACACATCTACATGTACACGTATATGCACATATTGTATTGATGTATATAATAGCTGATAAGCAGATACATTTACAGCATGGTAGCTTGTAATATCAAGAATTACAGTCTTACAAGTAATGATGTCCACTTAATAGTTTTAGCATAAATCCTAATGCATCATTACATGTAATACACATACATGTATTGTCACTGTAATACTGTCGTACCCTCAAGTACAACAGCCCTTGGATTTAACGTCATTAATGTGACAATGTAAGTATTGGTTATATCTCAGGGATACCTATATGTCACTAAAGTATTAGTTATATCCCAGTGATATACATACTGTACAGCTCGAAATGTTCGTGCTCAAATAAATTTGTGATTTTTGTGATGATCTGTGCAATCACAAAAATTTTATTCACGAAAATTTTCATTCGTCTACATGCAGAAGCGTCAAACGACAAACATATCAAAGGTTGCATTTTTGAAGTCCTTTGATATTTTTCAAATACATTTCTACACAAGGTAGTCCACTAAATGTGCTTTAAGATTCCAAAAAATGAAGCTATACGAGTTAGCAATCCAAAGTTATAAGCAATCGAATTGACAAGACGTTAAGTGTGAGTGTTGGCATTGACCACTGCACTTTCAACACTTTCCTGCAACTAACGAAGCACGATTTTAGTATCTATGATTTTGTTAAAAGGTCCTCCGTCTAACTAAGTAAGTTAAAAGCCTGTGTTGTGTAGAATGTGGAAGTTATACAGTTAAGTAAAGTGTGGGCATTATAATTAACTGTTCATGGAAATAACGAAATTTTTACACCTCGAAAATTTGAAGCTATACAGTAATTTGTGTCATTCAATCACTGTTTGGGGTCATAACCATAACAACTGTATGACATCAAGGGCATTAATTAGCCACACTATCTAAACTTAAAATTCTCCACAGGGATATAATTGTGTTATAGCTTAAATTATAAACCTGATATAGCACTTGTGGCATGAGATAACATATGGCACTCGGGAAGTATGCTAGCTATTCCGTAGGATGTCACTACTCATGTAATAATTATTATAATTATATCATTGCAAGAATTTAATTAGACATCAGCAGCTTGGTTATATATAGTGTTTATTAATCAGTTCATTTATTAGTCCTTACTATTGTACAGTACATGCCTTTTAGTAATCTGTACAGGTAATGATAACATACTTGTATATCCTAATCCATCACAAACAATGTCCGCTTGTGTTTGCATATAATCATCAAACTCCACACTATCACTACATACACTAGTCCAAGTTCCATTGATACACACTTCTAATGCACCAGTCACAAACACTGATGAAGTAGTTTCATCTTCTTCAATTGTCTGAGATACCAGTCGGGGTGTTCCCTCATAACATTCTATAGAGAAATGGTGACAATAACTAACCTGATTATATATGTATGTCCAGGTATATGTACATATATATATATGTAAAGGGACATACAAAGGTACATGTACATGTAAAAGGGTACAGGGATATGTACATGTACTAATATATATAAATAGCTATGTAAATGACTATACATGTAGATTAAGTTACCATGTACATGTACATGTAAAATGAGTACAGGGATATGTACATGTACTAATATATATATATATATATATATATATATATATATATATATATATATATATATATATATATATATATATATATATATATGTATATAAATAGCTATGTACATGTATAAAGGGTGCACATATGTAGATGATATGTACATTAAGTGGCCATGTACAACTGTACATATATACAGGGATATACATCACTGTATATAAATAGCTATGTACTATACATAAAGGCTGCATATACATGTAAGCAGATGACTATATATGCAAGTTATCATGTATATACAATAAGGTAGAGAGTAATATGTACATGTACAATATTATACAGTTGTGTACATACAAAAAGGGTGCACATATGTAAATGTAAATGACTATATTATGTGTACATGTAGATACTAGATAGGTGACCAAGCATATGTACATAAAGTGATATCTACATGTAATATAATGTATGCAAGCATGCACATGTACATGTATGCAAGCACATGTACATGTATGCAAGCACATATAGACAGATAATATGTGTCCATTAAACACACAAACATATAACACGTGTACATACCTATGCTACATTCCACTACTACAGGATATCCTGCACATGTATCAGAAACGTCAAAGTTACATGTTGATGGGTCATAATTGTCAATACATTGTATATTTACTGCATATTTTCTCGACAGACTCTGTCCATGTAGGTATGGATTGTAAGGCACCACCTTTGATTCTATAGGTAGAAACAAAAATATATATATACGGATGCTACAATATACCTCTCTCAAAAAAAATGTGAGTGTACAAACTACAAATTACAAATGTTAAACAACGATAATAATAACAAACAAAACAAAAATAAGAGAAAGAAAATTTGCCAATATACAAATTAACCTGCTATATGGTATATAATATATTATTATCAGAACTATAAAGCCCTTTTGTTGGTTGTAATGAAACTCCACAACACTTACAAAAAGGATGAGGCTAATTCAATAGTCCGAATTCTCATGTAATTTTGTATGTACATGTACATGTATGCAATTATGTATGTACATACATATGTATGTTTTGTAAATATTTATATATACATAATATATGTGGGTAAATGCATATGTGTTAGTATATTTTGATTTACAAAAAGGATGAGGCTAATGTATAATTATACTACATGTATAAATTATGCTCTTATATTCTAGTCCAAATTGATTTACAAAAAGGATGAGGTTAATTGATAATGTATAGGCCTCAACCAATATTCTATTCCGAATTCTAACATACTTCACCATTAGTCTCAAAGACATTCTCCTTTATACCCCACAATTAGTGTGGGCGGGGAGCATAATAGCTGACTTTTTTCACCTCTATAACTCTCCAGTTTTACAAATTCTAAATAATCAGTTGTTAACAAAGCCAGTGATGTAAATTTATGTTTGGCTATCAACAGAAAGATAGCAAGGCGATTGCTTGAAAGTTTATCCCAACCTTTGCAACACCCAGTTTTACTTACCTCCATAGCTTCTACATTTTACACAGCACAGACTTTTAACTTACTTAGTTAAACAGAGGACATTCAAAAAAAATACCAACATCATGCTTCATTTGTTGGAGGAATGCAGCAAGGCGAGTGTTTTGAAAGTGCAGTGGTCCATGCCAACACCTACACTTAGCATCTTTGTCAATTTGATCGCTTATAACTTAGGATTGGTTATTAGTATAGCTTTGATTTTAGCACTAACTTAAAGCACATTTAGCACACTGTCTTGTGTAAGAAATTGGTTGAAAATTATCAAGACTTCAAAAATAGAACCATTGGTATTTCAATGCACATAAAAATAACATCTATGGCTGTTAAAGGGTTAATTGGCTTCCTGTATCAAGTATTGGATAATAAAAATTACTTAGCTAATTAGACGCAATTTTTGCAACTATAATCATGTATTACATCATATACCTACCAATATTGGTTTGATTATCAGTATTACATCATATACCTACCAATATTGGTTTGATTAACATGTATTACATCATATACCCACCAATATTGGTTTGATTATCATGTATTACATCATATACCTACGTTTGATTATCAGTATTACATCATATACCTACCAATATTGGTTTGATTATCAGTATTACATCATATACCTACCAATATTGGTTTGATTATCATGTATTACATCATATACCTACCAATATTGGTTTGATTATCATGTATTACATCATATACCTACCAATATTGGTTTGATTATCAGTATTACATCATATACCTACCAATATTGGTTTGATTATCAAAAGCATCTTTGCAAAGGAAGGCAGCAACATCTATATCTGGATCAATATCATAATCACAGATATCAATATAGAATGGAGTAGAAGAGTTTGCACAAATTTCTGGTCTATAAGTAAATGTTGATCCATCATTGATGGAGAACATTCGCTGCTGTCTTTCTGACGGTTTTACTTGAAATGGCTCACAACCCAAGAATGGACCTGGAAATTATTAGAAACAATATTATGATTGAATGAAGGAATGATGAATAAATAGCAGGATGGGTGGATGGATGGATGCTGGGATGGATGGATGTATGGATAGACAGATAAATGGATGGATGGATGGATGGATGGATGGATGGATGGATGGATGGATGGATGGATGGATGGATGGATGGATGGATGGATGGATGGATGGATGGATGGATGGATGGATGGATGGATGGATGGATGGATGGATGGATGGATGGATGGATGGATGGATGGACGGATGGATAGATAGACAGATGGATAGAATGATGGATGGATGGATGGATGGATGGATAGATGGATGGATAGATGGATGGATGGATGGATAGATAGATAGATGGGTAAATTGAAGGTAGACATCACATGGAGTATGATAATCACTATAATGCTAAAACTGATACAAACAATCCAAAATGTCACATGATAGTCACCTGATACACATGTTACAACAGCAGGTCCACCATAATCAGTGCAGTTAGAAACTTCCATTCCTTCACAACTATTATCAAGACATAAAGAAGCCAGTGCAAATGATAATGCTTGAGGATAATATAGTGTGGGATCACCAAATACTGCACCAAGTTGAGAAACTGTGAGATAATAATACAATGTATAATTGTGTGCGTGTGTGTGTGTGTGTGTGTCTCTCTCTCTCTCTCTCTTTCTCTTTTTGTATACTGTAAAAACTATAACTGTGTAACTAAATATTTGGCCGATAACAGGCACTTTTAGTTAGTTACAATGTAAGTACTTTCAGTAGTTCATTTAAAAGTTACTTTAAAAATATGCTCATATAGGAAAGAGTCATGACATCATATTACATTATAATTAGATGACACATATTACATCATACATCACATGATATGTACATAATTATATTACATCGTAAGTAATATGATATCTAACTCCTGTTAACTGATATCATTGATACTGTTTATAGTTTCACTGTCTATGATATTAAATATCACAGTTTTGTCTAATTTCTATTATGATATTCAATTTCAATTTTCTAATCTATTATGTATTAGTACTGTAACCTGTATATAAGACATCATCACAATATACTCAATTCTGTCAAATAAGATTAAACTATTTTACTCATTGGTTGAAGAAAGCATTAATTAACAATTACAATTTAGTGGTTGGTGTCTCAACAATAATTAACTTTACTAACTATTAATAAACTAAAGTATTCTAATCCCTACATAACAAGCCTAAGAACTACTCTATCTATTAATATACTCAAGAAGTATTCTAATCCCTACGTAAGAAGCCTAAGAACCACTCTATCTATTAATATACTCAAGAAGTATTCTAATCCCTACATAAGAAGCCTAAGAACCACTCTATCTATTAATATACTCAAGAAGTATTCTAATCCCTACATAAGAAGCCTAAGAACCACTCTATCTATTAATATACTCAAGAAGTATTCTAATCCCTACATAAAAAGCCTAAGAACCACTCTATCTATTAATATACCATAGGCGTCGTAAATTCCGTGGGGTATAAAATTTCGCTTTTGTCGTGGGTGGCAGTCAAACCACGAAATTAAATACCCAAATTATGGGTGTGGTTCACACGTTGACGCACGTGTTACAGTATTAGTACAATAGCTATGGCATTGTATAAGTATTTGAGACCTGTTGATAATTCTTTGCTGGATCCTCATGGGCCTTTGTCTTCTAAAATAAAGCCTTCAGTAATTTCTGAAGTTAACAATAAGTTACAGCTGTCGTAGGAACAAACAAACAAGCGAGGAGAGTACCTGATGTTGCCTGCTATGCAAGTGAGAATGGAGTAGCAGCAGCAGTTCGACACTGCAAGCGATCAAAAGGAATGATTCTGAAAGAATCCACTGTCAGGGATTGGAAGAAGGCTGTCAGTTTGTTTAGGCCACACCCACGTATTACTAATTAAAATTAATTAATGCCATGAATATTAAAACCCACGAAATTTCAATAATAAAGCAAAATTTTTAAAACGCGAAAATTTAATCCCTCGAATTTTTCAACACCTATGGTACTCAAGAAGTATTCTAATCCCTACATAAGAAGCCTAAGAACCACTCTATCTATTAATATACTCAAGAAGTATTCTAATCCCTACATAAGAAGTCCTCAATCTATTAACAAACTCAAGAAGTATTCTAATCCCTACATAAGAAGTCCTCAATCTATTAATAAACTCAAGAAGTATTCTAATCCCTACATAAGAAGTCCTCAATCTATTAACAAACTCAAGAAGTATTCTAATCCCTACATAAGAAGTCCTCAATCTATTAACAAACTCAAGAAGTATTCTAATCCCTACAAAAGAAGTCCTCAATCTATTAACAAACTCAAGAAGTATTCTAATCCCTACATAAGAAGTCCTCAATCTATTAACATACTCAAGAAGTATTCTAATCCCTATAAAAGAAGCCTAGGAATACTATGTTCACAGTCCACCTAGAGACAAACACCATCTAGAAGAATGATGTCACACAACAAATTAAATTAATCTCCAGGAAGGAATACATTAATATATTGGACCTCTTCCAGAAATGCCAGCTAGCAGTTACTATACTAAATGAAGGACACAAAGTGCAAAGCGAAAGAAGACAGAAAAAAAAATACTATCTCTGCAAAATGACTCCACTATTTACGCAGTTGATTCTCATGTATTATTAGATTCAATGTAAAACATGTCAACTGTCATCCGTACATTCATTTTGTAAGCATTTTATCTTTTAACTACCTTTGCTTCATAAGCTTACAAGTACTGTACTGCACTGTACAATACTGTACCATTTTTTAATGTATTGTGCCCATTCTGTACTGTATTAATAATGTCATAAGCAGATAATGTATTGTGCCCATTCTGTACTGTATTAATAATGTCATAATAAGCAGATAATGTATGTACATATATGCAATGTCTAATTACCAAAATGTCAACTACTGTAACATAGTATCAGTTTGTGTGTTTGTAATTATATGTTCTGTACTATTACTTTACTATACTCTAAGTTAGTATTATCAAAAGTAGTACATACTTTATACTTTACAATTTTGTGGTTAATCTATCTGTATTTGAAGTGAACTATCTATCACCATGATTACTGTATATGACCATGTTTAGTTTTTGAAGGAAGAAAACATTGTTAAGAGCTCGCTCTTTGGCCTCCTATACAAGAAGCCAGTTAAATTTGGTATCGAGAAAGATTAATAAGATTCCTAGATACCAAATTTCAGTGGCGTCCTCTACAAACCAACCAAATAGTGAGTATTTAAACACAATTGCTTGAATGAACATAGCTTCCTCAAAATGAGCCAATTTATGTAAATGTGATTACATAATTATTGTGGTAAAACAATTACATCTCTTATGAAATTTCAGATATGATTTGTAATTACAACTAAGAAAATGTATGTGTACTGTAGTACAAGGAATGATTACAATATACTATATAATTATATTTATTATTACTTACATCCTTGTCCTCTGTCTCCACAGATTAAATTTCCAAGTTCCTCCGTAACAGCACTGGCACACAGAGGAAGAACATATTGTTGAAAACATACTAGAGCAAAGCCTGTTGTATATGTTACTCCAGTTGGAAAGGAGAAGTATCCAATATTTGTTAGTACAGTCCTACTCCCATTCTCACAAACAGGTATATCTGTGCATGTGTGAGTGTGTGTTTGTGTGTGTGTGTGTGTGTGGTAGAGAGCATATACAAAAAGCGTTGAGCTCAATACATTATTATCCAGTAATCATTATTATAACGACATATCAATAATCATGGCATTGTTCACAATAATGGAGAAGATTTGGCAATTTATGTTGAATCTCCTAAGACTTTCATTACCAGTTAATTCATTACTCAGCACTCTGAAACACACTCATTAATAATTACATCTATGCTTGAAAGTAATGGTATTTAGGACGTGGTTCTGAATATGTTCTTATGACCCAGTCAATTAATGGGCATGGCACACAATAGAACATGCGCTTGAGCTCTACAGACCAGAAGGAAGAAAACTGGTTGTAGCAAAACTTGAACTAATAGCTGTTCTAGGTGCAATATATTCCTAAAGTTTTAAAAGGTAAGGAGATATATGATCCTGTGTTATTAATGAGATCATATTTACAAAAATGAGGAGCATTGCTTTGTGGTGTTCAGCTGCCAGCATTCAGTAATCATGGCGGACTTTCTCATGTCTGAAACACAACAGCCTATTATAGTTATTATTTTGATTATCTACTCTTCTTACTTTTTAAAACTTTAGGAATATATTTCAAGTAGAATAGCTGTTAGTTCCAGTTTCTACGTAAGCTATAAGCAACTATCTTCCTGCTGGACTGTAGAGCTGGAACGTGCGTTCAATTACACGCCACACCCGTTAATTGACCAAGCCCCCTGGAATGACACACCTTCCACAACTACGCATACTTGCTAAGTGACACAACAATATAAATATATATGTTTCACACAATCGGTGAATTTGTGCAATCTGCAGATTGCATTGTGCAAACTGAAGATCCAGTGTGGAACAAATATATTGATATTTATATATATACATGTACATGTATATATAGTTCAAACCCATAGAAAAGCGATCATATAGATGGCCCTACGCCTATAAAAAACATAACCAACCATCCGACTAATTATGCATAAAATAGTGAATGATATATAACAATATAGCTTAATACTAAACTATTACAATAATCCACTTACTCAATCTACCACAAAATAAATGTGCTACCATTTGAAAGGATGCACAATATTCTTCCGAAGTAGTGCTGATTTCACACTGGTCTAGTGTTTCTGCATCATCACTGCATTCAATTGTATCAATAATGCGTTCCTCTTGCTGACATACATCAGCATAAACGTCAAACACATCTGTTGAACAAAATATTTATATAAAAGCATAAATCACACTGGGAACACACACACATAGCCATACACACATCTGCAGTTTCCATACACACACACACAGCCACACACACATCCACATACAGACTCAGACATGCACATAGTCACATACACAGATACGCACATGCACATGCATATACACACAGACACACCATACTCACCATTCACAAACACATGCACACATACCTGGATAGCCAAGCTGTTGACAAGCACGCTTGGCAATTTCAGTGAAATTAAACTCAACCAGAGATTCATTGAGACACACTTTGTAAAAATTACCATTTACACAAATGTTTAGAATGCCATGGATGAATTCAACATTTTCTTCAGATGTAAATGTTTCTTCAAAATCTATTCTGACATCACCAGATTGACACTCTTGACCTGTATATGCAAAAAATTAATACTAACTATGAATCATGTGACAAACATGTGACATGAGTTATGCAAGCCTATAATAATTATAAATTATGCTAATAACACAATAAGTTTAATATGTGGCATCAATATTCGCTAAGTACACAAATCATGGTCCCTCCACATCTTATTCACCAGATACCCTTAAGAATGGTATTAACCCTTGTGACTTGTGTTTACACAAGTTAATATGAACAGCTCCGAGGTAACAAAATCCAGGTACATTGAATATATTTCACTAGTATCATGTTAGTATCAAAACCATGATCATGTTTTCCATGACAATCGTATCATATACATGTACATGTATTTCTCATTATTGCCCATCCCTAGTACTACTTTTTGTAATATCATAGTAACAATATATATGATCAGGTGTGAGTCATGTGACCATGATTCCAAAAATGTGTAAATACTTTTAATCGTTCAATTAAATTAGCTATTCAGTCATTTGCATGAAGTCAAAGGATTTTGACTTATGTGAAGATGTAGTAAGCATTTTGGATACAAAACTCCATTGGCTTCAGGGCCGCTTTAGGGGGTAAACTCTTGCCCACTCTTGCAGAGATGGAAATAACAGTCAGACATCAGACAATTTCTGACCATTTAGCCTGAGCAATTCTCACTTTGCTCGGACATTTTGTCCTTGCAAAAAATATGATAAAAAAGACTGAAATGGCTCTCACAGGAATAGTAAACAATCTGTGGCACTTGTCAATTCGTGTAACTACATTCTTGCCCCACAATTCAATTTTAAAATGTGATTGGTTGATTTTATCATGTGGCTGGAGTAATTTATTTTGATAAGATAGCTTTGCTCTAGAAGTTGCAGTCAGACCAAAATTTGAAAGCATCTGATCAAAAATCACTTTGTTTAGATGTGTTGTCCAACAAATTTATAGTCTTATTTCCACCTCTGCCTTGCAATATCAAACTTGCTCAGCAAATATCTTTGTGGTCAAATATTTGTCTAAAAATGTACCAGAATCATCAAACTTTCAGATTAATCATTTCATAATAATCATCTCACTCATGTGGATGGGCCTTTGAACACCATACTGAAGAGATAATCATCTCTTCCAATTATAAAAGAAATAACCAAAGATAGATTCTGGTAATCAAATTAATCCAGTGAGAGGGAAAACCTGTACTAACACTGAATACACATATATGCAAATCTGTAATATCACTCAGCCCTCTGAGATTATTAAATGTCTTAACGCATTCCCTAGACACCTCTCCTGCATTTTTTAGTCACTATACTCAGACACTACTACTAATAATATCTTAGTCATTGAGATCATTGAATGAGTAATGAATTAGATATGTGAACTATACATAATAGTTAGGGCCTAACTATTATGTATAGTTCACATATCTAATTCATTACTCATTCAATGATCTCAATGACTAAGATATTATTAGTAGTAGTGTCTGAGTATAGTGACTAAAAAATGCAGGAGAGGTGTCTAGGTAATGCGTTAGTCATTTAATAATCTCAATGACAAAGGAGAGTATAGTAACTAAAAAGAATGCAGAAGAGGTCAAATCAAATTACTTCCCGCTAGTGTGGGTCTGACACTTTTCACTAAATAATAGATGTAAATAACAATTAGGGCTGGAATGGATACCCGATTATCTGGATAATTATCCATGAACTGAACATCTGGATCTGTTTCTTTGCATCCGGGTAATAAAATGGCGGTATATTCAGATAGTAAAAGACAGGAACCATTCTAGCCCTACTAATAATTATGACAATAAGAATACTAAATATGAGATAGGATAATGACACAATTCTGATTGTTTTCTACTTACAAATATTTGAATTACAATTCTATTTTCGTTCCATTACTAATCACATGTTGTATATATGAATGGACAAATGATATTTATTAAATGACATACCTTGAGCAAATATTGTGAGTGACCCAAGTATCACTAACAGTACAACAAATTTGAAATTCATCTGAGAACAGAAAAAAAAATTTAGTACAGTATTAGTACAGTATTAGTACAGTATTAGTACAGTATTAGTATAATTACACTTTAATTACAGTACATAAAAGATAGACTATTTCTTAGAGAGTGAAATACAATACAATTAATGTGGTAACTATATTTTGACAAACATAGTAACAAAATATTAAAAATAAAGTATCAGTACAGTATTAGTACAGTATTAGTACAGTATTAGTACAGTATTAGTACAGTATTAGTACTGTATTAGTACTGTATTAGTACTGTATTAGTACAGTATTAGTACAGTATTAGTACTGTATTAGTACAGTATTAGTACAGTATTAGTACAGTATTAGTACAGTATTAGTACAGTATTAGTACTGTATTAGTACAGTATTAAGTACAGTATTAGTACAGTATTAGTACAGTATTAGTACAGTATTAGTACAGTATTAGTACAGTATTAGTACAGTATTAGTACAGTATTAGTACAGTATTAGTACAGTATTAGTACAGTATTAGTACAGTATTAGCACTGTATTAGTACTGTATTAGTACAGTATTAAGTACAGTATTAGTACAGTACCAGTACACATTAGTACAGTATGTTCTTATATACCTTCGAATCCTTGGCAATTCGAAGGTAAATTTCACCCACATACAATGTATACATCTGTAGTCACATACACCAGTCACACATACATATTTTGCCCATTTATGATTTAAGAATTGAATCTCATGTACATGTATTATACATCTTCATAGTTTACAAGCACACATGCGAATGCACACATGCGAATGCACACATGAATACACACACAATGTTACATATGACAGTACACACACACACTAGTGTTGTTTCAGTTAGGGTGCTGTTTTACGTAGTTAGTATTGTTTTAGTATGACAATAATGACCACTTTTAATTATAGTGATATATAGTATAACAGTTTTCTTAGTTATAATATTATTATGCCAACTAAAAGGGTTTTAGCTAACTAAGTAAAAGTAGCCCATTATTGGCCATTTTATTTAATTATAGTGGACTTGTAATTTATAGTATAGTTATAGCAGGGTTCCTGGTTATAGTTAACTAAAACAACACTAGGTTTAGTTATAGCAGGGTTACTGGTTATAGTTAACTAAAACAACACTAGGTTTAGCTATAGCAGGGTTACTGGTTATAGTTAACTAAAACAACACTAGGTTTAGTTATAGCGGGGTTCCTGGTTATAGTTAACTAAAATAACACTAGGTTTAGTTATAGCGGGGTTCCTGGTTATAGTTAACTATAACAACACTAGGTTTAGTTATACCAGGGTTCCTGGTTATAGTTAACTAAAATAACACTAGGATTAGTTATAGCAGGGTTCCTGGTTATAGTTAACTATAACAACACTAGGTTTAGTTATAGCAGGGTTCCTGGTTATAGTTAACTAAAACAACACTAGGTTTAGTTATAGCGGGGTTCCTGGTTATAGTTAACTATAACAACACTAGGTTTAGTTATACCAGGGTTCCTGGTTATAGTTAACTATAACAACACTAGGTTTAGTTATAGCAGGGTTCCTGGTTATAGTTAACTAAAATAACACTAGGATTAGTTATAGCAGGGTTCCTGGTTATAGTTAACTAAAACAACACTAGTACATACACACTCGTCAGGGTTTCATTTTTGGTCGCATTTCCCCCCTCACCCCTGGAATTTGTTTGCCAATATGCACACTGTGCGTGCACACATATATATGGTACATGGAAACACACACGCACACACACACACACACATACACATGTACATGTATACACATGTGACAGTCACGTACACAAGTCACAAGTACATATTTTGCCCATTTATGACTTTAAGGAGTGAAATTTGACAATTGAATATATAAACAATACATGTATGTACATACACAAATAAGATTACTATGAAAGAGCATGTAGTGATATCACAATACATGTACATACACAAATAAGATTACTATGAAAGAGCATGTAGTGATATCACAATACATGTACATACACAAATAAGATTACTATGAAAGAGTATGTAGTGATGTCACAACCAAAACATTATGCAAATGTTACAATGATTGAGAAGGATTTTATTGAGAGCCAAAATATAAGAACAAAACTGAGAGCATTTTAAAAGGAAGTAACTAGTCTACAACATATATAATAATTAGTTTGCGATGTCTGTGCAGGGCTGTTCAGGATCAGGGGTAAATCAGGGCTACTAGTCTTATTACATAACACAAACAAGGTTGGTATGGTAATTTATTTGCTTTTTAATAGGTGTGGTGCATAATAGAATATGGGCTCAAACTCTACAGACAAGCAGGAAGAAAGCTGATTGACAATAACTTTACATAAAAAATACATGCTCTACATGTAGCTAAAATGTATTCCTAATATTCTACAAATTCTCCAAGAAACCTTTAAAAAAGGCAAGAGTGATAATCATAGCCATGATTATTGAATGATAACACCACAAAACAATTATAGGGATACTGTATTCTCAATTTTATAATTCTTTTTTTTTTATTCTTTTTTTGATGGGACTAACGGCCATCAGGGATGTGGAAAGTGCCAGACATTTTGGTCTGTTTCATCACTCTTGTCCTGCTACAAAGTATATGGACTTTGTATACATCAATTTACTGGACATTTATCAGACAATGTCCAGCATGACTAGCTGCTTCCACACCACTGATGGCTATCACTACATAGAGGATTATTACCATACTATCTATTAAAAAGTCAATCATTTGTAACAATTTCCTGGATTGGTTCCATTCACAGATCACAAGATAACTACTCCCATTGTACAGTGTAACATGAGATACTACAAACAATCATATGATACTTCACAATTATTAATATTTCAGATGTTTTATTGCAAACATCTATATTAAATTCTACACTGATTCAAACTATTCTAATATTGCAATTCACATCACACTCCACACATTTATTAATTGACACTCCCACTCTGTATTACACAACTATAACTGTATAACTGTATGTACAGGTTTCATATAGCATTGTTTAATCAAATATCAGAGTTAAGGCACGTTAAATTTTTAATGCATATTTGAACAGTTGTTAATAGTACGTTTTTCAATAAGCATATGTGCTTAAAATCTGTATACACAACTATAGCTAAAATCCCTTTTAGTATATATACAGCAACAACTATAAAATGAAATTTAGCCAGTAATGGAGATATTTATTTAGTTACTTGTAATATTTTAGTTAATCAACTATAACTAATAGTGGTCATTTTTGTCATACTGAAAGTAACAGTTCTTGTTTTCAACTACAACACAGCAGGGCATTTGATATTTTCTATAATTATAAAATGATATATCGAAAGTATACTGCAACATGGCCGTCAGTTTATCATGCCATTCTCCCATTAATAGTTTTTTCTTAATTTTAATAGATATTGTTTGTATAGTTTTGCTCTCTTTTTCTCTTTCTCTCTCTCAAATTGAGTAATGAAGTGATAAGTGGATAACACAATAATCATTTGATTATGAAGTGATACTGAAGTGGATAACATAATAACTATTAATAATCATGCTTATTAATAATCAATTAATCTGGAAACAAGTGACTAAAGCAAAACCCTACCTTTACACTAACTAGTGTAGTACCATATATACTCTAATTATCAAATAATACAAACCAAAACCCTACCTTTACACTAACTAGTGTAGTACCATATATACTCTAATTATCAAATAATACAAACCAAAACCCTACCTTTACACTAACTAGTGTAGTACCATATATACTCTAATTATCAAATAATACAAAACAAAACCCTATCTTTACACTACTAGTGTAGTACCATATATACTCTAATTAGCTTGTGTTTGACAAAACTTGGACATGAATTATTAACCCAATAATGTTTCCTGGATGTGTTTCCTGGAAGTGTTTTAAAATGAGGAACTAGTGATCTGTTACAAGTTATTGGAATACTGTATGAAACCTACATTGGATTTTTTGGGCAAGATGTGAGTAAACAGAGATGTACAAGAATAATACCACATATACATGTAATCACACAACAGCTAACTCCTCAGAGATTGAATCTAAAATATACCTTGTAACTGTACTAACCAATTAAATGGTTATTTTTACGATTTAATTTTTGCAGGAAAGATACAATTACATGTACTTTAGTAGTAGACTTGTACTAAATTGTTGGTATGAAATACGAGTATACAGCACTCTATAAATATACTAATTGAATATAAATAGTACACGGTAGCTATGGTATTAGATGTACATATCCTGAACAATGAATTCATTATTAAATGTTTGCAACTGTACTAACTAGTTATTTCACTATTTTGTTTGCAGTAAAACTAACTAAACTAATTGTTGATATGAAATACGAGTATACACCAATGCTTTTCAATAATGGAACAAAAAAGATTTCTGAAAATTGTACTAATAATTGACATTATCAATAGCTATTGCAGTATAGGGTTGTTGTGTATAAAGTTGTGAAACAGTGTTTTGTTTCATGATTCTACACCTAGTGTTCTACATTGTTGCAGCAGTGTTCTCGCCAGGAATTTTTTTTCAAATGGGGTAGGTGTGGCAAATTAATTAATTGTTTCTCACCCACGTAAATAATTAGCTAGCTTATTAAATATGCATGTTTTCAACGCTTTCCTAAATTACCAGCTATCGATTTGTTTACAATTCTATAGTCTTAAAATCATGTTTTGTAGTGTATCCAGCAGTTATAAAGAGTTTACTTCACGAAATCAGTTTAGCACAAACTTATTAAATATGCACGTTTCATAAAAACTTCTTTCTTGGATGGTTTTCCAGTGTAAAAAGCCTCAAAGTTGAACTCTGCAGGCATAACGACTCCAGAAAATATTTGTAACAAAGAAAAACAGTCCAGCACAATTAGCAGCAATCAAAATTACACAATTTAACAACTCCATGTTTTACTGTTTACTTTGTGTGGTTTGTTAAAAATGAATTATCAGTCAATACATTACTGCTTTGGGCAGGAGGTTGAAGTGGGGACTTTTCAGTTCAAAGCTACTTTTAAGCGGGGAAACCAAAATTGAAGTGGGGATCCCCCACCTGATTTAAGCCTAGCGAGAACACTGTGTTGCAGTATTGATACTTGTGCCTAGAATGGTGATACATGGATTTTACACTTGAAAAAATCTCCTCGTGTCACAATAAGTAGTTTCATTGTCTTTTAGCATGACAATGAGTTTGCACAGTCGGAAGAGTAAGATAATCGATTTTTACAAATTTTGTTTTAAGCATGTTTTTAGTCATTGAAAATATAGGCGGTTCTAGGGTTAGGCATGATAGAGAAGCTCTGTATCTTTCACTTACTAATAATTAACTTCCAAAAACTGGGGGTACGGAACTAAACCACACACACGCATCAGTGTTTTTGATAAGCTCATATGGCGCACCATTGGCCCAAAGAGCTTCTTATTTGGCACACATACTTTAGTTCTCTCTTTGGGCCAGTGGTGCAGTTAATTATGATTATATTATCACTAACAGCATTAGCTCTTTGTTAATTGGCTCAAGATGTATTCTCAATGGCGCACACACTAACCATTTTTGAGCCAATTGGCCCATGGTTCAAAAGCTATCAAAAACTCTGACACGCATGCATGCACCCACACACGCACACACACACACTCATTCTCACACATACTTATTATAATCATATCAAAAAAAAACAACAAATATATACGTATATGACACATTCATATACAATCCCAATGTACTTTACATGTACATGATGACAATATTCCTATACATATATCAACATTCAGATGTTTCAGTATGCATGTTAACATTAATATAAAGTGTTTATTTAGTAACCATATAGTATATAGTTTTAGTCTTCACAGTGAAGTATTAAGTTGCCAACACTCAATCTTATGGTAGATATTGTAATGTTGATGTAAAATTACATCTTGGATATTTTATGGGGTAAAGGAAATACTGTAACTCTGTGGGTATCCTCTCCTGGGAAAAATGTTTGCAAATGGATTGACTGATCTGTTAATGAATCAATCTTGGCTTCAAGATAATTAACTATTGAGATACAATTATCACAAAGTTAAATAGCTATAATATCTAGACCACAAGTACTAGTCACTTAGAGCAAATCTAAGATATATATGTTATAGTTATAAAATGGGCGTGCAGTTTATAACAGAATTCTAAGCCCTAGCAATGAGGGCGGCACGCCCGAGTGCGCGGGCTTAGAATTCTGTTATAAACCGTACGCGCATTTTCTAACTGTTTTCTAGCCACCCACTTCAATTCAAACACTCGCCTTGCTACCTTCCAGCAACTAACGAAGGATAATGTTGATATGTATGGCGTTCTTAGAAGTTCTTCTATACATTCAAACAAGTTAAAAGTCTGTACTGTTAAAAATACGGAAGTTATGAAGCTTAGCCAGAGTGTGGGCGTAGCCCGGGACGTTTCATACATTCGCCTTGCTGTTCTTCTGCAACTAACAAAGCATGAATTTCACATCTGTAGCTTTCTTAACACTTCAACTCACCAGTAAAAGAAATTACAATCTTGAATCTTGTAAAATGCAAGAGTTATCGAGCTAAGAACAGTTGTTTCTGCCCACACAATTTTCTAATTTACGCATGCGCTATACTATTACCTTGGTTACAGCGTCTGCAAAAGTCAGCGAAACTGGGAAGTTATAAAACGGTGTATAACTTCCTTATAGTTGAAATATAACACATAGCAACAACATAGTAACAGGCTAGAAATATATATAAATGTCAATTATAATACCAGTCCCAAATTATTAACTGAAATGGTTCAAGCATTACAAAACCATGTTGGCAGAGCACAAAATAAAATAACTGCCGACCATTAAATATTTTCCAGACAAAAAATTGGTTTGGCCAGTCAAATGTCTATATAGACATTTATAATTTGTAAGAAAATTCTTCAGCATTCCATTAGTTGTTCTACAAGTAAATTGGATTAAAGGAGGGTAATTACTGTATGTAAGGTTGAACACTATACATATGTCATAGTGTGTACCAGTGTTCTCATTAGGCCTTTTTGTGGTGGTGTTGCACTTACTGTCTGCACCACCAACAGAGGTTCAAATTTCAATTTTGCACCACCAAGCATTGTTATACTTAATTACCATGAAACCACATGATATTATTACCCAACCTACAAACCACATTGTCAATTAACTCAACTTTGATGTTTATTTATTTAAAAGCGTGGGTGGCACCAAAATCCTGGCGAGAACTGTTGAAGAATATGTCTTCTTTATGATAACTTTACAAATACTTTATTGAATTAGACATAAAGGAAACTGTAATATAGGAATAATATAATTGTCTACATACACTAATTATACATACATATTACTTACAAGTACACATATACACATGCATGTACACATATACACACATACACGGACCAGTATACACATACACACATACACCGTGATATACGCATCCACACATGTGCACATATGCACACACATGCAAACACATGTACACATGTACACATGTACACACATGTACACACACACGCACACAAACACACACACGCGTACATACACGCGTACATACACACGTACATACACACATACATACACACACATACATACATGTAAATACATACATGTAAATACATACATATGTGATGTGTTACAACCAGAAGCAAGCATATAGTCTTACAAGCATATACTTTAAATTAAAATAAAATACTCCACAATTGAGAATTGAGAATTGAGGTACAATAGACATTGTACTGAAGAACTGTTTAATAAACTAAACACATACACACATATACACATACATACACACATGCACACACACATACATACACATATACACATATACATACATACACACATACATACATGTACACACATGCACACATATATACACATACATACACACATGCCCACACATATACACATACATACACATACATACATGTACGTACATATATAAACACATATACACACATGCACACACATGCACACACATATACACATGCACACACACATACACACACATATACACATACATACATGTACACACATGCACACACATATACATATACATACACATACATACACATACATACACACATGCCCACACATACACACACATATGCACATACATACATGTACACACATGCACACACATATACACATGCACACACACATACACACACATATACACATACATACATATACACACATGCACACACATATACACATACATACACACATGCCCACACATATACACATACATAAATGTACATATATAAACACATATACACACATGCACACACATACACACACATACACACACATATGCACATACATACATGTACACACATGCACACACATATACACATGCACACACACATACACACACATATACACATGCACACACACATACACACACATATACACATACATACATGTACACACATGCACACACATATACACATACATACACACATACACACACATATACACATACATACATATACACACATGCACACACATATACACATACATACACACATGCCCACACATATACACATACATAAATGTACATATATAAACACATATACACACATGCACACACATACACACACATATGCACATACATACATGTACACACATGCACACACATATACACATGCACACACACATACACACACATATACACATACATACATATACACACATGCACATACATATACACATGTACACACACATACACACACATATACACATGCACACACACATACACACACATATACACATACATACATATACACACATGCACATACATATACACATGTACACACACATACACACACATATACACATACATACATATACACACATGCACACACATATACACATGCACACACACATACACACACATATACACATACATACATGTACACACATGCACACACATATACACATACATACACACATGCCCACACATATACACATACATACATGTACATATATAAACACATATACACACATGCACACACATATACACATGCACACACACATACACATACATACATGTACACACATGCACACACATATACTCATACATACACACATGCCCACACATATACACATACATACATGTACATATATAAACACATATACACACATGCACACACATACACACACATATGCACATACATACATGTACACACATGCACACACATATACACATGCACACACACATACACACACATATACACACATATACACATACATACATATACACACATGCACACACATATACACATGCACACACACATACACACACATATACACATACATACATGTACACACATGCACACACATATACACATACATACACACATACACACACATATACACATACATACATATACACACATGCACACACATATACACATACATACACACATGCCCACACATATACACATACATAAATGTACATATATAAACACATATACACACATGCACACACATACACACACATATGCACATACATACATGTACACACATGCACACACATATACACATGCACACACACATACACACACATATACACATACATACATATACACACATGCACATACATATACACATGTACACACACATACACACACATACACATACATACATATACACACATGCACACACATATACACATGCACACACACATACACACAAATATACACATACATACATGTACACACATGCACACACATATACTCATACATACACACATGCCCACACATATACACATACATACATGTACATATATAAACACATATACACACATGCACACACATATACACATGCACACACACATACACATACATACATGTACACACATGCACACACATATACACATACATACACACATGCACACATGCACACATATACACATACATACATACATACACACATACACATACATACACACATGCACGCACATATACACACATACACACTAGTGTTGTTTTAGTAAGAACATTTTGTTTTAGTTTTAGTTTTAGATGTTATCATACTTGTTATATTAAACTACTAAAATCCCAAGTTATAGTTATACAGGTAGTTATCTTACTTTTACTTATTATTTAAGTTTTCAGCTTCATATTACAGATTTATCAGAAGCCTAGCAAGAGGTAACCTTTTATACACTTAGTCCTGGGTATCCTCCATAGTGAGAAACTGTCCCACTTCATAGTGTTTGCATTATCATTGAAGTTATAATGTACATATTTGAGAACACAAATATGTCCCAACCTGCACCAAATGCATAGCTAAATTGCTCTCTAATCAATTGTAATTGATTTAATGCACATGAGACACAATTTACAAACTACTACCCATTACTTCTATTGTTATTATAGTATATCAAATACCAATTGACCAGCAATGGATATGTTTTCATCTATTCAATCAGACATGGGGTATTAATGATGAGGTAGTCAGGTTTCTAGCTGTTATAGCGAGCCCTGCAGACAGTCAAGTATGGTACAGTATACTATACCATAATGTATTGTTCTATACTGCTATAGAATATATGTATACTGTACTTGGCAAGTACTGTACCATACTTGGTGTATATGTACATATCCACCATCATAGTAAGACATAAATTCTTTCATAGCGTAAAAATGTAATCAGTGTAATTATCACATCACATAATTATTTGTAACTATATGTCATAATCAATTCTGTGTGCATTTTACTAGAGTTTGAGAAGAAGTATATGGGTATTAGACATTTATTCATTTTCAATTAACATTGAAATTCAAATTTCAATTTGAAGAATCATTGGCATGCCAGTGCATGTTAGTTAGTTGTAGGGTGTATGTATAGTCAATTGAATATTTTAATTGATTTGCTTCGTATTCGAATATCCACAATGCTAGGGTTAGGTGATATTGAAAATTAAATTTTGTGCTTATTGCAACATTGCAACTTCTCATTGATACTGTCTATGATAGCAAACATAAGCATATTTTTTTAACTGGGTATATAGTTACCAAGCCCTTTAAAGTATAGTATACATGTAATTATTTAATTACTGTTCTAATGAAAGCACCATAGGTGCTGATGCCTCGGTGCATGCATGTGTGCATTTATGGATAGCCAATTCAATTCAATTCACATGTTTTCCTATTGAAAAAAAAACCAATATTGGTAGGAAAATCATTGATAACAACCTCCTGCTCACTCTCACAAGCTCTAGCACTAGCCATCCTCTGCTTATTCTTAGCTCTACGTACACAAGACTCCTGCTCACTCTCACAAAATCTAGCACTAGTCATACATTTTTTCTTGCTTATACTAGCACTCTTGGTAAAAACATAGCCACATTTCACACAAACTAACCTTCTGCAATGCTCCACAGAGGAAGACTGTGGACAGACCTTGCCTAACGCAGGCATAGCATACGATCAATAGTAGAACATGTGTCAAGTCTAAGCCAGCCACATGTGCAGTAGAGTTCAAAGTTCACCTGGTTAGCGAGTTGAGTAAATGTTGTCGAGAACAACGCTCGATTTTGCAAATCTGCCAAATTTCAAATCAAGAAAAAATGACTTTATATCCATTGAAGCATTTATTTGTGCTTAAATTCCACCGACAGACCAGATATAGCTGGAACACACACACACACCAGAAGATTACCATATGTCTTGCTGCGCATGCGCACGAGGCATAATTAGTTAAAAGCAGACATGATGTACATATATAAACAATGAAATACAAACTCTATTGTATCTACAAACATAAAACATTGGTCTAAGTGCTGACAACATGGCTTAGATGGCTTCTAGTCTGGTACACTTGTAAAGTTTATTGTACATTTGCTAATTTCAACATGACCCTTTTAAAACCAGCCCTCCATATAACACTAACCCTAAGTCTAACCATTACCAGTAATATTACAACATGACTCTATTAAAACCAGCCCTCCCATATAACACTAACCCTAACTAATGCTAAGTCTAACCATTACCAGTAATATTACAACATGACTCAGCCCAAATCATGTTCCAATAGAAACAACACAGGCTCCAATAATGATAAGTCTTACATAACACATTTAAAAGCAGCCAAACCCAAGCTCTCCTGCCCAAATATAATCCTAATACTAACTCTTAACTTATGGTAAGTCTTAACAACTAGCAGTAATCTATAATTCCTAAACTCAAAACTCTAAGCCAAGCAAGTATTGGGTTAGGCTCATTAAAAATGGTTCAGGCTATAAATGCATGTGCCATGCATGTGTATACATAAATACAGTACATGTACATGCTCATATTATATAATTAAGATTCCATCAATGTAATTACATGTATTATAGTAGCTTAATTAAATAATATGAACATTCATACACATTCCTGCTGTTTTATCGCTAAACTCCATTTTAGTAAGGCATATGACTTCTAGTTAACTAAACTATAACTAAACTACAAGTCTACTATAATAACTATAACTAGAAATTGGCCAATAAACAGCACTTTTAGTTAATTAACAGCAAAACCTTTAAATGTGGTCACCTAAAACAACACTAATATGATCAGGAACTTCTATGGACTCTCCATTACAATAATTATACCTCTATGGAATAATATATATGTACTATACTGGTACATGTATGGAATCTCTCTATTACAATAATTATACATGTAGGAACCTCTATGGAATGATATGTGGTACATGTATGGAATCTCTCTATTACTATAATTATACATGTAGGAACCTCTATGGAATGATATGTACTATACTGGTACATGTATGGAATCTCTCTATTACAATAATTATACATGTAGGAACCTCTATGGAATGATATATAATTATATATATATATAATACTATATGTAAGGAATCTCTTTCATGTTATATAACTACATGCAGAGAGCAGATGTATTTACAGACCATTTGCTCCTACACAAAAACAGTTATTCAATCTCAAATGTTCCATAGCAACCTGCATGACATAGCATGTTTTTATATAGTGATTTCAATAAGTTACTGTGTGTGTGTGTGTGTGCGTGTGTGTGTGTGTGTGTGTGTGTGACTGTTTGTGTGTGATATGTGCAAGGTTTATAAATAGTCACATTAAAGCCTTTTCTAATTACATGTCTGGACAGCAACATAAAATATTAACCATAGGAATGTTAATTTTAGTTTCACTAAATTAGTAGACAGGAAACTATCAAATGGGGTCAAAGGAAGTGCAAGTGATTATTGGGCCAATATGGATTCATGCTGCAGATTTAAATATAAATATACTCTCAAGAATGCCAACAGTATAGCATCCATATTTAGGATGCTAAAGGTAAGCAAAATCATTTGCTGGAAAAGGTTACTTTATTGCAAATTGGGTCACATATTTATAGTGTTAGTTAACTATAACTAAAACTAAAACCCTTTTTAGTAATACATTTTGACTTTTAATGAAACTATGTAACAAAATTACAAATCTTTTGTAATACCTATAACTAAACTAAACGTTTGGGAAATCAGGCATGCTATAACCATAACTAAAAGTGGTTATTGTTGTCAAACCAAAACAACACTAATATTTATAATAGGGCTGGAATGAAGGTTGAAGAATGAAGTTTCTACAATCTCTCTATCTCTCTATCTCTCTATCTCTCTCTAGTTCAATTCAGATAGACATACTAATTAATATTTTTCCATCTATGATCCAGTAATTATAACTATTATTAGTAATCAGTGTTTCGTGTAGGGAAGAGAGACCAGCCCAACATCCTACTCCTAGCACATTTCCTCTCCACCTCTATTCTGATCTTCCTGAATTCAGAACCCATAGTTTCAGAATATTTGTTAATGCTGCCCCTTAAAATTTTATTTATATCTCTTTTCACAAACAGAAATCCTCCTCAAAAGGTCATATCCTGTAACCTTTAATTATGAAATTGATATTTATTATAAATACAATATTTGTATCAATTGAAAATACCAAATGTACTAAGAAATTCAATAGCTGAAGGAAGTTGCCTCAATACAAGTGCTACTAGTCATACAGCTATAAGATTTCTATTGACTTGACTTGACTTGGCAGAAGAAATGAGAAAACAACTATAGAGCCATTATAAATATAATTATTATAGTTATATCAAGCTTTGGCCAAACATATTGGCTTATATCAAATCAACACATTATGTTTTTAGGTGTACAGTTATTTACATGTGATTACATTGCATATATAGACAAATGTATATATAAATTATATATATACATATTTCTGATTTACCACAAGGGCCACAGAGAAACACATGTTGACCAATCAGATTACTTCCTGTATGTGTGCAACACCTTTAAATTAAGCGATCTGATTGGTCAAACTGGAAGGTTAATGTGAGAATACTTATACACTTCATGGAGGGATTTAGTGACTTGATTTAATTAAGCAATCTGATTAGTCAATTCAAACATGGCACAGTGTAACAGTAAACTCAACCCTCAGGATAAATATACTTTTAAAATCTAATACGACAAAATGTATTTATGATATATGCCTATACTTTAATATTATGCTTAGTAAAAGTGTTTTCATTATAGTTGATTAAATAAGCTCATTCGCAGCCAAGTTTCAATATATTTAAAAGCAACATAAATTAACACTAATATGTAATTTCACATTCACATTTAAGTGAATTTTTCCAAAAAAAAAACAAAACTTTTAAACTATTCTCTATGTATGATTTATATTACATATTAATATACTTCTACATGTACTTAACTATAACTAAAAATTATACCTAACGCATTGTAAAATTTAACTAACTACTGCAACCAACTAAATTGAAAATGAATCATCCATTTTAGTTAGTTAACTAAAACTAAATCTTATTAACAACAACTCCATGTGGTCATTATTATCCATATTATAACAACACTTGCTAAAACTACTGAAACAGGGCAATTTTTGTTAGTTAACTAAAATATTAGCAAGCTATGTTTTAATTAGTAATAACATTTGAAGAAGCCCGTCATACTATAACTATTATGTTACTAAAACATCATTTTTTATAGTACACACACTAATAATTATTGTTTGCATTACACTGGTGAAAATGTAATGAATGCTGTAAGACAAGTCTGACAATATATATACAAAATTACAACACATGTTGCAGGAATTATTTATTTATATAAATAAATATGAACATTAATTTATTATAATAATAAAACCATTTAATTTATGACTAAGCAACATTATGGTTATGATTCCTTTACGTTTACCATCCATTAGGCAGCTTTGGAGTAGGCAACAAATTGCCTACTCCAAAGGTAAAAAAGCAGTAGGTTGTGCACCATTAGGCAGCTTTGGAGTAGGCAACAAATTGCCTACTCCAAAGGTAAAAAGTAGTAGGTTGTGCAACACATTGCAAAGCATGTTCTATTCCACTGCCAAAATGGAGTAGACAACTTGTTGCCAACTTCAAAGTTGTCTTGTGGATGGTAGGCTTAAAGAAACCAAATGCCCTTTTTATTTTCCCTTTGATCAATAATATCACAGATTATTCCAATTAAAAATAAAAATCCAAAATCAAATTAAAAAGAACATGAAACAAAATGTAATTTGTATAATTCAATTCATATAGTAATCAAATCCAAAAATGGTATTGTCTGAAACACATTAATCTTATTCATGCATTATTATTACACTTTCTGGCAATAAAAACTGGCTAAGAAATACAATGGTCAAACAAAACAGTTTACTTTGACAGGCAGACGATACAAACACATGTACAAGGATTTTACTCACGTTTGTTGTATTTCACCTGCAGGCTGTAAAACTTTTTCACCCGCTGTGAACTCCTTCAGTTGGTTATCAGACCAACAACTTCAACCTTGATAGTTTGTTCACTAACAGGTCTGGAAATACGAGAAACCACTGCAAGCACTCCTACACTTTGTGGGGCACTGGGCAACGTAGATCTATAAATATTCATTTAAAATTATGCACCACCCATATGCAATACATGTACATGTGGTGTGGGATGGCGCATTGATTAAATGACTCGCAATGCCAATAGAGGCCGCAAATTATTTCCGATAGTGATGTTCCATATGCAAAAATCACTAGCGGAAAGTTGTATTTCTGCAGGCCCGACAAAATTTCTGGTGCAGCTCAGTAATCGGTGCTGCATAGTAAATATAGAAATAGATATATTATATACATAATTATATATAATTATATAATATATATATATTGTTCTTTTTTTTTCTTATATATATAATTATTTTTCTATTAATGATTAATGTGAGTTGAAGTAACAGTCTATGTTCAAAGGGGAATACCTAGAGTGATTTTAAATACTGTGCTCATATGGTGGCAGATTCACCTGGCCCATAACTGCACCTGTTGTAATTAGTCAAGCCAAAAGTGGGCCTCACTCACCTGCATACTTTTTCTGAACCCCCCTTTCCACATCCTTGCTACAGGCCTGGTTTTTTTCCCACGACTGATATATTTGGATCTCATGATAACCTCTTATTGTATTTTAGAATTAATGCTTTAAAATATGTATGAACCACTGGACTATGTAATTATTCTTATACTAATGTATATTGATCTATCACTGATTCTAAACATAATAGAATTTGTAATTAAAAAATAAAAATAAAAGTAACTGTTAGGTTCAGTACAATCAACACTCACTCACTCATCCCCCTTTATAACTAAAAACTTCCTACTTATATAACTACACAAAAGAAAGTACAAGAAAATAATAGATTATTCTAGAACATTACAGAAACCTATATACAGAAATCTATTACAATAACTGTTAAGACCACACAGGTCAAAGTACACTAATTTCTTAATAATAGTCACTTCATCACAACAAACAATTAAGATAAAATGGATAACAACATTCTTGCATTAGACACTCAGAGACGGATAGACAATAATTGAAGAAGGTTTTTTTACTGCTAGATGTAACTGAATTCAGTTATCAGAGACTGCCTTTGATGCAATCAGTTTAATGATCCATAGACTATTGGGAGCCACAGGCCCAATGTCTCCACAATAAGAGGAAAGAATAAACCAGCAGCAGCATGTACTTCCTCTTCATGCTTCCCATATCTTTGTATATTTCTCCACCATCTCCTGCTGTTGAGTAGCTCCTGGGTATTCCAATGCTTTTGATAGGAATTGAGTGAAATTATGATGAAACAGGTCTCCTGGTTGCTTATTATTTACTTGCATGGTTGCACCACGCCTTTGTTGCCTTATAACTCCACTATTGTCCATCAGTAATGTGTCCCAGACTACCTCACAATTCTATATTGATTTATTATTGATTCTATAACTTGTGTTTAACCTTACATAAGGATGAAGTAAGCTTATTCAAAATTTGGATCTGATTTTTTTAAATTTATTCTGAAGCCATTCACAATAATAACATTCCAGCTTTGATATTGTAATTAACACAGTGTGTGTAAGGATATAAGACAACATATCACATATCACATATCATGAAATCTCCTAAGTAGCTATACAAAGCATCTTGTTGAGTTCTAGTTATATATTAATAATTTAAATAAGCTTTACACACTACTGACAAACTGCATCGAATTATCCTTAACTGTGTATTTTGTTGTCACATGCACTTGTTAAAAATATCACAATGATATTTAAGATGGAGGATATTGTCTAATTACGACTTGTAATTAGTCGAAGTTGCTGCTGTAACAGACGTATTATGTGTACCTGGCATTGGAGTAAAATCATTACTATTCTTTACTCTATCTCTTCCAATGCATAATTACAATGTATTGTTGTTTGACATCTTAGTGACTGTATATATAGCTATGTAGAAGATTTAATAGTTAAAATTAAACCTACTGTTATTGACAAAACATCCTTTTGAAATCTTCAAGGAGTCTCTAGCCTTGTACATTAGAATAATTACAAGAATAATTACATACATATATACAAACATGTGTACATACATGATGTACGTAGTAAGTAAATTTAATAATTCTGGTGGATGAGGATAAAGACTAAAGAGCAAGGCCAGTAAAAAGCTGAAAAGCCATGAAATTGCGTATTGTATACGTACATTGCAAGTTCAATGAATTCAGAATCAGAGATGAATAGTTATGTTCTCTGAAATTACATATATTAAAGGTCGGTTTTTCTAATTATGTTATAATGCCCATGTATATTCAAATTTAATAGGTACATATAACATCCATAGGAATGCAATCAATGTTGGTGGGGGATAGAACATGAATCTTATCATTGACATGCTAAGATAAATGCAATTTACAGAAGGAACAATTTCATTTACCACTTCACATTCTTTTACCATAGTGCAAACCACGTGATTGTTAATTAAGTACATACACTGTAGTGTGCAATAACCTTCAGCACCTCCTGCCCTACCCCTATATCCATAATTACATACATCCTTGTTTTAGTAAACATTGTGCATAGTGTGAATTCCCAACCTGATATATAGATGTATTTCGTTAGTGCAAATCATCAGTATCATTCTCATACATCTATTATTGTTAATTAAGCAAAATAATAAAGTATAATGACATACTGTGCATGTATACACATATATAATATTACTTGAATTTAAATTATAATACCATATCTTAGGAATATTAGAAATTGAGTATATATATATATATATATAATTGTATATATATAATTGTATATATATAATTGTATATATATAATTATACATATATATATATATATATATATATAATTATATATATATATGAACTAAAAACTTATAATTGTATATATATAATTGTATATATATAATTGTATTTATATAATATATATATATATATATATGTATATATATATATATATATATAATTATATATATATATGAACTAAAAACTTGAAAAAAAACAAAACTCCCATAGGAAATACATGCAAAGGAAAGTATATGAAATAAAACCTTAGGACTTAAGTCACAAATGCATTTTATAGATACCGAATTAATTTCCTTTCCTTGTTTACATACATACTTTTAGCTGTATACTATACTATATATATTATATATATAATTATATATATATATAATTATATATACTGATGAACATGTACTGTGTGTATATAAACAATCTTAATGTATATGCCATACATATATAGTATTTACAGTCAGTTTGGCTCAGAACAGTTAATTGTTTTCCTAGAGGTGAATACCCCCAGACATCCTTATTGCAAACCTGACACAAGTAGAAAAGCAACTATAGATTTTGAACTCGCTTTCTTTATTTTATCATGTTGAGATGAAACGAAATGTCAACTCTCCCAATGTCAAGTATATGGCTTTGAAGTATTCCATTTATGCAAGCAGATAACTTGTTGCTGTGAGAGAATCTTTTAAATTAAATATTTATTACAAAACAAACGAAAATCACATGATTTTGGTTCATTGTTCAAGAATTGAAATTAATGGTGGCAATTGAAAACTTTGATACTTTTAACGGCAAATGCTTAGAGTTTTTTGAAACCATTAAACATTATCAGATGATCCATTCACTATCCAATACTATGTAGTGGTACATGTGCAGACATTTCAAAAACATGCATATAATTATATATGCAAGTACATAAATTATGTATGTTAATAGACTAACATACAACAATAGATGGGAGTACTAGAAAAACCCCTCATGCTTTTATTTATAAGTTTCACTAGTGAATGTTAATTTACTTTAATATGATTGTAAAAATTAATAATGCTGTGACAAAACATTTATAATGGAAATTTTAATTTACTGTAACTAGATCTTAACTGGAGATTTGTTTTTTAATAAACTTCTTGTCTTTCAAGCAGTAGGTTTTTTCTCACTCTCTTCATCATCACCGTCATGGAGACCTATGGAGGTCATTTTCACACTGTGTACTGATGCTGGAAAATATAATATAATAAAGATGAGGAATCGATTTTATGGATACACAACAGTCACAAACAATACTATTTCGTGAAAAACTGTCTTATTTTTGCTAGTCAAAGTATAAGTATTGATCATTAGGTTGTGATTAGAGATGGGTAATAATTCAATATTATTGCTTTATCACAATATCTTCAAGCTTCAATAATTTAAATGCCACCTAATATTGAAATACCAATTTCTTGTTAAATTGGCATTCATACACCATACTATACCAAGGATCCTGTCTGTTGAGAAAAATGTGATTAGTTTATAGAGAAGAACAATAGAAAGTTTACGAGCATTCTACTGCTCGATTATAGTCACATAATGTCATCACTGTAATTAATGTGTCATGTGTATTCAATATATCCATGTAGAGTTTCAATAATATTGAAATACAAAGATAATTGTTGTAACAACAATTATGTACATAACTGAACGGAGTATAACACCCAATTCTATCTAAATACATTAACTACATGTTATATTAAAAGTATAACAGTGATTCTGTTCATCTACAGAACAACCCCACTTCCATTAGCAATGGTATCAGATGCTAGTTTCATAATTATAGCGGGTAAATATAGCCACACCCTTTGAAATGTTAGATAGTATAAATTGTAGCTTTGACATAATTGCATACCTTGACCTTCACTGCTAAATGGATCTTTTTTCAGAGCAAACTCATCATCCTTTTGAGGAACATTCTCAAGGAAAGAATGCTGTTTACTATTCTTTTTCCTCCTGTATGAAAGACAACCCAGATAGTTATATCAGTAGATGTACAATCAAAGGGCTGAACAAAAATAGTAAAATACTACTAATAATTAAAGATATAAAGTTTTATGGTGTTAACAGCATGACTATGTAACTTTAAATCCTTTACAACTGTAATAACCAAACGATGAGTTATTTTAACAATTTTTTTTTGCCACACCAATTTAGTTTTTATAATTACAAGTTTCTTTAATAAGATATGCATGTCCAGTATGCATACGTACTTAACTATTCTGCTGTTGGAACAGTGCGTTGTTTAACATCAGTTTACAACACTATCTCTTATCAACAGTCACACACACACACACACACAGACACACACACACACACAGACACACACACACACACACACACACATAAACCTGCCCATGTGACAGCACTGAAGGTTGTCCCACAGCCCCTAAAGCTGTTGAAAAAAGCATTAAACTTAAGAAGCCCAATACTCATGCTAGCCTCGGGAGAGAAATATACTTCTCTGTGGGGAAAAGTCAGCTTTGGTGTTGTGAGCAATAGACAGCACTCTTTGTTTTTGGTTGGTATCAACCCAAGTGTACTAAGCCACCTCTGGTACATCCAACCACGCATTGACCTTATTATCAAACACACACACACACACACACAACAGCATCTGTAATAGTGCAATAATTTTAATTATTAATTAAAAACGCCCACCTAAGATTAATTAGGAGAGCACGTGTATAATAAGCATGGTAGGTAAAGTTTTCAAGGGAGTAGGATCTTTTTTAATCCAGTAAGATTGGACTGTTATTTAACTTCAAGGTTTTGTAAGTAAGTTATTATTACATGTATTTACTGATGCATTGGTGAACAGGACTCTATAAGCATTTTCAGATACGGATAGAGAGGGGAGGGTTGGGATCCCACCAAAGATGTCTTTAACCCCCACTTCTGGTTCCCAAGACCAGACTATCCCTGTCAGGAGTCCAATAATAATAGTATCAAAGCATATGTGAATGTGTTAAAAGTTAAGATTGTTAAATACTATTTATTACACTGCTTTTTGTGAAGTAACTAATTGCTAAATCTATACCATATTCTACTATAATCACAATAGTATACAGACTCTGTAGGCCCACATGCAAAAAGAATAACCACAGACCATCAAATAAAACAGGGAAATAAAAAACAAAAGCACTAGAGCTGAAGAGAGACCTATTATGCCTGTCTAGTTTTTTAAGCTTAGCACTTTAGCTTTATAAGATATAAGTGAGGTGAAGTAAATGTTGGATACTCGTACCACTGAAGCTTCAGAGGAGAAGATACCTCCTGACAGAGAGAGGTCTGTCATTCAGTTGGGAGTCAGTCCCCAAGGGCGGCCTGTTCGTTCAGTTGAAGGCCTGAGGATCTGACAAACACTGTCTCTTTTTTCTAAACACACACACACACACACACACACACACACACACACACCCCAAGCAGTAGGCCAATAAACCTATAATAACAAGAAGTAGAAGTACTCCTACTACCACTCCAATAACAATACCAGCAATCTGACCATCAGACAATCCATCATCATCATCATCATCATCTTGTGGTGTAGGAGATGGAGTGACTACTATTATGACATCAGTGACTGTGAATCCAGCAGTTGAATAAACACCATCATCTATTGCTTCCTAAAATAGAAGAATGTGTGAAAAAAATCAGTAGTCAGAACCAATTATAAACTAGCATTGGTGTTTGGATACACATCCAATGGCAGTGTAGTTCTGCATAGGCAGCTCCTCTGCTCTAATTGCGAGAGAAAGCTTAAGTTTAGTATATATATATAGTTATTGCATGTCTCGCTCTGAGAGTTAAGGTTGTACTTGGGGGAGGGGTAGATGAAACTCCAATCAGTTTCTAGTCTTGCAAGCATTCGTTCCAATCTGTATCTGTTGGAAGCTACACCAACCCAGGGTATAATTATAGGGCCTAAAAATTTCTTGTGATATTTTATTTTCAGAAACAATCTTGAGTAAGCACTAGGGGTGGAGGAGGGGGCTGTGAGTGGGCACTCTGGCAGGGTAACTGTAGTTGGTCTTTGAGAAAGATCGGAGTTTGATACAAGCTACAGAATTCAGCTTTTAGCTTGTAACTATAAAAGTAAAATGAATTTTCAGAAAATGGCTTCATTTGTTTTATCATAATACTACAAGGGGCTGAAGAAACCTGAATTCTGTAGCTTGTAAGTGAAACCATAAAATCTATCTTTCTAGGCACTATCAAACTATGATCTTTCTCAGAGACCAACTACAGTTACCCTGCCAGAGTGCCCACCTACAGCCCCCTCCTCCACCCCTAGTGCTTACTCAGGGTTGTTTCTGAAAATAAACTATCACAAGAAACTTTTATGTCCTATAATTATACCCCAGGGTGGGTGTGGCTCAAACAGGTGACAGATTGGAGAATGCAGCAAGAAGCTTGCAAAGACTAGAAACTGATTGGAGTTTTATCTACCCCTCCCCCAAGTACAACCTTAAAAGTTGGAGCTATATTTAATGTGTGAAAACGTTCAGATACTTGATTTGCTGTTCTCTGCAAATAACAAAAAAATAATTTTTGGCATTTATATATAGCTTTCTTAACAACTCTTCTTCCAGCAAAATAAGTTATATAGAAACCTAATGTGGTAAAAATTGAGAGCTACAGAGCTGATAATAGCTGCTCCACCCACACACACACACGTTGTTTTGTATCTACTTGAGTTCGATCTACCATAGTACATCCATTGCAGTAGCTCTCATAACAATACACACAATAGAAATCATATCCCTTGTTTAGAAGAGAGGTACTAGCTACATGATCATGAGACTAGTACTAGCATAGAAACAGCCAGTCATTTAGGATGACTGATCTATTGAATATCTGGTAGATTTGAAACTGAACTGAATACAAAGTATATAGGAAGTAGGACAAGAGTGGTAAAAATAGGTCAAATTACTATATATTCTTATTCATCTATAGTTATTTACCTGTACAGCATCTGCAATAGCTTGTACAGATACTACTCCACTCATTACTCTTACAAAGAAAGTCACCTGCAATCCACCAGTTACATCTACAATGCTAATAATGATGATATCATTTGCTGACACACTTGCAGATTCTTGTCTAGATGGAAGAGAAGCAGATATGTGATAAACATTCAATTTCATTATTGTGCTCATACAACTCAAAAGCTCATTCATTGATGGTTTTGCTCACTTATAACTAGTATGTCATTTGAAAATTACAATCAAAGTGGACTAACCCACAAATTAAATATATTCAGGTTAACATGAAAACACTCTCATTTCATGAGCAGATAAATCATTTATAATTATTATTACATATTTTGTAGTGAGGTATGTAATAGTTAATACACACTTTACAGTGATTACGTGTTTTAATGTAGCACAAGGGCGGGTCAATAAATGTTGAGTTTACATAATACACGAGCCGAAGGCGAGTGTATTATGTAAACAAGACCTTTCTTGACTGCCCAAGTGCTACATTGAAACACATGATGCACTGTCAAGTGTGTTATCAGTGATTTATTGACGATCTGGTGAACTTCCACTGTTGTTGGAGCTGCTTCGTTAGTAGAAGTGTGCAATAACTAAGCATGCCAAAGTGTGATTTAACGTTTAATCATGTGATGCATTATCAGCATTCTGATTGGCCACAGGTCACATGATCAGCATTTTAATGCAACAAAGACAATTTGTAGTAGTTGATTTTGGGTTAGTTCACTATGATTCAGAACCCTTCATTATTATCATATAAATTACCACACTCTGTAATTCAACAATTTGTATTATAAAAATTAATATTGACAGTATACTACAAACATGCACAATTTCATAACCGTAATACTTCTGTATTTGGTTCCACCAATATCACTCATTATTCCTATGTGCCCCTCTGGACTGAAAGGATTGGAATGAGGATCATGGGTCATGGGAATGAGAAATGCTTGCACTGCTCTCATGAATGTAACTTACAAAATTATCAATTAGGCTGTCCAAACATAAACCAAAAAATTTGTTTGACATGCACATGCATAAATATTGAGCTAAGTTTACTCTCATCCACCAGGATTTAACAATTATTTTCCAACTGTGTATATATATATATATATATATATATATATATATATATATAATATTAACAATGCAAACTGGAAAAGCTCTTGTTTAGACTCAAATTATTTTGAGAATGCTATAATAATAATAATAATAATTATATATTAATAATTTAAGAGCTTTGATGGCAAGCCGTATGATAGCATTGGATAAGTGCCCCGGAGTTAGGCCCATAGGTATTGGGGAAACTCTTAGAAGAATCATTAGAAAGACGGTTTGTCTAGCAACCAAAGGTGATATTGAGGAGTTGTGTGGTGTCAGCCAATTGTGTGCCGGCACAGCAGCCGGAATTGAAGGTGCAGTTCATGCAATTAATGAGCTGTTTGAAGAAAACAAAACAGGATGGATGGGGAGTTTTGCTTATTGACACTGCAATTGCATTCAACTCATTAAATACAGTAGCGGCAGTGTGGAATGCTCGTGTCTTATGGCTCAGAGGTGCTCGATTTCTTTTTAACACCTACAGAGGGTGGGCAGATCTAGTGGTTCGTGGTTCCAAGTCAGCTGCAGTAAGGAGGGGGTAACACAGGGGGATCCGTTGTCAATGTTAATTTTTGCTGTCGGTTCACTTCCACTAATTTGGTCTTTAAAATTTAATAGTATTAAAGAAGTAACTCAAGTCTGGTATGCAGATGATGCTTCATCTGTAGGAAGTTTTGATGCCTTAAAAGAGTGGTTTGACTTGATAAAAAAGAATGGTCCCTGCTTTGGATACTTTCCAGAACCCTTGAAGAGTTTTTTAGTTGTCGATGAGAGATCCTTGACCAAGGCTAACGAAGTATTTGCTGATACAGGAGTCAACATAGTATGTAGTAGGAGAGTGCTTGGGGGCTTTATTGGTGATGATTTAAGTAGAAAGGATTTTGTAAAAGAGGTGGTTGATGGGTGGGTATCTGAGTTGGATCGTTTAACCAAAATTGCAGAAGTACAGCCACAGGCTGCTTTCACTGCTTTTACCAAATCACTCCAGTTTAAGTGGAACTATCTCCAACGTGTGGTACCAGATTGTGATGCACTATATAAAGAACTCCAGTTTAATATTTCAAATAAATTCCTACTAAGTGGTTTGGATGTGAGGTTTCTCAAGCTGAATGTAAACTCTTTTCACTCCCTGCTAGACTTGGAGGTCTTGGGATATCAGATCCAACAGAGATGAATGATGTAATATTCAAATGTTCAAGAAGGGCAACTGATTTGATAGTTCAATCAATTAAAGATGATCTAGTTTTTGAAATTGGTGCTCATGTAAATTGTTTAAAAGAAGTAAAATCTGAAACACTTGAAAGCAAGACGCTATTAAATGTGGAGAAGTTTGAAACTATCCTTAGCCATTTTGACCAGCCACGTCAACGGGCTATTCTCCGTGCAAATGAAGAAAAACATCATCTTGGTTAACAGTACTACCTCTTGTGAAAAATCATTTTGATTTGTCAGCAGGCGAGTTTCGGGATGGCTTGGCTATTAGATATAGGAAACCCTTGTTAAATGTCCCAGATATTTGTGATGGTTGTTCAGCACCTTTCTCTCTATCACATGCCCTATCATGCCGTAAAGGTGGCCTCATTATCCGTAGACACAATGAAGTAAGGGATGCAATAGGGGACCTTTCATCTCTTTTGTAGAATCAGATAAAAAAAAGAACCAGTTATTAGAGAGGCGGATGACGTAATAGGATCACCAGCATTGATAGGTGATCTAGCCATTCGAGGGGTTTGGATGCCACAGGTTGAGGCGTTGTTTGATGTCAGAATTATAGATACTGACGCCCAATCATATAGCAAACATTCCCCAAGAGAAGTAATAAAAAGTGCAGAAAAGGATAAGAAAGATAAGTATGTTGAAGCATGTGAGGCAAGAAGATCTGTTTTCACACCACTGTGTTGTTCGGTTGATGGAATGCTCAGAAAGGAAGCGGAAGTTTTTATTAAGCGACTTGGTGATGGGCTGGCTAACAAATGGGACAAGAGTTATAGTAATGTGATTGGATGGATCAGAGCTAGACTCTCATTTGCAATCTTAAGAGCAACAGTACTATGCTTGCGTGGCTCTCATACAAAATGGCGAAGTATTGGTTTAGATGATGGAGCACCAATTCATGGTTTTAATGACAGATTCTAATTTCAATATATTATATTATATTATTTTCATCCTGTATTATGTTCACTTGAAATCTTGTTTACTCTTTATTTTTCATCATTGCTTTACTTTGTATTATAATAATAATAATTATTAATAATAATATTAATAATAATAATAATAGTAATGAAGTAATAAAAAGACGAAGAAAGTGAAGAAGTCAACCAATATCTTTAAGAAGTATAAATAATTATTATTGTATTGATACAATGCCCATGCAATTAACACATCACCACAATTATAAATACTAGTGTTGTACCTATACTGGTATAGGTAAATGTATAGGTGCCTATACCGTAAATATAAGTATAGGCAAGTAGTATATGAAAAATACAGATACTTTATAAACCAAGGTTTGAAACTTTATAGTACTATTTTACTGTAGAAAAGCACTTAGAATCATATTTTTTGAGCTATTTCTATCTTTTCTAGCAGTTTGTGAGTTTCATTTTCCAACAGAAATGGCTATATAGAGCAGTGCTAAAAATTAGTGATGCACATGAATGTATTCTAGAAAAAGGAGTGAACACATGTGTATAGGTATAGGTATAGGCAGTTTTAGTTGCCTATAATATCTGTATCTGAATTATAGGCAAAACCTAGTATAGGTACAACACTAATAAATACACATCAGGAATATTATAAAGGTCTTTGTTATGCCAATTATATAATTATAATTATAGTTATTTAGAAATGTATATGTAGATTTAAGAGTATTGCTATATATGCACTTGTGTATAAAAAAACTCATAATTACATTAACCAATCTGTTTTAGGAAGAACTCAACAACTTGGTAGCAAAACAAATGGAAACATTAAAAAGTCAGGAATTCAACTGGGGATCGAACCCATGCAGGACCTTGTGATATCTAGTCAGACAATCTTACCCTCGATCTGAGCCACTAGACTCCTTGATAGCAGAGGTGTGTAGGATTGTGCTTATCCCAAAAATAGCTTAAAACTCAGCTGTTTTCAAAGACCTATCTGGCTTAAGTTGACAAACAGTATACTAACCAGTGGAACCAAAGCTCTCTTAGTGGTCTCTTTCTTTTTTCAGTTTTCCTTTATTTATAATTTTTCTCATGTGCATATCATAATAACACCTTGCATAAGCATTATGCAATCAAACTTGCAACCAACTAACTTCTTCTCCATGAGTTCTTTTAAGTGCACGGCATTTAGATTCACATGGATAAATTATGTAAACATAAGCAGATTAAACAAATGATCATTCTATTTGTGACATCATGATAATCTAAAAATACATGTATTTAGCACAAAGTAACCTTTTAGGTAAATGGAATTTTGAACAAATATAAAAATTTAAATTTACCTCTTAAACAATGGTAGGAGAGTTCGTGGAATAATTCTTTTTCTAGCACCATCATCAGTTGTAACTAATATGATATCGCAATCATCAGGATTTTGTTTACAGTAGTTACTCATAGCTGTAGCAGTTGCATTTCTGAATAAATATTGCTTTTCTTGAGTGAACTAATGAAAGTGAGTATATAAACAATAGGAAATTAGATTGATACAAAAATGGAAAACATGAATATAGACATAATTATGATTAAACTCGATAGTGGATTCATAAATAAGCAATGATGAGTAAAATAATTATATAATTATATTAAATATTTCTCAAAACTCACAGTTTCTCTTGTTTCACTAATTAGTGTCAAGCTAACACGATTTTGTAGCTCTAATATCATGAGTTCTGTATAGGTAGGAGTAAGAATCATTTATTTCAGATAGTGATGAGATCATCTATATAATAATTATAGCAATAGTCTCGAAAGCCAGACCCAACTCTTAGCACTTTCAATAATTAATAGGGTCTTTGAGTTTTGACTAAGGTATCCCAAAAACCTAAAACTTATATTCATTTTATACCCCCGGTACATACAATGAGTATTATGTATCTTATATCATGTTAATTGCATATCGTGATATAATATTAGCCATCTGTTGTACCAATGAAGTCAAAGAACTTATATACTTTAATTAATGACATTTATAACTGTACATTGTCTGCACCAGGAGGTTATGAGTGCCACAAAGTGGTACTCATAAACTGGCCTGTCTGTATTTGAGAAGTATATTATACTAACCTTCACATGATGTACCATCAGATTCTAATACAAATCCCTCCATACAACTGCACTCAAATCCTCCATCAATGACAGTGCAGATCTGATCACATGGGTTACTTGAACATGCATCTATAACTGGTGATGGTGTCATTTGTACTGTTTGGACTTGTACTGGTGATGGTGTGAACATAAATTCTAGTGAGGATGGCACTTCAAAAAACTGTGTCGATGATGGGTTCAAATCAAATAGTTGTGGAGACACTTCGAGTGAAGGATAAAGAAACAGAGATCCTTAAATAATTGTAATCATTATCATCACTATCACTTTTATTAATTATGTTTATTAATATTACTGTATCTGTGTCCCAAAGGACTTCAGTTTTCATATATTACACTTAAAAGAATATTGAGTGTACTACAATTTATTGCAGTACTTCAAATAAATTTAATACACTACAATACTACAAATTAATGAAATTTAATACATGTAGTGAATTTCAGAATAACCTTTGACCTCTAAAGACAAGTGTAGTAGTATCAGAATTTTGAACATACCTTCATTATCAGCAAAGGTTTTGAGTATCCCAAGTGTCAGTAAAAGCAAAACCAATTTGAAATTCATCTGCAAAAAGTCAAATAATTATGAATTATAGCCCCTGATTGATACTAGAGCTGTGACAAGAATATCAGATATATTGTAATATCTAACATAGTAATATAGTAATATACATTTTTATGTCTATGAAGAATTATATTGACATAATTATCAATAAAAGCATTTACAGGACTTGAAAAATTAGGCATCATGGCCAAGTGGGTAAGCTATTGCACGTCATGCATAATTGTTTTTTCACTTTTTTCTTTCATTTTCCATTTGACATGCATATGGTTGTGTTTGGATGTATAATTTCACTCTACAGATAATTGATTAATTAATGTGTGTTAACTCTAATTAACAATAGACAACATTGTGCAATAATTGAATAAAATTATATTGCAATACTTTAAAGTGCAGTATGCTATATGTAGCATGTGTGTATTGTTGTAGCACTAAAGCATTGTAGCTCATTTCAAGTTACTGCTGAAGTTTGGTTTTATGTTATGTACTCACAGATAGCTAAACCTTGATTATACTGGAGCATGTATTTAACTGGTTTTGAACCATTTTGCCTTAAGTTAAGTCTCAGCTAGTTCAAACTACAAACCGGTTAGAAACCACTATTAAACCAGATTAAAGTCCATTTATTGTTATGGATTCTATCATTATGGCTACTATACTAAATATCTGTAATAATGGATACTCCCAGTATTCATATCAGGATTCAAAACATAGTCTGAATAATAGTTATATTTACTATAACTTGGCTTCAAAAACATGTCCTAAGAATAAAAAAATATCAAACCATTCTGCACAATGTCTTAAACAAAACTACTGGCACCTTACTTATTTAATTTTGTAATGATACATCTAAAAATTATATTTATGATGACCTCTAATTTTACTGTACATAGTTCCAATTTTACTATATAGTGTAAAGTATAATACCCAATAACACAGCAGTACATGTTAAATATACACAAAAACGATACAACATGGAAAACATTATCATGGGTTATTCCAAACGTAGGTCACAATGAAAATCGAGATGAACATCAAAGGTTCAGTAAGTATACAGTTTTAATTATAGCAAATATTGATCCAGCTGAAATTCCATATTTTATTCTTTCTTAATTCTACAACATAACTAACATAATAATTATTATGTTAACTAGTAGTGGTTTTAGAAAGTCCTTAAATAATTTAAAAGAAGTTTTGTGTTTAATTAAATAATCAATAATTATGTGAAAACAAAGTGTGCATGCATGAATATAGCAGTTATACATATTATTCTGTTTTCACTGTACATGTGTAGGTGCTGTACCTGTATATTATTATTTGTGTTAAATAAACATAATCATAACTGTTGAATTATAATTATAAAAAATGATAATTATAATATTATTGTTCAGATCACTATGCAATCAGTTGTTACATTATATTACATAATACTTATTATAAGTACAATTTCACTCACCATAGTCGCTAGCTCGTATTATTCACCTCTGCTGCTTCAAATAAACAAGACGAATTATCGCTTGCCTATTATCGCTTGCTATTATATTATAGCTAGCTTGCCGCCCACGCTCTTACGCCATAAATACGTCATCTTTTATGATAATTTATTCTAATCGCTAACTAGCCGCTGTTATTTTTCTAAGCCAGAGTGGCTGCTTAATATTTTCTAAGCCCTTTGTGGCTGCTTGTTTGTTTTATTAATTGTTTCTATGCCTTTTGCTAGCATGCTAGACAGATGAAGTTTCATATATACAAGCAGAAAAAAATTTTTTTTAATAAACATTGTCACATTTAGACATGATGTTTGAATGATGAACTTCTAGTCAGCTCATTAATAATTATTTGATCATAATATTCAACAAGAATGCATATGTCATTTTCATGCATCATTACAAAGCTAGCCTCCAGTATTTAACCTATATCTACTTACAGTAACTGTTGTGCAAACAAATATGTAACTAATTACACTAAACATTACTGACTAATATAATTACGCTGTGAAGTGTATAATTCTATTAAGGACAAATGCATTTGTTAAACTTCAGTGATGAGAACTAATTAGTTGTGTGTAGACTGTACATGTGTACAAATAGATAAGAATCAAAATAATTGTATTATTATAACATAAATGATTGGTCTATTAGTATAGTGCATAGCTATTCAAAATATCAATAAACCAGTAAGATAATTATTATTGACTCATGTGAAAGTTGTTCATGTTCACCTTGTTGTCAGAAAAATCTTCATACTTTAGTTTAGAATGACCAACAATCTTTTTACATGCACCATTGTGTATGACAAATTTCAATCCATTGCTTCATTATTGAGTTACAGTATTATAAACTATACATTATAGTACCTATAAAGTCATCACATCCTAATTTTGAGGTCATTGTGAATGTGAACAGACTTTAGTTATGGCATTTCATAGACACTGTATCATGTATTGTATACATAATCAGATTTTTTATTAAGTTATCAGAAGCTATGAATAAGTGAGCCTTCGCTTGTGTATATTACTGTGATAATTGCATCAGTTTATAATTATACTACTATCGGTACTTTACCTCACCTCTTCAGACTATGCATAAATGTTGTTTATACACACTACTTACACAAATATTATATTGCATGCTTGTTGTGTACTCATAAGTTACATGGGGGTAGGAACAGGGGGGTCTGGGGGGGCTGAAGCCCCCCCACTTTCGAGAACTCATCAAAATTCAGTACAATGAACAACTCCCTGCTTTTTTCATAAAATATTTATGAAGGTTGGAGGAAATCAATAAATTTACTGAAGTGATGCATATTTGACTGAGACTATAACTGTTGACACAGTGGCCCCCCCACTTCAATATTGCTTCCTACCCCACTGAGTTATATGATGGTCAATATCAAGGAGCGCATGTGTCCTACTCAAATTGATTATAATACCATGGGCGTAGACAACATTTTCAGAGTTGGGACGGCTTTGAAAGATCTGTGGCAGGCATGCAAAGCATGTCAGTACATTCTAGGAGGGTCTGGGGGCATGACTACCACCCACCCCCCCCCCCCCCCCCCAGGAATGTTTGAAATTTTAGATTCTCTCAGATGGCTTCTGTATCCTTTTTAATGATAATGTTTAGACATTTTTAACGCAGTATACTTTATTCAACACCATTAAGCAAATTGAGCAATCATGCATGTAAATAATGTCTGGGAAATTTGTTGTGTTAATATCCTGGTCACAATGGGATATACATCATCTTATGGGTATATTTACTATTGTTGGCAAAGATATCTATAAATTAATTAATTAAACTATAATTACAATTTGGGTGTCAAGAGGATATGCATGCTCGACTAGCACTTTGTCAGCCAACAGATTCCCCCAGGATTGCATAATTTCCATTAGAACAGATATAAAACATCAGACCAGTAAACAAGATTGTAATTAGAAAAACACTAACAGAGTCAGTTCCACTGCATACAATATTAAAATAAAAGCTAATTTGACTTAAGACTGATTGAATGCTACAAAACTATAAGTGAAACTTACAGTCTCTGACGAACTAACTATCCTAGGCTACGGGATTCTCAATCTCATACACACAACATTTACAGTGGGCATTATACTTGTACACTAGTAGCTCATTATTGATACACGTGGATAAATTACTCACGTGATCAACACTGAAGAGAAAAATGGCGGCTACAACTGCTACAGATGGTTATTATCAATTCAATGGTCCTCCGTTTTCCATCATTGATCCAAGAATTAATGGCCAAATCTCAACATCTCCACTTACGCATACATTGTGAGTTCAGTTAAACTTTGATTTCTATAGTACTGTTCTTTTAAATATGATTAGGAGACCAATGGTTACTGGTTCCTCTGTGCTAGGATTAACATTTGAAGGAGGGGTGATACTTGCTGCTGATACACTTGGTATGTTATGTTATATTACTAGTAAAACTTTAAAATGCACTTGTGATGTACTATCAGCAAGTGGTTGACACTCGCGAATCAAGTAAATGATACAGATTGAAACCCTAATGACAGTATTCAAGGTGCCAGTCTTTACACTTCATCTGCACTTGCAGCAAGTCACCAAGATTGTTTTTGCAGGCCTAATAATTAGGCTGAATTACACATGTATATAATTATTATAGTATTAATTTGTTAAGCCACTTTTATGTACAGATATATGTGAAAAGAGTAACAAATCCATACCTTACTTGGAGATTTCTTTGTATGCACCTACCAATAACATGTGATCTAAAAACTTCCTGGCTATCACCTTTCAGTTACAATACATATATATTTGATCAACATATCCTTTTATGTATAACTGTACATGTAGATAGTAAAGTAAAATAATATACATGTATATATGTTATCGCTCAGATACTGGGAAATATCACAAGTTGGATAGGAAGTATTGTCACAAGTCCAAAGTGACAATACGTGTATTCAATGTACTATTACCTGGTATCCATGCGATAATGAGTTTATCAAATCTTGCTTGTTTTCTGATAATTACTGCATTATTCCAACTATCACGATAGAGATGGTCATCTCAAAGCATTTACAACTCAGACCATTGGCTATCTTGGGCAACCTCCAACTCGAAAAGTGACTTTAGCATTGACCATCTCCCTAGTTTCACATCTTAATTATCATCAACAAAACATACATACTGTACCTCATTCAGAATTTTATCACAACTCATGTTTATTAACTTCACCAAAACTAAAGAAATTAGAGAGTAGTCTCTTTCTAAACAATTTTTACTTAGCAACAAGTGACACGCTTTACAATAAAAATTTGCCGGTCACGTAATTTTTCATGGAATAAAACTTCCTGTCATGTGACTTGATAAAATACTGGAAAACATTATCTTAGAGCGTGATTTGAACGTCTAATTGAAAATGTATGGATTCATTGTTTATGTGGTAAACATTGTTTTATAAGTACATGTGACCAAACAGAGAGTCTACATGTAGACTGATATACATGTACATGTGCGTGTAAATATACATGTACATGTGCATGATCAGAGAGTGCAGTAACATAAATCTTGACACTACAAAACCCTGATGAAATCCTGCATACATACAATATACATGCATGTACATGTATATCACATTGGAAATGATAGCTCTTACAGAGTCTTACATACAATGTACATGTATTGTACTGCACTATGTTTAGATAATACATGTAATAAAGTACATGTACATGTGTATTAGCTACATGTAGTACACATGTATATGTACATGTACATACATTTTTTTTTTCAAATTCCATAATTATGTATATACAGGTTCCTATGGATCTCTTGCTAGATTTCGGAGTATATCAAGACTTTATAAAATAAATGATAGTACTGTAGCTGCTGGATCAGGAGACTATGCTGATTTTCAGTACATTGAAAAACTGTTTGAATATATGAAGTGAGAATGTCTCTGTGCATGCGTGTACATACATGTATATGTGCGTGTCTGTGTTTGTGTGTCTCTGTGTGTGTTCATGTGTTTGTGTTCATGTGTTTATGTTCATGTGTTTGTATTCATGTGTTTGTGTTCAGGTGTTTGTATCTTTGCACGGGTGTATGTGTGTGTATTTGCACGGGTGTATGTGTGTGTATTTGCACGGGTGTATGTGTGTGTATTTGTATGTGTGTGTGTGTATTTGTGTGTTTGCACGTGTGTTTGTGGGTTCGCACTTGTGTGTGTGTATTTGTGGGTTCGCACTAGTGATGTGTGATACGTATCGATATATCGAAATATCGATATTTTCGTTGAATATCGTGATACAATATTAGCTTTTGGGTGTATCGATACACTGGAATGAACAGTTTAGTAAACATGGTTTTTCTAATTTGTCTAATTTGATACCTAAAAGTAATTATATAAAGCTAGTGCGCGTAACGATTTCTTTTACCATTTCTTGACAAATACATCCAAATAGGACATTTATTTACATTTTATAAATGTTTCAATTATTATTTCAAATATCGTGATACTGTATCGTATCGTGATATTTTCGGCAGCGATACGCAATACTATTATTTAGTTGTATCGCACATCCCTAGTTCGCACGTGTGTGTGTATATTTGTGTGATGTTGTGTGTGTATATACATGTACATGTATATTTGTGTGATGTAGTGTGTGTATATACATGTACATGTATATTTGTGGGATGTAGTGTGTCACTGTGTGTGTATATATTTGTCTTGTGCATTGTATTTGTATATAATAAGCATAAGACTACAATAGCTTAAATGATGAATTTGTCGTGTTATTATAGCATAGAATCTGATTGTCTGTGTGATGGTCACGTATACACACCTCAATCAATGCATTCTTGGTTGACGAGAGTAATGTATAATCGTCGTACCAAGATTAATCCACTTTGGAACACTGTCATAATAGGAGGTTACCATGAGGAAAAACCGTACGTTCGTATTTTTTAAATTGTTATTATTATTTTAATGACACTGTTAAAGCTGTAGTGGACCCATGAGTCAAAATAAAACTAACTGATAAAAAGAAATATATCAATACAATTAAGACAATAAACTATTATATACATGTACATGTATGTATATATATTATCGCACGAATACTGGGAAATATTATAAGTAGGATACAGTGTTGCCACAAGTCCAAAGTACAAGTGGCATGCTGTATCCAACTAGTAATATTTCCGGGGTATCGGTGCGATAATAAATCATACTTGTTTTTGCCTAGCAATACTTTATTATTCAAACTATCGTGATAAAGATGGTCATCTTGAAGCATTTACAAGTTTAATCCCACACCAGTAGCTACCCCCACCTCGAAAAGAGACTTTCAGCACTGAACATATAAAAACCTACATGTATCTACTTTCACATTTTATATAAACAAAACTTACAAATGTACCTCATTCAGAATTGTATCACAACTCATGTTTACTAACTTCACCATCGCCAAAACTAAAGACATTAGAGAGTAATCTCTTTCTACACAATTTTTACTTAGCAACATGTGACATGCTGTAAAATAAAACATCTGGTCAGGTGATTTTCTGTACAATAAAACTTCGAGTCCAGTACAATACAGTAAAATATTATCGTAGTGTGTGATTTGAATGTCGAATTGAAAATGTATGGGATTCGTTGTTTCTGTGGTAAACATTGTTTGATAAACAAATAATATAACAGAGAAAATATATGAACGTTCATTAACTTAATTTATATGTCTGTAAGACCATGTGTCTAACTGTTAACCATTTTCTAATGAAAATGAATGGTGAAATTCTGTGTGCAGGCAGATGCGTCACAAGTCATATCCATAACTTATAAACTTTATACTTTTTCAGGTTCTATCTGACTTACATTTTTGTAGTTAGAGAGAAACCTTACATGGAATCATACACCTCATAATGAGCCTTTGTTACTGCCAGGAAAGCACCAAGGAGAGTTTTTGAATGCTAATCAGCCTTTTAATGCCCACACTTTTAGAAATCTTCTATTTACATGTATAGTTTGGATACAAGTTGACTAGATTATTGTAGTTTCGTCTGGAACAGTTGCTTCAAATTCTTGGTCCAAGCATCACACGTCTTTGACACTCAAATAAGATGTTCATTGTAACGAACATACTTAGAAAAGATGTTTCACATCATAGTTGTAATAAAATCAGGTACTGTATGTACATGTACAATGTATTTACATGTACATTTTGTATGTAATGTGTAAGTACATGTATGTAATCAGTTTTACTGTTTACGTGACATGTACATGTATGTACACAATTTGTCAATAAAAGGTTTCTGAACCGTAGATTAAAAATACAGTACTATACATGTACATTGTACAGTAACAGTAACAGAATACACTCAGAATACACAATACACTCAGTACAGTACAGTACAGTACAGTATATACTGTACTGTACTGTATTGAGTGTATTCTGTCACTGTTACTGTACAATGTACATGTATAGTACTGTATTTTTAATCTACAGTTTTGTTACTGTTACTGTACTATACTGTACTATTTTTTTTTTTAGTCAATTAATAATAATGCAATAATAAATAAATAAATAAATAAATAGATAAAGAGAAAAATAAAAAATAAAATAAAAATAAAATACTGTACTATACTATATAGTATAGTACAGTATAGTACAGTACAGTACAGTACAGTATAGTACAGTATAGTACAGTACAGTACAGTATTGTAAGGTACATATCTAGGTGGAGCAATACTTGCCCTTCTTGGATATCAGAGTTACACAATGTATTTGGCTTGCCTCTACAAAATGGCTGAATTGTGAGCATTTAATGCAAGCATAATTATAATACCTTACATGTACATGTAAGTCTACTTTTAATTGCGTGTAACTAATTTTAGCAATTTTAGTGACTAACATTATAATCGCTAAAATTAGTACACGCTAAAATAAATATTTTGTTCTCATTTAATTTTGTTATTAGTAGGGGCGCAACAAATAGTAGTTTTTGGTGTCTGGATATTAGCTTAGTTTATGAATGAATATCCGAATATTCACTTGCTTTCAGATAAATGTTGTCATAACTCATTTCTAGTGTAATATCAAATATGCTCACCATTTTGCTGTTACCAAATGCTATAGATGTCTACAACAACAACCAAAGTTTTTTAAACATCCATTCAGTATTCTACAGGTGTAGAAAGCCAGTAACATGGAGCAAGAAACTTCTCCGCAGCCATTTTATTGCAATTATAATTTCACATGTTCAATTTCTGTGCATGCGCAACATTAAATGAATATCTGGATGCTAAAAATGCATTTGGATACCAAAATAACTAGCGAATATTTGTTGCAACCCTAGATATTAGGCATATTAGATGTGGGTCAGGAATTCTGTAAAATTAATACATGCTAATTCCAAGTGTTTAAAATCGGTAAATTTAGTGGACCCAATTAATAGTAGGCTTAAGGAAATAGCTTAATATATGTACATATACATGTACATATACATATACATGTACATATACATATACATACATGACCACACTAATATACTGTACATGTATATATGACTTAATCTACATGGATATTGTATATAATTATGAAGTCTAAATCAATTATACATGTACATATACATATATTATATGACTACACTAATATACATGTACTGTACATGTACTGTACATGTACATGTATATATGACTTAATCTACATGGATATTGTATATAATTATGAAGTTTAAACTTATTATACATGTACATGTATGTACATGTACACAGGTTTCTGGGGTCAGTGAATTCATTGGGTGTGGCTTTTCAAGCACCTACTTTAGCAACAGGATTTGGATCATATATAGCACAGGTAACATGATATGTTGAGTAAAATGTACCCCTGTAACTGCTTTGTGGTGTCATCATTTGATAATCATGGCTGACCTTCTCATGCCTGAAACATAAAACATATTGGTGTTGTTTTAGTTAACTATAACTGTAACTAAAACCCTTGTAGAAGTTTAACATTACATTTCAGCTAGAACGGCTATTGGTAAGTTTCTACATAAACTATGCAGCTTTCTTCATGCTTATCTGTAGAGCTTGAGCGTGTGCCGCTCACATTAATTGACCAAGCCTCCCGGAATAGCACAACTTTCTTAACCACATGTACAATGTACATGTATATCATCGTGACACAAGAATATATATATTATATAATATATACATGTATAGCTTCAACCCCATAGAAAGCAATTATAGGAATGGCCCTGAGGGGCATAAAATGTACTTAGTACAATGTATACATGTACATTATAATTATAATGTGTACAGAGATCCCGTGGTACATTGAAATCCCAAGAAAATTCTGCCTACATGTATATGAGATTTACAAGTTCTACAAAAATCTCGTGTCATGTGATGTTCATGTGATGTGCATTTTATCAAGTAGTAGAATTTTGCTACCACAATAAATATATGATCGTCCACTTGAAATGGCAACTACATGTTCATTGTAAGTGCATTGCTTGCTTTTTAGCAAATCTTTACCATAAAAAGATCATTAAATTAATTAGTATAATTACATATAATAATGTACATGTACATGTACATGTAGGACATTATAATTACTTGTGTATGTGATAATAGTGACATAAACAGTCTTGTGATTGTCATGAACATACCTTGTACAGCTCTGGTAACAGAAAGCTAAAAAGTAATTATCCTTTTGTGGTCAATTTCCCTTCACTTGCTCTGTACAATAAATGTGTGTACATAATACTGCATATTTATCATAAAGTAAATCTGTTCACATTCATCATGACTTTATATACATGTATAATACAGTGTATAGTTTAATGTCATATGGTTAATACAGTGGATTGTTGGTCATTTCCAAACTAAAGTTATGAATATTTTTGTGAGGTCATGAATGACCTTTAGTCAAAGTCATTTACATGTACATGTATACTTGCCATATTATAGATCTGTGTGGTAATTTGGATATTACATGTACTTGCTTCATATCCACATGTTGAATGATTTACCACATTTAAAACATGAGACCTTACAATACACCATGTAGATTCTTTACAATCACATGTAGCTGATAGGATAGACTAAATTCAGAACACTTATAATCACATACATGTACATGTAGATGTACATGTACATGTAGATGATGATGTACAACATGTAGATGTACATTATACATGTATATCACATGTTTAATGAACATGTCAAAAAGAGATTTGTTGATTGCTCAAGTACAGAACCCTCTACCACAAATACACAGAAAACATATACTTGTCACGGTTTCATATAGCAGAGGGGAGGATATCCCCTAACTTGAGTCCCCTCCCACCTCCTGCATTTCAGACCAAATTCATTTAAACATGCAACAAAATCTCAGCTACATGTACAAGCCTTCTAAGAAGCAACTTCTGAGAGCCTAAAGTTTAAAACATTTTGAAGGGAGCATACCCCAGGAGCATTGTGGTTTGCATGATTGATTCTTTCCACTCCCTAACTAATGATCCTGTAGGAAATCTTAATCACAATCATTGACAGCTTAATTGTTGAAAACAAGTGTATATAGAGAAAAAAACATCCCTATATTTGCTTTGTGATGACTATGTATTAAGCATTGCTGATGGCACTAGTGTCTCTACCTTTCTGTGTACTCCTGGGGCCTGAAGACGTAAGTGTAAGCCTAATTGCAGTCTAAATACACAAATGTCTGATGAACTGACTGAGGTACTCCTTCAAGGTTCTAAATGATGACTTCCTCGTGTCTGAAACTCAATAACTTATCATACTTACTTGTTAAAGATTCTTGCATAATATCTATACTGTTTCTCTGCTATATACAACAGTTATTAGCAGTTTTACATCCTTTCTGAATCTTCCTGGCTGGTCTGTAGCTCAAACGCGCGTTCTTTTACGCGCCATGCCCATTAATTGACCGAGCCCCCGGGAATGACGCAACTTCCTTAACTACGTATACAACGCATAGTCGCGCAAGTGACACAAGAATATATATATACATTAAACCCCGTGGAAAGAAATTATAGGGATGGCCCTACGGGCCATAAAAAATTAGTTATTATATTATTCATAATTATTAGTTGCCACACCCTCAAAGCCACACCCTCAAACACACCCATATATGGATGTGTGTATCTCAAGACTAACTATATGTAAACTGATTAAAGGCACACAAGATACATGTAACTTAATATTAGCTGATTTGTGTTGATGTAGTAAATGTAGTTTACCTGTTTACTGTAACTGTTTATCTTTCATTCCAATTTCTCTTGATCCCACTATAAGTTTTCCTTTCTCCCTTTTCCATATCTTCTTTCTCTCTGTATCACAGCTACAGTCTTTTTACCTGCACTACAATGTACTTTCGTATAATTATACTTCCCATTCTTTTTTTGTGTATGTCATATTTCAATCCATTGCTTCATTATTGTGTTACAGTATAATCATATATTAACTTTATGTCATTAAACTATTGGATTGGGCAATAATTCAATATATCACAATATTGCAATATTATTCCATTGCAATAATCGTATCACATGATTTTGGTCTGCCAATATTATCACTGGCCAATTATTGTCTTACTGCTAATATATGAAAACCACTTAATTAATATTGGCACGCAATCTGTGGATCTTCAGTATGCGCAATGCAGTCTGCAGATTGCACAAATTCCCAGATTGTGCGGAATCTGAAGACTGCATATATACATGTATATATAATTTTATATATATATATTTACATATATATATAATTATATATACATTTGTACCAGGGCATAAACAAAGGTGGTAACATTCGAAGGTTCGTTATAATTCCTTACCTTCGAAGGTAGAATCCATTCCACAAAGGTTCGCAATTAAAATGTGGTTAATTATTTGCTGCAATAATTATTTATAACTCTTAATTAATTATTACATTTGTCACGTGGAGATTGATAATGGCTGAGAGTGAAGAGACCATGGACGAGAGTGTGTACTTTCAAAACCAGAATGTACCGAATCTCATCTGCCATCTTCTGAGTTAAGAGGTCTCCCATTAGATAAACACTTGGATAGGTACAAAGTTAACACATTCATAGTGTTACACCTTCGTGAACCTTCTTGTTCTAGTTGAAACAAACCTTCGAAGGTATTAAAATCACTTTCGTTTATGCCCTGATTTGTACATACATGTACATTAAACCCCGTGGAAAGCAATTAATAATACAAAATGGTTAAATATAATTATAACGAGCATTAAATCATTAAATAAACATGCCCTTGTCACTTGCATATTTGTATTACTATCATACTACACAGTATGTACACAGTTTTGCTCATACATGTTCATGTACACACACAATACATGTACATTCTCAATTTTGTTATAGCCTTTGTTGCGAGATGCATACGAGAAGAATCAGAATATGAATGAAGCAGAGGGCAAGGAACTATTAGAAAAATGTCTTAGAATTCTCTACTATCGTGATGGCAGATCTTGGAATAAGGTGAATTTCTATTTAAATGATGACTTACTCAGTTACATGTACAGTATATTGGGTTAGTCTTTATAATATACATGTATGTGACCCAATTGTGAAACTGTGGAAATCGTTTTTGAGCAAATGCTTACCTTCAGAATTTGAATGTAATTACATGTACATACATGTATATTGTACATGTATTTGTTCAAAATTATCCTTGCTTCCTCAAGAATACATGTACTTCTTTAGATCCTCATATTCAATCCCCTCCCACAATATTTGAGATTCTATGTACATGTACATGTACATGTACATATACATTACTGTACTGTACTCAGTAGGTACTGCTGTACTTGTGTTGATATTTTAGTGGCTTTTATTGTTCATGTACATGTGTACATGTTTTTCTCTTCCTTTAGTATGAACTTGCTGTCATAACAGGTAGTGGTATTGAAATAACTGGTCCTCACAAACTAGAGGGCAACTGGGAAGTTGCTAGTTATGTCAGGTACATGTATGTGTACATGTATATATTAAGTTTATTGTGTATATATACATGTGACTGTGTATACATGTCTGTATATAGTACCGAAAAGTGAAAACATGTACAAACTGTACATGTACATGTATAGTGTATACATGCATGTACATGGTGTACATGCAGGGTTTCATCCAGGATGTTTTTGTTTGGGAGGGAAAAGAAGCTGTCATGCGAAGCACACTGCTTGTGGGGAGGTCTGGGGGTATGCTTCCCAGGAAATGTTTAAAATTTAGCTGAGAGTGTTAAAATAAATTTGGTCTGAATAAGCTGTGGGGGGGGGACTCTAGTTAGGAAGGGATATCCCCCCTTCCCTCTGCTGTATGAAACCCTGACATATTTGCATAGCAAACTAGTTGAACATGGTCAGAGTTTTGTCACAGTACACACTACACACATGTACATTGTATTTTCCCACACTTGTAAAATTAGTGCTACCTTTGTGGCAGTGTTTTTGATAAGCTTATAGGGTGCACCATTGATCCTAAGAGGTTCTTATATGGCACTGCACAGTTTTCTCTTTGGGCCAGATGGCACAGTTAATTATCATTATATTGTTACTAACAATATTAGCTCTTTGTTAATTTCTCAAGATGTATTCCCAATGGCGCACACGCTAACCCTTGTTTAACCAATTTGGCACATACATGTAATTATCAAAAACTCTGTGTATAGTAAATACTAGTGTTGCACTTACATATACATGTACATGTACATGTATACTACACATGTACATGTAGGTTTTGCCTATACTTGATATTATAGGCAACTAATATAGCCTATACTGATATGTATCTGTCCTATACTACTTGCCTATAGGCCCTATGTACATACATGTATACCTTGGGTATCGGCACTTATACATTTACTTATACATGTACCAGTATAGTATAACACTAGTTAATACAAGTGAAAAATCACACACACATACACATACATATACACATACATGCACAGTTTTTTGTATACACACATATACATACACACATACATGTATACACATGTATACACACATAAACATACACACATACAATGTACATGTACATGTTCATTATTCATACTCATACATACATGCACAGTTTTTTGTATACACACATACATACACACATACATGTATACACATGTATACACACATAAACATACACACATACAATGTACATGTACATGTTCATTATTCATATTCATACATACATGCACATTCTATAGTGGATACGACTAATCACCTTTCAAAAACAATCAGTTCAAGAAGACTATATTCATTACAATGGAAACATTTCACTAGTAACATTATTATTATTATTATTATTATTAATTATTGTATACAAGTTTTGCAACTTGCAAAACAATTTTCAATTATTTTTTTCTGATTTTGTGTATTTACATGTAATTATAATTATTATGATGATTTATAATATGAAACATAAAAACTACAGTGTGTAATAATAACAGCTCGCTACTGTTCTTCATTTCATTATGCCTGAAGAAATAGATGTACTTGTACGTACTAAACAATCTCTTGTAATCCTTATAACATGCGCTTCTAAAAGAGTAAGGAAAGAGAGTAAGGTGAGAGAGAAAGCAAGGTGAGAACAGAGTTTATAAAAATTGATAGGCAAGTCACTGAAAACATTGCCAACTTGTGATCAAATGTGGTAGATGTATACAGTGTTAAGAAGACCTGTGTTCCTGTACATGGATACTGATCTGCATATCATAATACTCTAGATGGCATACCACAATAGTAACAACTTGTGATCAAATGTGGCAGATGTATACAGTGTTAAGAAGACCTGTGTTTCTTCACATACATGCTTATCTGCATATCATAATATTAATATTCTACATAGCGAACCAAACTTAAAAAAAAAAAACAATATTAACACCAATATAAAACAACATGCATACTAGAACTGGTACATACAGTAATAAATCATAAAATTCTGAACTTGTAAAGCATCAAAAGGGAAGAACTAAAACAAAAGTAGCAGAATTTACTTTTTAAAATATTAATACACACTGTGTCAGCTGTTTAATTATTTCAACCAGTAAACTTCAGTACAAACAAGCCTCTCTCAATACTGCTCACTACAATAGTACCACTATCAAAATAAGGATAGTTAGACCACGATCCTTTGAAACCAGGAGAGTCACAATCAGGTGCGACATCAAAATACCCAACTTCTTTAAGATTTCCAGTTTCAATATCTGTGATGTCCAAAATACGAAGTCCAGCACAGTAGTTAGCTTCATATGCCAAGTTACCTCTATATAAAGTAACAAGAAAAATAATTATGTACAAAATTAAAAGCGCGTTTGAAACACATAATAAGTGTATATTCTATGGGTAATTGACTGATGATGCATACATAAACTACAATGAGTATAATTATAATAATGTACACATACGAGTGCATGCTATATCACATTTATAATCACCAAGCTCAAGGGCAAGATGACTATACATCTGGCATAGCACAACTTAGGTGCGTTATAAGGATTTGTTTTTATGAAAGGCAAAACTATAGTACCTATGTGTAGGAAAGATATTGCCTCTCTTAGCTAACTGGTATCTCTTCAGTTTGAATCAGGTGTGCGTTGTGGTTTTATAGTTTGTGTCACTGTCCAGGTGAGTTAATATAAGCCCTGGTTATTTTCACACAAGCTTTACTGTACATGTATCAGGATATTAATTATATATTTAAATGTATAATTATATAGTTGTATATTATTGCTACCATCAAGGTCATTTTTTGAAAATATAATTATGATTCAAGTTTTACAACTCAGACTTAACACAAACAATATGAATTCTGTTTTTTTTTTTATAACAGGTCATGACATCACAGGTCTAGAACATTCTGATTGGTTAACTGAAATACCAAGAAGAGTTTAGTTATATTAGACTGTTATGTTTTAAGCCTTCATGCTTGAAAGTTAGTTACTATTATTCTGTATGTATACAATATGTCAACATTAACTATATATGCTGTAAGTATAATTATGTAGCTAGGTATGTGTTTTGAATCGATGTGCTATTCAAATATGTTTCAATAAAATTATTGAAATTGTCTAACATCTGTGATATTTGTAACAATGCATGTGTGTGATATGTTTATTTACAACTCTCAAATACTATATATATATATACATATACACATATGCTTGTAGACATTCCTGCTGACTAATTGCTTTGTTGGTAATAACTACATGAAATAAAGTCTGTTTACATTCGTGATGACCTCGAAATTAGGTTGTAATGACTTTATATGTAATATAGTGTATAGTTTAATGTCAAAATACGTGATTATACTAATTTGATATACACAAAAAAGAACAGGAAGGATAATAATATGAAAATGGTGCAGGTAAAAAGATTGTTAGTCATTCCAAACTAAAGTTATGAACATTTTTCTAAGCTCAAGGTGAACCTCACTCCTTCAAAAACAGATAGTGAAACCAGTTCTTTATTCTATGCTTTTGAATTATATGTAATCATTATTACCAACTGACCAGCTATCTTCTAAACTGTTGCTGCATAATCATCACTTTTGATAATAATTATGGGTTGGAACACCCAAGCACAATTTTAATTAACTACACCATTATGATTAATTTTATCTGCACACAAACTCCATCACATGATACCATTAATGATATTCAAATAAAGAATTAACTATATTCATTGAGAGAATGTCACATACTATTATATAAATGTTCACATGACTATCAATGGTGTTAAACAAACATGTAATAGTACTTTATTTATATATCCCAATGTTTCATGATTCCTATACTGGTAAATCATTACATGAACAGTATAAGTGAAAATGTGCAGAATCTTAATTAACAGTTTTATGGTGAGGATTAGACTGGGTTCACATAATGATGCAAAGCCTTGCATTGTGTCCATTTGTTGTGTTAAAATTCTGAACATTGATTGGTGAAAAGCAATGAAACTGACGCAAAAATAGAATCAGGTCCTATCCTCACATTGTGTTGCATTGCTTTTGTTTGACAGCGTTGATGGAAGTAATCTTGTTTACAGTACAATGCATTGACACGATGCAAGGCTTTGCGTCATTATGTGAACTAGTCTTTAATTTGGTGATCAAATTGTTTAAACTTACTTTATGTATAAATTGTGATCGGTGGCCTGCTTCTCTGAGTAAAAACTGTCAATCAAAACTGGATCGTCCAACTTTTCCACATTCCATATGAGAGTTCGAGTATGTGGATTAGGTCCATATAGCTCATCCAATTCATCATCCAGCAATAAATGCGTTTGTTCCTCATTCAGCCATCCTTGATGTGTGTAAAAAGCATTGTTATATGGAACTCTTGCTAACATCTTCATATCAGACTTATATTCAACATCAACAATTGTGAGTGTATTCTCATTATAACAAAAACATATTTCGTGGCCCTCATATCTGCTATCAGGTCCATGATATATAACACACTGAGCATCATGTACATATCCATCTTGTCCAAAACATCCCTCAAACTGAGGATTCAGTGGGTCTCGTACATTTACTACATGTAATCCACTTGTGCAAGTGCGTGAACCCACTGCATATATAAAACCAGTTTCTGGGTTCCCAACAATGTTATGTGAGCTTCCAAATTCTCCATAAAATGCCGTCTCATCGAGTATATTGACACCAGATGTTGGTGGTCTGAGCTCTCTAAGTTGCAAAAGGTCATAAACTTGAAGACCATGATTAGATGCTTCACTACCAATAAAAACATGGTTGCTATATACCTATAATTATAAAAACAACAAGTAATATTATTGCAAGTTACAATGCTGATAACTGTTAAGTACTCTATCAGGTGACTAATAATGAGAATGTGATTGGCTCAACATCATGTGATATGCACTAATATCTATTAACAGCAACATACACACTAATAACTATATACTGGCACACAAAAAGTTTTCTGCATGAATTTTAACATAAAACATATCATTATGATAGGTGTACCTTGAGATCCCTCCATAGACTTGAAGACGTATGAGTAGGTAGGAATCCTAGTACCACAGGCTCTGTAGGCTCTGTAACATCCACAAAAGAGGTTCCATCAGCACAACCAACAATAGCATATTCACGTTTTGTCTCAGGATCTGTCCAACCCCATATATCATTTCCATCTCCGTTACTTCCAAGTTCTTTTAAAGGTACAAATGAAAGAAGGTCCACATTATTGCATTCATACTCATCAGCCATTCCATTTCTGTTATCAAAATAAAATAAGTTACCTGTATCTGTGCATTCAACATTCAGAAGGAGCCGAAACTCCATGCAAAGTAATGGACTTAAATCAGTGATTGAAATTTATTATGCATGAATAGTAGATTCATGTTATTACATGCACGAATGTCTGTATCAGGTGCAAATGATGTCCTTAGTTTAAAAATAGTCTACAACAGTTGTCAGTCATAGATACATTATAATTGTTATACATATATATTATATATGAGCTGGTTGATAACAGTACAAAACTGCAAACCAGTTCAAAAACACTATATATATATATATATATATATATATAGTGTTTTTGATTATATATATTATAATAATATCAGTACTGGAGTATTAAGTCATCACTGTCATGTGATTATTATAAGATAGATTTGATAGTATTGATATTGACCTGCACTGTATATCACTGAGTGAGTTAGTAACCAGAGGACATTTATGTTCAGCAACACATCTGTTGTGATCCTCTATTTTAAGTTTCATAACAAATGGCATCCGGGCTTTGATATCTGTATGTTGTGCAAATTATAAACCATTTAATATTACAGAGTCTACAAATGTAAGCTGCATATGTGTACTTGGTATATCTCACCAGCTTGTTGGCAGTCACCAGTACAATTCAGCATCTTCAATCCATCACCAATTGCAAGAGTCTAAATACATAATTTATTAGTATTATAAGAATAACATGGTCTTAGCCTTTATACACGTATTGTAATTAACTAACCTGTACAAAAAGAGCGAAAGATATCACACACAGTAATAGCGTACGATTCATTTTTCAAGCAAGCAAGAGCGAGCTTCTTTGCTGCAAATCTGCAAGAACAAGGGAGGGAGTAGCTAGGTAAATCACCACACCCACATACCGGACTAAACGTAAACGCCCACACAAACTCAAACTGCTTTGTAAGCACCATGACAAAAAAAAAAACAAACAAGATTATATATATATATATATATATATATATAGCTTTACAACTGAGTACATTGCTACTATACATAATATGTAGATGGGACTTTTAAAAATGTATATAATTACAATTGCAATAGTTAAAGAAACAATAATTATACTATTGGTTTAAAAAAATTATTTAATTTTAGTCATCATCTCCACGACGTAGAGAATCTAGTCTGGCTTGAAGGTCATCAGTTCCTGCTCCAACGACTTGTTTTTTCTAAAGATTATGAATGAAGAGTAATATATTATGAACAGATTTGGGGTTGAATGAATGGATGGATGAGTGGATTGATATATCATCCATCCATCCATCCATCCATCCATCCATCCATCCATCCATCATCACATGTACACGGCTTTACATGTATAATCAGAGTTTTGATAAGCTTATTTGGGACTGCACAGTTTTCACTCTGGGCCAAATGGCACAGTTAATCATGATTATATTGTCACTAACAGCATAGCTCTTTGTTAATTGGCTCAAGATGTATTCCCATTAGCACACACACACTAACCCAATTTGGCCCATGCTTCAAAACTTATCAAAAACTCTGTGTATGTATAGTACATGGTTGTACATGTACAACTGGTGATGCACTAATTTACCAATATACATATACATGATAACACTTGAGATGGAAAGAAAGAAAGAAAGAAAGATATACACCTGAGGCAACAAAAAAATGAAAATGAGTTGCCTCAGGTGAGATTCGAACCCACGACACGCTGCACTCCGGACATGTTCATGTACATGTATATACTGATAATGAGATTCTTTAGATATCCATCAGTAAAAGACAGAGATATTGAAATGATTAGCCATATTACATGTACCTTGTTAATATTATCTCATGTGAAAACTTGTATTTAATAGTCATAGTAATGATTAGGGGTGGGCGGTATTGGCAATTTTGATACCGGTTACGATATAAAAAAAATTACCGCAATATTACTAAATACCGACTAACCACGTGTTCCACAGTTATTCACACCCACAAATATTTTAAAGGCATGAAACAGTGCCTGAAACACTCGTTTAGACTACTACTATACTACATGTAGTTCTATCTGTAAACTTACGTTTTTGGCATACTGCAAACAAAAAACTGTTCGTATCAATTGACTCACACAACCACAACAACAGTTACATCAATCAGAACACAAATGTAGCATCTTCTGTTGAAAAAATAGATATCTACCACTCTTTTCTAACTCACTCGCTACCTAGAATTGGCTAGAAAGCCAAACAAACACTGTTAAAGCACCATTTCAGTTCGCCATGTCCTCAAAAGTATGGGCGTGGCACGTAAATTATTTAATTAACCGTGAACTTCGATATTTCGATATGCAAATTATTGTAATACCGTACTGCGATATAGGAATGAATATCGATTTTGACTAAAATACCGTTATACCGCCCACCCCTAGTAATGATGATAGTATACTAGTCAACTATAAACATGGAGCAATTGTTATCTGGCAATCAGTTCACCCTAAACCCTAAGCACATTCCATAGCCCTACGACCCTAAACAGCAGGGGTGTGAAAATAGTGAGCCAACTGTCCGACATTTTGGCCAATTTTCAAAACTCATGTACTAGTGTTCTTTGTATACAGCTCAGTTTCAATTTACCGGACATTCACTAAAAATGTCCTGCATGACTGGCTGTTTCTACACTCCTAATTATTTGTACAGCATCATGTAAATATGAATTACTAACAGGTTGATTTGTTTGTATATGTGGTCTCTCAAGACCAGGTGTTATTTCAGAGAGTTCTTGATCTAGTGATATACCAAGTTCATCTAATACTTGAGATACGATCACATCGGTTTCCTAAAAAATCAAATTCAAAACAAGTTATGAATGAATATATTAATTAAGGGGCTCATAATTCATACAATCATATAAATGAGTGTAAACATTTCAAGGTACATGTAGAGAGATGATCTGTTAACACAAAAGGGTGTTACTTACATGTACATGTACATATGCTTATGCTTGTACAACCTATGATACAATTAATGTATTAATAGTTGATGTTATTGGCAATGTATGTACATGTACATCATCCTATGTACCACAAACATTTTGAGTATAATATAATTCAGTACAGTAAACTACAGTAAAGCAATGTACATGTATTTGCATGTACAACTGAAAGTGTTGTATTTCATGTATTGTAAACGCGTGCTGTGCCCTCTGTTGTGTTTGAATCACCCACACATCAGTTAAACCATCAACTTACTCTTGTACAGAAATTACAGTGTACAGCACTTGAAGTGTGCTCTCAACAAGTGTATAGCACTTAGCACTTCCTTCAGCTGTGCTGTATGCTTGTATTTGGAAGCCAATGAAATTTGATACTAATGAAATATCAAGGTTTGACGGAAAATTACATGTAAATTCACCCAATCAGTGTTGCTGCTAAGAAATTACATATGTGGGTCAAATTGTTGTTTTTTATGTCTGACCCAGTTGACAAAATTATGTTGCGTCACACAATACACACATGTAACTGGAATGCATCAAAACAATATCATAAATGCTAACAATTACATATATATGTACGTTTCATAAACTTATTAAAGCCTGTCACTTTCGCTTCCTGACTCTGAGTGAGACTCTAAAGCAACAAAGCAACTCGATTTTAGCTGCTTTGGATCACAGAAACAGGCAAGGACAGTAGAACGCCTTTTACACATAGTCACGTGAGGCAGACGTATTCTAACTAACGCCCAATCAAAAGTTAATTAATTTTCTGAAAATTAATAACAATGGCGCATCAGAGCACTGCGTCTGGAATTGCTTAGAGAGCGTCAGAGGCATGCCATACGAGCTTAGCAACAACACTGTACCCAATCACACGTAAATTATCAATAGGAAAATTCGAAAACATACATGTGCATGTAGTATATATGTATGCAGTGTTTCCCCCAAAGGGATGTACTGTGGTGCTCCCCCACTGTTTAGTCTTGCTCCCACCCTTTACATTTATGCTGAAAAACATTGTTTTATGAACATTGTTGACCGCACGTCATGTACTGAGGCCTGAGGGAAACACTGCATACATGTACAATACCCTTTTAAACAACAATAGAAATAAAGGACCCTGTTTAGTCGAGGGTTCCGAGCCAGGTTTGAGCTACAATGCAATTTAGGTGTTTTAAGATGCCCTTAAACTTGCAAAAGACAGCTTTTTTTTCAAATGAAAGGAGTCCAATCAATAAAGAGTGTGGTCAGTTATTGTCATTAATAAACTAAATTTAGGGGGGGTTGCCACCACATGTTTGTGATCATGCTGCAAACGTTGAAATGCTCTGGTTTTTTTTAACCTCCTGGCACTAGTGGAGGACCTTAAAATTCAGAAGACAATGTAAGTTGTATAATGGTAAAAAAATGTGTATGGCTGGAAGAATTTTCTTGGCTAGATTACAGACCAGGTGAATAAAATATGTACATGTATTATAGGCTTTGTACATGTACAAAGTCCCAGTCCGAGAATGTCTTTGCAGATGGCTGTCCAAACTTCAGAAGAAAGAGTGTAGAAGATCATGTACATTTGTATGTAGGTGTATGTGCTGTACATTTTTAATTAAAAATGGTGAATAATTGACCACACCCACAATGAATATTTAATTAGGACACCCTTCTAGCTCAGACCCTATTCCTAGCTCTACCACACATCTTACCTCTTCATCATCCTCTTCTCCTATTGCATCATCTATAGTGTCAGAAATTAACTCTTCCTTGAGGTCCATGATTTCCGATTCCCTTTCAAAATCCATCATTATTTTCTGAAGTTGTGGCATGTTTAAACTTCTATTCATCCTCTTTAGAGCTTTTGTTACACCTGATAAACAAATTAAAATAACTTATGATGTGTGTGTGTGTGTGTGTGCAGGGTGGGGTATTGGGAGACAATAGCCCACCGTACAGTACAGCTAACAAGCCTACCTGTATATTTGTAACGTCATTTGCTTTGGCTAATTTATATGCTCGAGAGACCTAGGCTTAGACAGCGAGAAAGCAAAGGTGTGGAATAGTCAGCCAACTACATGTACCAGATATTTGGGCTATTTTCAACACTCTTCTCCTGCTCCGCATATACCTTGATGTATCAATTTACCAGATGTTCACTAGATTTATCTAACATTGTCCTGCATAACTGCCACATTATTGTGAGTAAGTTGCCATTAATGCATTAAACAGGGCATAAATGTAAGGTGACATATTGAATTTAAATTTTTCTATGTTCAAAGGACACCATGTCGAATCAACTAATAAATACCTTTCATTGCATTTGCCATAGCAGCTTGAGAACGAAGAGTCTGTACTTTGAGAGCAATTGCTTGAATATTAGCTTTCATTAGAATAAACTTTTTGACAAAGTTTCGTGTGCGTACAAGATCTTTAGCCATGATTTTAACAGCCTCCATTTGTCCACTTTTTGCCATTTTCTTGATATCAACAACTAGTTTCTTTTCTTGTCTTTCTAAAGCTACTCTTTCTCTTTCTAATTCACGAATGACCTAGAGGAGATGTAAAGACCATTTAATAAGAATAGAGAAATTAAGAAAGGAGAGAGAAGATCGATATAATAAAGGATTTGTGACAGTAAAAATGGTGACCAAGTGGAGAGAAAGACAGAATGAGGAAGAATAATAGAAGAGGAAAAGGAGAAGAGGTGAGTATGAAAAGAGGAGAAGAGAGAAGAGGTGAGTATGAAAAGAGGAGAAGAGAGAAGAGGAAATAGAAGTGATGGAGAAGAAGAATGAAGAAAAGGAATGAACACAGCAGAGGTGGGAGGAGAGGGAGTAGAATAGCAGAGTGAAATTATAGAACAAGTGGAGCAGAATGAATGGAGAAAAAAAGATAAAGAAGTGAGAGAGAATAAGACACTTGAAGTAGAACGGAGAATAGAAGAATAGGTAGATGATGAAGAGAAGAAATGGAGATAGATTGAAGATGGAGATAAATGTATTGTACGTAAAATGATGAGTAGTGTAGTGCAGAAGAAGTGATGGAGAGATGAGACATAAAATGGTAGTGATTTACATGTACCAATAAGTCATCAGTTTTAAGGTAGAATCACAAACTGAGCTCATTATAAATTTAGAATTAAAATACATGTTTTGGTTCATTCATCACAAATACAAGCATACAGATGGTAATTGCATTACGCATGCACACAAGAAGCAATAACCTCAGTTTCAACTCAAATGTGATTCTATTTTAGCATTGGTAGTTTTTGAGGGATGAAACTGTAAGTGTAATTAATTATAACATCATTAAAAGGCTTTCTATGGCCCGCAAGGTCGTCCCTATGATTGCTTTCCCACAGACAGGTTCAATGTATGTTTATATATATTCTTGTGTCACATATGCAAGTATACATTGTATACGTAGTTAAGGAAGTTGCGTATTTCAGTGGGGCTCATCAATTAATGGGAGTAGTGCGTAATAGAATGCTCTCTCGAGCTCTACAGACCACTGAGACCAGCAAGAAGAAAGCTGCTTGTAGCTTACATAGAAAGTGCTATTCTACCAGGAATATATTCGTAAAATTCTACAAGATCCTTTTGAAAAGTAAGAAGAGTAGATAATCAAAATAATAAACGTTGTGTTTCAGGCATGAGAAATTCAACTGAATGATGACACTACAAAGCAATCATAGGGATACTTTTTATGGCCTGTAGGGCCATCCCTATAATTGCTTTCCACGGGGTTGAATCTATATATATTTATATTCTTGTGTCCACTTGCGCGACTATGCGTTGTATACGTAGTTAAGGAAGTTGCGTCATTCCTGGGGGCTCGGTCAATGAATAGGCGTGGCGCGTAAAAGAACGCGCGTTTGAGCTACAGACTAGCCAGGAAGCTACAGAAAGGATGTAAAACTGCTAATAACTGTTGTATATAGCAGAGAAACAGTATAAATATTATGCAAGAATCTTTAACAAGTAAGTATGATACGTTGTTGAGTTTCAGACACGAGGAAGTCATCATTTAGAACCTTGAAGGAGTACTTCAGTCAGTTCATCAGCTTTCGAGTACACAGAAAGGTAGAGACACTAGTGTCATCAGCAATGCTTAATACATAGCCATCACAAAGCAAATATAGGGATGTTTTTTTCTCTATATACACTTGTTCTCCATATATCTTGTTAGACACCCATAATTAATAAGCTTGAATGATGGGATGTTAGAAGGTAGATAGATTCAATATCAGATTAGTATTTAACTCATATCGGCACAACAGTTAACATATACCATATCAACAGTTAAAGTTAGTACTTTCATTAATTAAAAAGGTTAACACAATTGTATCAATTTAAATTTTAAAATAAAGTGAAACGAAGAAAAGGAAGTTGAAACTAGAGAAGACAGCTCAAGTTGACAAACATACAGATAGGATTCATATACATACAAGACTTGCATACCTTGTTCAGAGCTCGTTGGTTTTGTCTAAGCAATTGCTCTGGTGTCTTTCTGTGGAACAAACCAGCTAATGCCATTTTTCTGACCTGTATAAATATATATATATATATATATATATTATATATATAATATACAATTATAACTCCACACTTATAAAGGTATTCCAGACTTATCCAATATATAAGTATATATATATATATGTTTACTTACACTGCCTTTTTAGATTTAACTCACCTCTCTTAACTATTCTCTTTTATTGTTATTTTACAAGACCTCAACAGTAAGACAAATTTGTACTATTCATTACGGTGTGACTATCATGTGATCATCATTCTGACATCATAGTTGCATATTAGCTATGCATCCGCGCCCGGCCCATTATTACCGCGCCTGCGCTGGAATAATTTTAGCGTAAAAATTACGTACCTGACGAATTGCGCGAAGGGGCTGGCTCGCATAAATATTGTGCACGTGAAAGAAAGTTATAGCTAACTGTTATAATTCAAGAAGTAAACAAAATGTCTTGTAGTCAGGAGCAATTACTATCTTCTGGACTAAATAACATTACTCTATCGTGCAACGCCAGACTAAAGTAACACATCACTGACATCAGTTGGTAATAGTATAGATGTAAAGACATGTTTATGGGTTTGATGAGTTATTAATATATATATAGACTGTAGAGGAGGCCCTGTATATACTTTGTTCTGGAAAAGTTCATCCTCACTGGCTGCTCCCATGTCTTTCACTAATTATATCATTTACAATGACAATCTTTTAGATTAGTGTATAATTATATTAAATAATTTTTATAGTAAACATTTTTTTTCAAAAAGTTCTTTTGCAATTTGAAGAAGGAATGAACAATGTTCAAACAACTATTACCTATAAGATCATAATCCTTTTAGTCTCAAAGTCAAAATATAATGCAACATCAATCAATGCTATTGTGATTCCAGGAACTCCCTAATACACTTGTTGACTGGTTCAGGACAGTCATGTTGTGCCCAGTGACTACAATGAGGAATACGACTGTGTGTGTATGTGTGTGTGCATGTGTGTGTGTGTGTGTGTGTGTGTGTGTGTGTATGTGTGTGTGTGTGTGTGGGTAGGTGAGGTGAAATGTTACTACAAATCAACATACAAGTATTTCAAATGTTGAATAGCTAATAATGCATGAGCAATTGAGGAGGCAAAATATGGGTCTTCATTTCATCATAATAATTATTTGTGAGGTCTAGGGATTAGTCAATTATTGATGTCACAGATAGCTTCCCAGTTAACTTACTTTTTTGGAGTGAGATCATACAAAAAGCGTGATGACAGCATCACAGGAACATCATGAATATGCAGTCACAATAAACACTTTAATCCACATGAGCAAGTTTAATTAAGATCTTAATTAAGATCTTAATTGAGTGTAATGCAAGTAGCTTGCTTGTAAGGACTGGACCATTAACCAAATTCGATTATTTTAAAGAGACAGCTCACTAAAGCTCTCTTTGGATAATTGGGACAACAATCAGTATCATCATCTTCAGAATAAAATTCGGAGTCTACACTCTAAAGTATGTCCACTGAAAACTACTTAATTATGTATTCATTGTCAGTTTATTGTGTGTGGTTGCCTATATTGGTTCTTACTGATACTACAATATATGACACAGTTGAACACACATACGTACATGACTACATGTATGTAGTTACTATTATGATAAAAAGTGTCAATTCAATGTGAATATATTATATCTGACATAGCCACATCCTGAATACATGTAGTCTTTAATGTGTAAGTGTTAGACCTCATTTACATGTAATACATGTAGGTATTGTGCATAATCAGGTAACAATTGGTCTGTGAGTATAGCTAACCAAAACTGCATTTAATAAGAAACATTGACTATTTTAATCAGTGTTTTTGATAAGCTCATATGGCACATAATCAAGCTTCTTATTTACTACTAAAAACCAGACATTTGCAAACAGACAGAAATAGACACACACAGACACACAGTATGATTACCATACCCTTACGCCTACACTTTGTAGCGAGGGTAATCATAGCCAGTAATGACTGATACCGAATACTGATCCGATTATCATTATATTACTATTTAGTTAAATCACACTCTTACTGAATGGTAATATTCGAGCAGATTTGATTATGAGGTTCAAGAAGAGAAATGTCAAGAGCACCATCATTTTCACCCTGTGGAAATATAACAATCTTGAGCAATGGATATGTATTAATACAAAATCTACAATTTATTCTGTCATATGCATGATAACATGACAACAATTGCAACAAATATTGAAACTTGTTCCACCAGACAATCAGTGTTTCCCCCAGGATAAATATTAAAAGTGGAGATCAGTGGTACATGACGTTTAATTGGTTAATAATGTTCATTACAATTAATAATGATAATGGTCAATCAGTGTTGTAAAACAGTGCATTTCAGTTAAAACTAAAGGATGGTAGAGCACCATGGTATCTTTGGGGGAAACACTGAGAATACACAATGTACTACTTTGTAATGGGTAATCCATAAACATGTAGATCTTAAAAACAGGTTGTTTCACACATTGATCCTTCTTCTTACACATTACAACGAATAATGATAATGTTCAATTAGGATTGAAATACACCAATGCTTTTTGATACTTTTCGAAGCACGGGCCAAATTGGCTCAACGACAGTTAGTGTGTGTGCCATTGAGATTACATCTTGAGCCAATTAACAAAGATTTAATGCTGTTAGAGATAATATAATCATAATTAACTGCACCACTGGTCCAAAGAGAGAACTGTGTAGTGCCGAATAAGAAACTATTTGGGCCAATGGTATACCATATAAGCTTATTAAAAAAACATTGAAATACATGATACATTTGTTGGCTATGTATGCACAGGATTTGAAGTATAATATAGCTAGATACCAACATGAATACATCTCTTGGTTTAGCCATTAATGACAAATGGACTGGCTAATAAAACACAGTTTAGAATTTAGAGCTGGGCAATAAGATTTATGATACATGTACATATCTTCATTAACAACAAATGGACTAGCTAATAAAACACAGGGCAGAATCTAGAGTTGGGCAATAAGATTTTATGATACATGTACATATCTTCATTAACAACAAATGGACTGGCTAATAAAACACAGGGCAGAATTTATAGTTGGGCAATAAGATTTTATGATACATGATATCATTAATTGTAGTATTGTGATATTTTCTTAACATTAGAGCTTTTAAATTATCGTAGCTTCAATATTATCATAACTATCACACACAATATCCATACATAAAATGTTTGGGAGCAATATAGAAATTGGTCATGCACGAGGTAACAAAACACAGTACACTGAATATTTTCATGTGATATTGAAAATCATGATAATTTTTCCCATGATATATAATTATATCATGTATTTTTTAGTATTGTCCATGCAAAACCTGGATAAATTGACTACCTACATAGAGCTGAACTAAGTATGTACTCTCATTGCACTTTAAAAGTAAGTTTCATTACAGGAGTATTGGATGGAAGTTGATATCAGGTTGTTTAATACCATATATGGAGGGTTGACTATTACCTCTTACCCAGATTAAGAGTGTTGGCTAACCAGATGGAAGTTGATATCAGGTTATTTAATACCATATATGGATGGTTGGCTATTAACTCTTACCCAGATTAAGAGTGTTGGCAAATCAATCTTCTTGAAAGGAGTTTGAGAAACTTCGAGCATGTTACGATAATAGTTGAAAGGAGGAGTCATTGCTCCTTTTTGACTGAATGTATACTTGTACGCTTCCACAATATCATCAGTAAATCTGTCTTTATTGCACAATCCCTAAACAAAAGTAAACAAACACCTTTCTACAATATTTTTAAAATGAATTCATAGACAACTGAGTCAATTGTTAATGTGTTATCTTATTAGTGTTGTTTTAGTTTGACAAAAATGACTACTTTCAGTTATACTATTATAGTATGCCTGGATTCTCAAACATTTAGTTTAGTTATAGTTTAATTAATATTAGGCTTACTAAAAGGGTTTTTGTTTTAGTTAAGTAATAGTTAGAACACACTCTACCGTGATTACGTGTTTTAATGTAGCACGAGGGCGGGTCAATAAAGGTTGAGTTTACACAATGCACGAGCCGAAGGCGAGTGCGTTATGTAAACGAGACCTTTATTGACTGCCCAAGTGCTGCATTGAAACACACAATGCACTGTCAAGTGTGTTCTAAGTGATTTATTGACGATCTGGTAAACTACCAATGTTGTTGGAGCTGCTTCGTTAGTAGAGGTGAGCAAAGTGTGCAATAACTAACTTATTGCACGCAAAAGTGTGCAATAAGTGATTTAATGTTCAATCATGTGACGCATTATCTGCACTCTGATTGGCCACAGGTCACATGATCAGCAATAACTAAGTAATAGTGGTCATTATTGGCCAATTTTCATTTTAGTTAGTTATAGTTACATGTATTGTTTGTAATGTAGCTATAGTTTAGTAACTAAAGTCACAATGTCTGGGTTTTAACTAAAACAACACTACAACTAATCACATATATTAACTCTCTTGACTATTCATGGACACATTTGTTTAGAGAAGAGTGAAATGCTAAAAACAATTTTCAATAAAGATTGCTCTTCTTGGGTAGCAAACAGCTTCCATTTTGTATGTGTATTGAGTCCCCTTTGAGTTACATCCTTATGCACATGTATATATAAATATAGAGCAATTGAATGTTGCATGATTCTCCCAAATTGTTGTATTATTTGCAGATTTATATACAAGTTAACTTATGCTATAATTATGGGCGGGGTGTTTCATGAAACTTTTGTCAGCTTTATAACTTTCAAAGTATACATGTTCAAAAATTTTAACTTGCTTTGTTGGAAAGAGGAGTCATTAGGATAGCCAGTGATGTAAAATGCATGCTTCATTAAGAGTCTGGAAGACTGAAAGAAGCCACGCCTATCTGACCCTGCGAGTGCTCGTTTTTGCCACTCTCTAGTGTCTAGTTCTTGAGGTACAACAGGGTCACACACAGACAGACAGACATTTTTCCAAACCATTTACAGTATAACCCTCCCGATCAAAGGGGGAGGGTACCGGTCAATTGTTACAGTTGCATAATATATAATTGTATTGAGGAGCCCAGTAAAAGGCATCATTATAGTAAAACCCTGGTCATTATAAGATATCAATGATGCCTTGATCTGTAGATTATATTTTGTTATACATGTCTCAACTTATAATTAAAACTTACACCTCCTTTTCTCATGAATACGTCATTAATAAATCTATAATCTCTCAATGAGAAGGCAAATTCAGGTAACCAAGGGGTCAGAAACACAAACATATACTGAAAAAGAATGAGAGAAAGTAAGTTTAAGTAACATTAGCACTGAAAACATCAAAAGTTTGTGTGTAAGTTGGAGATCGAGTGAGTGAGAGTGTATGTGTGACACTGACTGTATGTGTGTGTATATGTGTGTATGAGTGTTAAATTATATTATAAATAGTCAGGTACATGTACATGTATACATATTAGTGTTGTTTTAGTTAACTACGTACATGTATAACTATAACTAAATCCCCTTTTATAATTAGTAAGGCATTATGACTTTTAGTTAGTTAACTAAACTATAACTAAATGACACGTCTACTATAATAACTATAACTAACTAAAATGAAAATTGGCCAATTAATAATGGGCACTTTTAGTTAGTTAACTGAAACTAAAACCATTGTAGTAAGCCTAAAATTTTTTTAGTTAATTAACTTTAACTATAACTAAAATTGTGATAAACTAGACATACTATAGTTAAAAGCGGTCAGTATTGTCAAACTAAAACAACACACATACATATACACATGTACACTGATGTGGTAATAATCAAGCTAGATCAATACATGATACAAGAAATACTAAGTTACTAACCCATGTTTTCAAGAATTGTGTCCATCCCTTCCTTAAGCCATCAGCAAATACTCTAATGGAAGAAAAGTGTTATATACATGTATGAGTTAGGACATGCACATCAAATTTGTGAAACGTAATTGCCTCAGTATTAATGAAAGAGGATCTGCTATATGAAAACTAAACCTCAAAGTAATACATGTAATACACAAAGTCAGTTTTAATTAGCGATGCACCGATAAGAGATTTTAGCAATATTCTGATAAACTGATAATTGCTTTAGATATATACCAATAACCGATACCAATCCGATATTATATCCATACTTTCTGGCTTCTGATTCTTTCAATACAAATCAGCATTTTCCCAATAATTATGAGTATCATAAAAGCAATTAATCATAAAAGCAATTAATGATGCTAAAATCACAAGAAATAACAATATTGGTGCACTTTTTACAATATCGGTTACACATGCCAGAAATAACCGATATCGATACTAAAAACAATGGCTGATAATGACAGATACTATTATAATTATCAGTGTATTATCCATGTACTTCTTTAGAAAACCTGATACAGAGAGACACCTGACAGAGACAGACAAACAGACAGACAGACAGACAGAGGCAGATGCTTTTGGTTTGATGAGACTAGTTTACCAATGTCATATTTTTCTGACTCACTTGAAATGAGGACAGTTCATCATAATTAGTTTATCTACCAGTTCAGGATGATCCTGTGCAACACACCTAAAACAAATGTAATGTCTTTCTTAAATAATTATAAAACTAGAGATTGTTCATGCTCTCCTTGACCTCAAAAGGATCAAAAAGATCGATATTTTCCAAGCCTATTACAATGTATCATTAGCAGTGTTTTTGTTAAGCTTATATGGTGCACCATCTGCCCAAAGAGTTTCTTATTTGGCACAGCACAGTTCTATCTTTGGGCCAGTGGTGCAGTTAGTTATGATTATATTGTCAGCATTAACTCTTTGTTAATTGGCTCAAGATGTATTATCACTAACTATTTTGGAGCCAATTTTACACATGCTTCAAAACTTACCAAAAACTCTGAATATTAGTATCTGTTTCTGTATTTCAGTTACAGTAAAATCACGTGACAAAATTGGAAATTTGCTTAACCTATGTACATGTAGGCTGACATGAAACAGAAGAAAAATCAAAAACATCACAATTCAGTATACAAGCCAGTACAAGTGATCAACATTGATTTGACTGCTGGTACTGGAACAGAGTCTAGGTTGAATATTGTTACAAAAGGTCATTCGAATTCAGTCTCTTTTTAACCTCAACTTTTGGTTTTCAAAAGGGTCAAATTTTCCACTTCTAAGACGTTTTCTGTTTGTCATTTTCAATCCCTTACTGAGTTACAGTAAAATCATGTGACAAAATTGGAAATTTGCTTAACCTATATAGGCAGGATACTAAAGGTCATTCATGTTCACTTTGAACTCAGGAAACTTTAGTTCGAAATGATCAGCAATCTTTTTACCTTCACCATTTTTAAATAATTATCCTTCCAGTTCTTTTTTGTGTATGTCAAGTTTCAATCTGTTACTTCATTATTGAGTTACAGTATATATAATCATGTATTAACCTTATGACATTAAACTATACACTATATTACATATAGAGTCATCGTATCCTAATTTTCACATGTAGACATCATACCATGCAATGACTCCTCCCCAGTCATGAGCTACAAGAATACACTTGCTAGAACAAAGAACTTTGATCTGAAATCAACAACAAACACAGAGAGACTTAATCTTACAATGATGACAATGAATAATTTCCCTACCAATTGTACAATATCTTCCTTCAATATATCCAGTTTGTACTCACCAACACCATCAGGCTTGTCAGAATCACCATAACCCCTGAATTAAAAAGTAATTAAGTAAAAGGGTTCATTGCATACTGTGTATTAGGGTCGACATTACCTGATGCAAATATTGCATGAACTAAATATTGCTAGTATTGCATATCCTTATGTGAGGTTATAGTTACTTCAAATTAGTGATGTTTTAGTTTGACAGAAATGACTAAAACATTATGTATTAGGGTCGACATTACCTGATGTAAATATTGCATGAACTAAATATTGCTAGTATTGCATATCCTTATGTGAGGTTATAGTTACTTCAAATTAGTGATGTTTTAGTTTGACAGAAATGACTACTTTTAGTTATAGTTATAGTATGACTAGTTTTAGCAAACTTTTAGTTTAGTTATAGTTTAATTAACATTAGGCTTACTAAAAGGGGTTTTAGTTTTAGTTAACTAACTAAAGTGTCCATTATTGGCAAATTTTCATTTTAGTTAGTTGTAATTATTACATTAGACTTATAATTTAGTTAACTAAAAGTCACAATGCCTTACTAAAAGGGGTTTTAGTTTTAGTTATAGTTGACTAAAACACTACTTCAAATAAGTACAAACAGAACACAAACTGAAATTATAGATTTAGTTAGCATTGTTTCTCCTCTTAACAGACAGGCTCAATAGTCTTTATGAGAATGTTATATAGTATATACACTGCTTGTAGTGAGGTCTGGGGGTATGCTCCCCAGGAAATGTTTAAAATTTAGGCCCTCTGAGGTTGGTTCTAGTGGCTTTTCGGGACCCAGAAAGTAGCTGTGATGTTGTTGCATGTTGAAATAAATGTGGTCTGAAATGTAGGGATGAACTCAAATTAGGGGGGTATGGGATATCCCCCTTCCCCCGCTGTATGAAAAAAAACCCTGATTGATTAATTATAACTTAAATAATTGTGACACAGTAGTATAACTGCATGATTGTCCAACTATACTGTGTATTATCATGATAAATCATATTTCTTACCTCAGGTCTACAGCTACAACATGGTAATCATCACAGAATTCCTTTAGTTGATAACGCCAACTGAACCAAAACTAAAAACAATAATAATTAATAAACCCATTGCAATTAGACATACAGTCAGTTGTTTATTATTAATTCAAACAGATGTCATGGCAACAAAACATTAAAAACAGAAAGTAGGTAACTTATGAATTCAAACTAAAATTTAATGGTGGTACAAATACTCAGACAACAATGAAACATATAGTTGACCAAACAAGCGAAAAGGGTCAAAAGTAAAAATTAAAAAAATTTTACATGTATGCACTGTAGACATCATCATGATATATTAGTTTTGCAATGTGACTTACCTAAGTTATTGCTGCTAAAATTTCAATCGCTGTGACAATTGGATTCTGAGAAATTGCCCATTTAAGTAAGCATAATCTATTAATTAACATGACATTGGTGTACTTTAAATGCTTGTCTTACACAAACTATAGTGATTTGTGACTCAAGAGTTACACAACAGCTAGCCAAGGTATTTGTTTTTTAAAACTAGTAAAATCGAAATCATTATAGTATTTAGTTTCTGTAAATTTTGTGCTATACTGGAATAAAACGTTTTATTACTTTTAACACATTTTTTGCTTGCTCGGTCATTTATATATAAAACAGTAATTTGTGAAACTGTCTGCTATGATGGGTAGAAGTTTACTAGAGTCTCCATTTACAAAACCTTAATCTCTCTCCATTATCATGCCTACATTAACTATCATGTAACAAATACAACAAGATATATGGAGAAAAAAGTATTCCTATGATAGCTTTGTAATCACCAACAATCATTGCTGATGACTTTCTCATATCTGAAAATAACTTATTTTTTCATTCTTCTTACTTTTTAGTTGTTTTAAAGGCTTTGTAATATATTTTAGCTACTACTTCATTGACTATGCTATTCAACTAGAAACATCCAAACCCAGGACATAGAGCTCTGCCAACATTACTAAAAATGATATACAATTATATAGTGTATACATTTGCCTTTGACAGGTCTGATATGTAGAAAAATATAGACCTAACCGAATCAAATAGTTGCCATGGTAACATATGCTATACTAATAGCATTCAGTCACAACTTACTGAATTGCACTACCAACTCCTGGTGTCTGTAAAGACACTCAAAAGTGCTACACTAAATCTAATCTTACCTACTTATATTGAACTGGTGTTTAGGAAACACTACCTACCTCAGGGAATCCATGTAGGAATAACATGAGAGGTTTGGTCTTATCACCACTTGTGACATAATGAAATTTTATACCATTAGTAGTGACATATTCATGTGCACCAAGTGAAGGGTCGATAAGACACGCTGGAGGAACTGGATAAAAACAAATTGTAAAATTAAACACATTTGTTATTTGTCAAAGACCATCAATCTCAGCCTTACAATTTTATGTGAAGTTAACATCTAGGAGCTCAGTTTATTTTAGTAATGTGGTGTGTAAACTACATGCCACATCTATGGCTTAAAAAAGGTAAAAATAGAAAAATATTTTGATGGTTGCACACAAGAAATTAGGATAATCATCGCTCCATAACACTAGAAATATGGGCTATAGGTTTGTGAAGGATTATGCACTTCCTCCAATGTAGTATGAGTATAGTCTTGGTACCCACCCCTATTGCATAGAGAGGAAGGGATCTGGTATTGCACACATCATTGAGTTGTCTCAAAAGAATTTATTTACTTAACCACTATGTATACACAATACACATGCGGTTTCCCCAAGATTTTTGGGGAACAAAGACAACTCTATGATGCATGCAATACCAGACCTCTCCCTCCCTATGCAAAGGGGGTGGTTACTGAGACTAGTATGAGTATGGGTAGGTTGTGATTGTTACCAGTGAGGATATCATATGATTTGATTTAACTGTATGATACATAGGATTCAGAGTTGTTTTGGGGCACAGTTAAGCTATAGCTACAAGTACCAATAGCTCTTACAAGTGTGGTTGTTATTTCTAAGCTAGATTTTATTTTATCTGTTAATGGTTTCAATCCATATAATGTAACAATCCACAATTCTACTCCTTCACAAACCAACTTGGAGTTTTATTTATTTTAGACGAAAAGTATTAACATTATTGTGGTTTCATTTCATACACAGCCATGCTCCTGAGGGTTTCTGATATGTACACGTATATACATAGGAGTAGGAATGAATTTAAAGTTGGGGGGTGGTTGGGTGGGTGGGGCTGACTCACTTAAGTTAACATAACATGCAGTATTTTAAAAAAATTACTAAACAAAATTTGAGAGAATGATTGCAAAGTGTAACAGGAAAATGTTTGTCATAAGAATTAATCAAAATGTCCAAAAAAGTGCATTCGTCTGTCATTAAAAGCAATAAACTCTTCACACTTCATTGCTTTCTTTACACTTCAATGATTGTGCAAATTATGATGCCATGATGTGATAACATTGAATCATGGCATATGTAGTTATGATGCAGAAATGGATACATGTTAATTGAATCATTAAAGTGATCCTAGCAGGTTCATCTAATGTTGGGGGGGTTAAGCCCCCCCTTTCCTACACCTATGTGTATATAACATGATTCCAAAAAAGATACTTCCTATATATAATTATAATATAATATATATATATAATTATATATATAATTATATCTTGGTACGACGAAACATCAAAGTAAACCACAGGTTTATAAATCAGATACAGCACCCTGTGGTCAGATATAAAATCTGCCGTTGAAACAGACTACAAGAAAACAACGCTTACCTTCTCCAAAGTGCCGACAGAAAGGTAGGAGAAGCATCAGACATCAACAAAGGTTTTGTCTTTCATGTAATTATAACACGCCTACTCGTGCTATATCAGATTTATAATCACCTCACCCTCGGGCCTAAGGCCCTCATGCTCGGTGATTATAAATTTGATATAGCACTCGTAGGGTGTTATAACATATACATATATATATATATATATATATAATTATAATTATATATATATACACACACACATATATATATATATATATATATATATATATAATTATAATTATATATATATACATATATATATAATATAATATACATGTATATAGTATGCTAACAGGTCCTATATACCGCATATATGACCCTCATTTTGTGTCCTCGGATGTGATATAGCCCTCACAGGCTCGGGCTATATCACATCTTTGGACAAAGAAATTCAGGTCCTGTATTTTGTATATAGGACCTGTTAGCATAATATATACAATATATTGTATGATGGTGATGGAAGGTCTACATACAATATATAGAACTCACCACATCAAAGGGATGATGTCATCATCATACTATATATAATTATATTATATATATATATATATATATATATTATTATTATTATTATTATTAATTATTATAAAATCTCACTGGATCTACTTTTCTTCTTGAAGACAGTAAAAGGGTATCTGAGAATTACACAAAAGTAATAAAAGAAGAAGATAGTACTCACAAACACTTGGAAGAAGAATGCAAGTATCCTCTCAAACAAAGGTGCAGTCATTTTTATTAAATTTAAATTTATTAATTAACACCGCTGCGCTAGTAGGACGTACTCAACGCAAGTTAACGCAGGATAGTCTCGCCGCGCCTACTATGGGAATGGGAGGAGGCTATGGTTATTATGTACGCAACGGAAACGAAGTTCATAATTACAAGGCGGTGTTTTGGGAGTGACTAATCAAGCAGCAGTATTAATCGTAGCTCTAACCAAGGTAACTATAATGAAAATATTTTCTTTCTTCCATTGCTATTGATATATATTATGGTGAGAGAAACACTGAGATTCCAGGGCAGGCTTAGTTTGGGTACCCGCCCCTTCTCCTCAAGCGATCCGCGCGAAGGGATGGGTACCCAGACTAGGGCAGGCTAGTGTGACATACCCAGTAGGTTTTATGTTGTTTCTCAAACACATATATATATATATATATATGTATATATCTCATACATAGTGATTTACTGATACTCTGACTAGTAGTTGGCATTGGTTTTTATTGGCAGTTATTATTAGTATCAGTTTTGATTTGTTAATGTTGAGTAGTGTAACCAATATCATATAACATCATTAAGGGTGCTTTGTATAATCTTTATTTGTTATGGATTGTATGCTGTTTAAATAGTGGGTGCATTGTGGTTTTGTTACTATTTATTTGACGTGAAGATTACATTGTTGAAGAGATCAGAAATCCCATATTGGTGTGCTATTACCTAAACTATATACATGTAATCCTCCTGTAACATGACACTGTGAAGGCTGTACTTGCACTTGTATTAATGAATTTTTAATTAAGAAAATATTAGGTAAATTACTACTCCCTTTTGGCTATAGTGACTTCATTTCAGTATCTAGTCTTGGTTTCAACATGCATGATTGAAGTGTAAGAAAGTGTGTTTTGTCATTGTATCATAACATCATAAGGGAAAAGCACAGCTTTGAATGTGCATGGTATGGGCCTAAGGAAGTTTTATGGGGTCTGAAACAGAATGTAACACAGATGAATTTCCATTATCTTTATAATCTGGTCATACGATTGGTGGATTGTGGATTCATGACACAGGTTAAAACATCTCCCTTCAGTATACCTGCCAAAGAACAGAAAAGGGTGACAGAGTAGGATTGAACTAAGAACCCTTACAACTCCTTTCCATAGCATACAAACAAACGAATGTTTTTACTAACAGTCACAATGACTGCAGGGGTTCACTCAGGCTTATCATAATATTAAATTCTACAATAGTAAATTGCTTCTTATTTATCTTTTAGGTGTCCAATCTAAGAATGGGAGTGGGTCCTCTTCAACTGTACACACAGCCTGAAAATGACAGAAAAAAAGAAAATGATTGTTTTTTAGTAATCTCAAATGCTCCAGAGACTTGTCTTGAGTTTGATTCTAATAAAAGCTGTATGCTTGCTTTTGGTATTGATAAACAGCTTCATCCAAATTTTCAGAACAGGTCCTTAGGTCCAACCGTGAAATTAGATGCTTTAGAAACATCCATGACTTTTGTAAAGAAGCTCAACTTGTTTCGTTTCAAAGTATACTGTTCTTCTGAGAATCCAGACCAATGCACGCATGCTGGAATGCAAGAAGCAATTAAAAGAACTTCAAAACAAGTTGGAGATGGAGGTATATTCATTCTCTTCTTTGGTGGCCACGGGATAAATGATTCAAATCAGAAATGGGCTTTAGCTTCAGCAGATTTCGACCTTACTAAAAGTACTTATTTGACAACTGAAAATCTTATTAAGTGCATTAGCCAATCAGAATGCAAGGCAAGGTACATTCTAGTCATCCTAGATTGTTGTTACTCGGGTGTCATGGCAACAACCATGACTGCTATTTCAGACATGCTTTTACCACATACATATGTTTTAGCTGCCGGTACAGCCTATGAAAGTTCGTTTGCAGTTGGAACCCTGCGACACTCAATTTTTACTTACTTCCTAAATGCTTTTGTAAATGCAATACCCATACAGCCAAACAGTCTACCTTTAGCTAAAATCTATGATGAATGCAAATTGTGTTGTGAAGCTCTTTCTTCATTGATTTTAAGTGTGGATACAACAAATGGAGACCTAAAGGTTAACTCAAAAACAGCAGTGCCATCCCTATCGCACTTTGATCCAAGTTTTAGTTTAGAAATTGAAGAAACTGATAGCTCTCCACAAATTGATGTTGTACATGTACCTCGACTTCTTTTTGTCAATAAGCTATTCCAGGAACAATCAGATAAAACCAAACCAAGACCTCAGCTTCATACGTTAACACATGCATGGTTGCGAAGCTTAATTTATGGACAGTACCAACCCATCAACATTCTAGAAGAGAAACAAATGTTGGTTTCTGATCCAGATGGGAGTGTACTGAAGACCGTAGTGACTCTAATAATGCAGTCTATTGCAGTAATTGAGTTAGTGCATAATAGAAATACACTTGGTGAGCCTGATATCTTTCTACTTGCTTTTATTAATACAATAGCTGTTATAGATATGGTGCACCCATCTTTTCCTACTGGTCCTAAACACATGTTTGAGAGCTGGCAACTCTATCACAACATACTCCTGAAATATGGCATAGACGACACACTGATGAAGAAACTACATGATAGAATGGTTGAGTCAACTCAGTTACAGGTATTGTGTTAACTAACAATAGTTGTAGTTTCTTACTAATGCTATGATCATAAACACATGTGTACATATACTTCCGTGATAATTATCACATTTACATGATCAGGGATCTGGTGTCAAATTACCATAATAATTATTATGATAATGTAAATTATCAACTAATAACAAATAAAATAAATGATCTTGAATGCCAAAATATATGCTGATAATATCCGGAATGATACAACTCCAAAAGTATATGAACAAGATCAGGATAGTACCATAACAACAAATTAAACAAACCACTTAATTCCATATAGAACAGCACTAACACTAGTAGCAGTAAACAACTAATTACCATAAGGTAGCTACTCACAGTCATGTAGGTTATTACTAGTTTTATTTTAGTTTACAACTAAAATCCCTTTTAGTAAGGCATTTTGACTTTTAGTGTAACTAAATTACAAGTGTATTGCAATAACTATAACTAACTAAAATGAAAATTGGCCAATAATGGCCACTTTTAGTTAGTTAACTAAAACTAAAACACTTTTAGTGAAGCCCAATATTATTTTAGTAAATTAAACTATAACTAAATTAAATTCTGCATACTATAACTATAACTAAAAGTGGTCACCAGAGTTTTTGATAAGTTTTGAAGCTTGGGCCAAATTGGCTCAAAAAAGGTTAATGTGTGCACCATTTAGAATACATCTTGAGCCAATTAACTAAGAGTTAATGCTGTTAGTGACAATATAATCATAATTAACTGCGCCACTGGCCCAAAAAGAGAAATGTTCAGTGCCAAATAAAAAGTTTTTTGGGGCAATGGTGTACCATTATGAGCTTATCAAAAACACTGGTGGTCACTATTGTCAAACTAAAACAACACTAGTTGTAGATTTGGTTTCTCAAGTTCAGTAATATATACTTTGAATAGCATTTTATGTGTGAATAATTAATTGCTCACAAATAAACATTTCCCAAATTTAGAGCAATTGCATTCCTCTGTATATGTTTTTCATATCATAATTATTTACAAATCCATTACCACAGCAATCGTGTTGAGATTGGCTAAACTGGAGTAGCACAGAGACATTTTTATGGAATCATTATGACACATCACACATGATTAGACATTTATAGTAGCTACAATTATATATATTGAAATAAAGACAACAAACTGTATAATTACAATTATGTAAGTAGTATTAATAGTTTAACAATCAACATTCACATTAGCATGGTGTAACATGCACATGTACAAGCATCTCTTTGACAGACAAAATACATGTAATTCCTTAGTTAATTATTTTATTCGTATTGATTACTCCGACATGCAATATCTATTTAAATGAAGTGGAATACATTATATTGAACATTAATTTTATAATTGTCAGTATAGCTGAGCATGCAATGGTTATATCACATCTGAGGACACTAATTTAAGGTCTATATCAAATCGAAATCTACATCAAAACGTTTGCCATGGTAGCTATATATATATATAATTATAATATTATATAACTAGTTACATTTAATTCAAGACCACCGTGACAGTTTGTATATATAATAACTTAACTGCACTTGAAGCTTCATAATGCAAAGTAATTATGTACATGAATCATACTTAAAAAGTCATGTAATTGTGTGTTTGATAATGTAAAATCTATTACCAACATGATGTTTACATCATCCAGATGTGTTGTTGCCCAACACAAAGGCCTTTGTGCAAAGTCTTTAGCTGTTCAGTGCGTTGTGCATCTATGACACTCAACTGGTCCTATAAATATGCGTGTGCGTCTCTCAAGAACTGTAGTCTCCAGTGTCCTTTCTCACAGAGTGCGTCACGTTGTATTTCCGCACGCTCGGTTGACACTATAAATAATAAGAGCGTACAGTAACACACTAAAGCGAAAGAGAACGGCAAGAGGAAAGAGTACGTTTATCTCTAGAGTGCAGAAGAGACATATGGACAAGTCAGATTTTGTGTAAGTTATACAGACACAGACGAATACACGCAGACACAGACACACATATTAAAATATCGACGATCTTCCATACTGGAAAATAATTATATATATATTGTAATAAATAAATAAATAAATAAACATATATATATATTATATATAATATTTATAATATATACATAATTAGAAGAATAATAAATACTATTTATTATGATTTGAAGTGCAATAATACCGATAAAGCAATCTTGCATGTAATCTATAACAAATTATATGCGCATGTTTGTAAATTGTATGTAATGTAGTTGTATGGACGGCTATGTAAAATATAGTTATTTCTGCCTTCCATTTATTATATATTTTGCATTTGCTTATTATATGATTTGAAAGCCTACGAGTTGTGTTTGTATGACTAAGTACATGTTTTACATATAGCTTTAAGTGTAACATAATGAAGCATGCAAATAAAGTTTTCTTATCAGATGAAAGATATTTCGTTATAGACAACCCACTGATTTAAAAGCTATATGACAAAGAGTTTATTCCTTCCTAAAGTATGCACAGCAGCTGTCTGTAAGCATGTAAGAGTGGATGTTTTGGACTGCTTGCTGATAGAATTTGGACTTATTCTCTGAACATTTGTAACCCTGGTAAATGCATAATACATGTATGTATATAGTGTGCATGGTTGCAAACTGCATTAATATCCTGTCACAAATTAAAGTTATCAGTTTAGTAACAGATATTCACTGACATAAAATGAAATCTGTTATGATCTGAGATAAATTGTTTTTGTTTTCATTCACATCCCTCTTTTTGCATATAATTGTGTGAGTTAGAGTGCACAGGAACACAAATATGCAAGCACAGCATTGTAATCTGTATGCTTGCATGTGTGTAAATGTGTTAACTTCCGAAAAATTAATTATGTATGCTATAAAAATTAATAATGACTTGCTATTATGTTGTGATGGTCAAAGAGTATAGATACATTTAATTGAAAGTGTAAAGAAGAAACTAGAATTGATTTACTGGAAACATTTCACACATTTTTTTGCAGGAAACTAGTCGCATAAACGTCACTCTATCTGTGGAGTGATTTTGTCATAAACAATATTCACGCAAATCATGGTAATGATAATACTACATGCAAATTCCAAATTTTGTCATTCGACAACTGCGTATATATACATTAAAGTTTTACTAATACTCCTTTTCAAATTCCTGTCAGTATATGAGCCTGTGTATATGAAAAATAAGCAGTAGTATTGACTTATAATAGCTTCCTCAAAGTTGTGCACACAAGAAGCAGTGATGAATTATAATATAATAACTTCCTTGCAGTGATAATAGCTTCCTTGCTGTGCATACAGTACCAGCTGTAAAACTCATTTTGTTTGTTTTGAACTTGGAGAATGAGTCTGAACTTTAGGTAAATTTGTAAGTTTTGGCTAATTCAAAAATCTTTTTTATGCATATATGATTACAAATTCTGTTGGAAAATCAGTGCTAACTGGATTTAAGGAAGAGAACTCAAAGTGTGCAGTGTGTCGGAGCCGGAGGTTCTGGAGATAAAATGAAGAGCCAAGAAATAAAAGAGGCTCATTTCTCCAGAATCTTTGTCACTGACACACAGCCACTTGTTGTGTGATACCACAGGGAAGGACAAGAGTCTGA